>JBAMNC010000443.1:862500-1065483 GCA_037902135.1 Cetoscarus ocellatus
CAGGGAAAGTTACGTGGGTGAATGCATATAGACTTTGACCACAATTTTTCTTGCTTGCTCTGTGGAACTTTTCCCCTCCCCTACCCTGAAATTACTTTACAAGAAAAATCTCCTGCTGTGAGAAACAAGTGTGAAGAAGCTACTCAGGAAATTCTGTTATTTCCTTGGAGACCATGTGTGAAAGCAGCCTTAGTCTGGTTTGCTAGTTGTGCTGAAGCTCTGCAAAAGTATTAAAAAAGCTGATGAGAATTTTGCCTGGTTTAGTTGGTTTTTTAGAAAATAAAGCACTGGTCTGATGAAAATGAAGTATTGTCTTGCTGTACATGAATAGCCCATTGCTGTTCCAGTTTAATTTAAGAGCAACATAAATGCGTGCTCCAAATCTGGATGCCATTGGCAGATTTACAGGACTGAACTTTTATCTTGACCCAAATCTGTCACATTACAACCCTCCAGCAGTTGGAGTAATATTTCTGTGTGCTGCTAAAGGACACCTCAGGAGGGCTGGTGCTTCATCCCTTTCTGTCTTGGATTAAATCAATGAAAAAACCAGGTTTGATCAGTTCCTCAAAAACCCAAAGGCCCCAGAAAGTGCACTTATTAACCACAGACTTTACACAGCTGGGAAAGCACACGGCACAGCACTGGGATCTAGCACATACAGTCGGCTCAGTGACATTCTTATGTAACGTTACATGCCAGGAGAGTGTTGGCTGCAGGTTTTGGCTGAGAGGTCTCTCTGTATGTGTGGATTTTACTCAAGTGTGTGAACATACTGTTTGTGCTTCTCTGTCCCAGCCTGATAATCCAAGAGTACCTATTTGGAACTGGCACAGAAAAGCTGTCATTGAAGGGTTATACAAGCAAAACATTACTAAACCAAAACAGATTTCACCAGAGCAATATCACCAGTTGATGTTAAACAAAGAAACAACGTATCTTACCAAGTTGAATAGGATGACTTATTGTATGAAGACAGTAAAGAATCAGCATTGCAGTAAAACAATGCCTGAGGTAATGTCAGCCCTCCTTCCACAGAGTCTAACATATCCATATGAAGCTCCCACAGACACTGTATAGCTTGTTGTTAGCCTACATAACTGAAGAGTCACATCCAGCCAGAAACCACTTGATTCATAGCCATGGAGCTTTATGTAACTTTATATAGCAGAGGAAAGCAGGCCAAACTCTGCCGCTCATGTTGTTCCTCCAGGCTGTAAAATAACAGTTACATAATATACAGTATATGTTAGCTACTTGGAGCTGCTTCCTGATGGTCCGGCATGTAGGTCAGGTGTCTTACCTTACATGACCTTTGCAACTACATGTAGATTTATGTGGAATAGAAAACATACCAATGCTACAACCCTCCAGCAACTTAGTTTAGCTCAGTGGTCCCCAAACTTTTTCTGCCGGGCACTCTTTTGGCAGAAGAATGTACTGCCAAGCCCCCTCCACCCTTCGTCATACACCTCAACACATAACCATGCTGTAATATACTGTAATATCAACCATGAGTATGTCAACAAACTACTATTTTTGATAATTAATCCCCAACATTAAAGTTACAAGTCCAAAATAAAAACTTAAAAGTTGCACCGAATTACAGGGATACTGATGTGTATGAAAATTCCATAAGATTAAACAATTGTTGTCATGATCAAACTAAGGCTAAGGCAGAATGTGTATTTCCTTGTCTTAAAGTAGTCATGACTGCTGATGTTATCAGGTTTTTACCCATAAATCGCCTCACAACAGTGACAGCCTTTATCACTGGTATAGCTTTTATTGTGCATAAAATATCAAAAGCTTAAAATATGATGGTACAAGATCACATTTGGTACATTACATGCCAAATAATGGCATCATAGCATGCCAATCATACAATTCCCTTGATTTATCTTAACTCTATGTTCTAATGAAGGACAAAAACACGTTATCACTTCCTCAAAATTTGGCCACATAGATACATATAACTCTTAAACTGTATTCAGAACTAAAAGTAAGAATGAGTTGGTTTATTGTAGGACTGTTGCAACACATTCCACCGTTTTGCTCTGGTAACTGTGCTATTATATCTGACTTTTATAAACTTCACTCAGATGTCATCACCAGTCAGCCCTTCAGGAAACAGCATGGGGTAAAGCATGCTGTCCTCCATACAGTCAGTTATCCATTATAGTAATTAAGTAGAGCACTATGACTGTCAGTTTCTCAAGGCAAGTGATCTGTCATTTGTTACTGTCTCATAAAACAAACACCTGATCAAGAAAAAAAACACTCTCCCTTTAGTTGCTACAGGGATGATAAAGGAACAAACAATGGAAAAATCCCAACACCATTTGTGGAGTGACTCTTTCTTTCTGACCTGGTGGCACTTCTGTGCAGTCTAAAGGTAAACACAGCAGTGAGAGTACACACACAAAACTTGTGGATTCAGCAAAGACATGACAGAAATTTAAAAGCTCTCAAAACATTTTCATCAAAACAGCTTTAGCACACAACCATTTCAATTGGACATAGAGGGTTAAGTAGAGAGGGTTACGAATCATGTACTGTAAAAAGACAGCAGTCAGCACATTCACAGGTAGATGTAAAGTTTTATAATTGATATGGAATAAATAGTAAAGGGTTTTGTGATGTAGTAATGCAAAAGTACTCTAAGCCTTAATCTTTTCCAACAACAACAAATGTATTTACTGAGTTTGTGGCACAGTAACTAACAGGTTAAAAAGCAATGCTACCCAACGCTGATACTGAGTTAAAAACAGCAGAGCATGAAATCAAATGACAGAATGAACATCACTACAACCAGGGCACCCTGAAATCTTACTGGTCACCTCAAAATCAATTTACATTTGTGACTGTTTGCCTTGTCAAACCATCAATGGGAACTATAAAGTAGGCTATTGTTGTTCTTTGAGACTTAAGATAATGGTATGTATTAACATATGTTGTTTTGATCTTACCAACTTCACTGCACTAAAGGTTCACGTATTAAGCTCAGAAATCGTATTTTTTTGGTTGGGGGGGGGCTCCTTTTGCCTTCACTGATCATGGAGAGACATTACATACAGTTGGAAAGGGGACTAACAGGCATAAGACACAAGAAAATAGGCCACAGGCAGATATTGAACTCAGGTCACCTGCATGAGATGACAGCCTCAATGGAGAGTGTGCGACCCACTCAGCTGCTGCACCTCGGCCCGGTTGTCCCTTACTTTTACGTATGTCACCCCTGGGGAAAAAAAGTTTGGACAACCTTATTATATGCGTGCATTATATTAGTGGAAATGATTCTTTAGCTTCTCAAAGTGTCCTTTCCAGCTATGCCACACTCTCAATAATAGAACGTTTACACAACAGCTTTGTCAACAGAAATGGAAAGGTTTTTCCTTTGCGTTTTCAAAAGTACTTCGCGTTCACACAGAGACAGTGTGATAACAATGCACGTTCATATGGATCAGCGAGAATGACTGAAAACACTGTAGCGTGCATGCCAGGCCAGTAGTTGGTGATTTAAGTTTGTAGTGTCCTTGGCGAATATAACAAATAGGTCTCAGCTGGTCAGAGTATTGATGCAGCAAATCAACGTTTTGTTGGAGGAGTGATAACAACCCAAACACAGTTAGCAGCACACATGTTGCTCCGTAGTCAGCCATAGCTGTTGTGATTGTTGTTCCCTGGTGCATGCACTACCTTTATCTGAAAGAGTACTGCGCACTGTTTTTCCCAACAACGATCTGTCTGTATTAAGCAGACAGATCTTCATCTAACCTAAAAACATTTACAAATTTAGAAAAAATAAACAGAAGACAACAGAGAGACTGGACCTCACACAGCCCTGCAGAAGGAGGCAACCAAGACATACATTATAGCCAGTTCTGAATCTTCAGTTCAGCATTACTTTCAGCCGGGCCACACAGAGTCAGGAGCTGTTTAAAACCACGGAATATGGAAAGTGGATGCTGATGAGGGAAAATAAGGAGGTTAAGGGAGGGATAATAGGGGCAAAGCCAAGGGGGATTGTGGGAGAAGGGGGTGTACATAAGGGACAAGGGGGAGGGGAGCAGCAAGGTTTGTCTGGTGTCCCGTTGTCCTAAAAACATCCTGATGGCCACGGGGGGAGGGGGTTAGATAACCTAAATTTCTCCAAATAAAAATAGAACAAGTTTGTCCCTGATCTACTAAAATGACCACTCTGAAAACTGCAGTGTACACGGACAACACTAGAAAACATACTTAGAAATGCTTGATTTTTCATGACTGATTCATTTTTTGGCTCCAGTGGGGTCTTTCTTTAGGGACAGGTCCCATCATAGTCTGAGCTTTATAATCTGACTAAAGCGACTTATCCAGACACCAGCAGCCACATAAAAACTGAGATGGGGGCCCAGAGGGTAAGACTGATTTATCACACGGAATTTTAATACCGATATGGACTGCAGGCCAAAACAATGCATCACATTATCTGTTTTGTGTTAAGACAGACTTTTTCCAGCCAGCCTGGGCAAAAAAAAAAACAACAAAAAAACAAGAGGTTTCAGTGGACGGTAACTTAAACAAGAAGGAAATAGAAGTAGAAATACGACAAGGGGCATCGGTGGCTCAGTCTGATAGTGGTTGCAGGTTTGAGCCTAGCTCAGTCTTTGTTCTTGGGCAAGACACTGAAACCCAAGTTTTTTCCCACTGCTGTGATTGTAAATGGGTATGAAAGGTTGGGAATGTGTTAGCTAAAATGGACAACTTAAACTCTGAAGCATCAGTGAGTGAATGGGTAGATGTGACCTGCAATGTAGAGCTGCTTTGAGTAGTCATAGAGACTACAAAAGAGCTACATAAACTCAAGTTCATTTACCAATGGACTTGGAAACGTCATGTCTCCATCTGTCTAGAAGTATCCGACAGTGGTGGGACAGCACATGCTAGGGTGGTATTTGTGGTGGGACAATACCTCTTAGAGGCAAGTGATGAAAGTGAGGTCCAGAGACATTAGCCTTTGACCTTCTGCCTCTGAAATGTAACAAGTTAAAACAGAGGGGATGCTTTGGTTAAAGTTTGACAGAGATTCTGATGTATTTTGTTCATAGGCAGGGAAAGGACCTAAAGCCTGATGACCTTTGACATCTAACATCTACTGAGTTCATCTTTCAGTAAGAGATAAAAAAAGGTGCAAAACTTGACAGAAACCTCTCGAAGTTGTTTTTCGCATATCACATTCTTATGATAAGTATGGCGAAGTGACTCTGTGACCTTTATCCCTAACCTATGACCTTTTAAATCTATCTTGTGTAAAGATCCTTTTAGTACTCTTATTGTATCACATTCATGAGAAAAGGAAGTTCATTACTACAAAGTTTAATAAAGCCCTTGAGATTGTTTCTTTCCACAAGCAAAGAAAGGCCCTGAAGCTCCATGACCTTTGTTATGTGACCAATAAAACAAACTAATTCAATCCTTGAGTGAGGGTGTACAATTGTGGAGACTTTACAAAAATCCCTTTAAGCTTTCTTGAAACAAAGCGGTGCAGGGATGCAAGCACCATGCTGGTTCCCTTGACCGAAAGCCGATGGGAATTCTAACTGTGTTCTTGGATTACTGTTTATAATAATGTGAACAAAAAACATGCAACTAAAAGGTTTTGTTCATCATGATAATCTTTATGTACAAACCAAACTTTCACTGGTTTTCAGGCTAAACGTTATTAGCGAGAGTAAAAAGCTACAATTAAGCTGTTATGGATCTACAACATGGTGGTTCAATGCAGAGGCAGCAACGCACTTTCACAATATAAGCTACGTTGCTACCTCTTATTAGATCATTTACTCTTAATCTAATGACTTGATCAAGTTGGTGCCAAGGGCTGTGGCTGTGCCAAGGGCTGTGTGGTGGTGTCAAAAAATTATCAGAAATAAGTGAATTAGGCTCCCCAGCCATTTTTGTCGTCCACATTAGCAGTTCATTAGCACTCATCCTTTTAAAAATACAATAATACTTTAGAATTCAAAAGTGTGGCAATATCAGATGTGTTTTCTGTTGCAACATTTTAGCCTTTGAGTGTTTTTTTTCACAGAACTTATTTCAGATAAAGTTGTAAGTCATTTCCACATTTTTTGACATGCACCACTATACAGAGCATTCACAAGCAAAAGATGATCTTTGACCTCCAAAATTAAATACATCCTCCTTACAGTCAGAGTGGATATCTATCCAATATTTGAAGGATCTCCCTCAAGTTGTTCAAGAAATATCACAGTCAGGCAAAGGATGACCATGAGACTCCTCTTGACCTTTGTTAGGACCCTCAATATCAATTCCTTGCACCTCAAGTCAGACATGATTTTGTGCAACACTGTTAGGGATAAAAATCCCTTACGGCATTTTTAACACCAAGGATAAATATGATAAGTTGATGTGTGAATCCAGCTGGAATGTTCCACAGAGTCGTTCCCACTTTGGCTCTGGTGTGAGAAAGAAAGACAGGACAATTTTTGGGGGCAGGCTTTACATAAAATCTCTATAAAGAGTTTGTGTGAAATATAGTTATGAAAATGCAGAATGACCACAATGAATGAGAAAGTGCATTAACCTCAGTAACTCATCAAACAAGGGAGCTGATTTTTATTTTTCAGGCGCCTTCACCTCCAAAAACATCCACCAAAACAAGAAAAACAAATAAATGATTCATCTGCAGAAACTCTGACTTCAATATATCTGTCAGTCATATGCTCTGAAATCAATTTAATACAGCTTTTCCTGTGAAACAGCCGACAAAATCTATCAGCTCAAAAACAAATCTTCTCAAACTTCTCTTTGTCAATGTCTTTTGAGTTTTTTTTCATCAGCTGTTCTAGATGTACTTCACTAAATAACATTTTCTTTTTCAACCATTTATCTCCTATTGAGTGTCTTTCAGTTTTAACTTGCCCTTTGGAGCTTTTACACCATGACTCTTTTTGAATTATGATTCAGTGAAAAAAACATTCTGGCTCCAAATCTGCTTTACATAAAAAACATGTTTGTCATTTAGGTAACACACATTTCAATGTTTCCTACTGTGAGATTAATAGTGTGAATCCACTTCATATATGCATCCATAGATGGTATGCTCTCACCTAAAGTAAATCCCCAGAGAGAGAGAAGGAGAGAGAGAGAGAGCGAGCGAGAGAGAGAGAGAGAGAGAGAGGGCCAAAAAGAAATAAAAAGGAGTGATAAAGGAGGAGGGCAGTGAGAAGACAGCTGCTTGCGTAAGCTGCGTTACATAAGATCTGGCTAATAATGCCACTGTTCAGCTTACCAGAAAAAAGAAAGTTATACAAGATGTATGCCAAGACAAACACACATACACAAACATACACTGCAAAACACAAATACACAGAACAACGAAACACACACGGAGGGAGAAGTAGTCACTGTTGTGACTGCATGGCCTGACAGTAATTTCAGGGTTAAGTGGATATTGGTGTTCACACATGCAGATCACCCAGGTAAATTTATGGCATTTTCATTTTTTTTTTCAAAATCCTATTGCTTCCTCTGCCTAGCAGGCTGTCCAGTATTAAACTTGAACTGAAGAAACAGACATTACAACTTACAGAAGCTTTAACAAACGGGCCTCTACCTGCAAAAACTCTATTCATGTTCATTTCTCACTTATTGGCAACAAGACTGGTTGATCACCTGTAAAATTTTACATCGGAATCAGAAATAAAACAAAAACAGACAATATCCAACCCGAGAGCAGAACAAGTTTCTGTGCAAATGCTGACAACCCCCTTTCCCCAAAGTGTGGCAATTACTGTTGTACAATTTCACAAAGTAAAGTAGTTTGTCTACTACTTTTGACAATTAATCAAAAAACAAATGTTCAGGACTTCTACTTTTGTTGCTTTGGTATCAAATAGGTATCAATATAATGTTTGATTTATTAAACAATTACATCAAACAGGGATGTGAACTGGTAAGAATGAAGTGATATGAGATCTATCACAATTACACCGGTGATATGATATATGACATATTTCGTTATATCACAAAAATATTTAAAATTGATAGCAAAAAGAACCCACAATACACAATCACACTGTTAACAAATCCTTTAAAAAATTCCTTGATCCACATCCGGATAAAATCACCACCAAAATTGTAACACTTTTTCCTTGAAACATTCCCTGAAAATGTCATCTAAGTCTGTTGAGAACTTGTTGAGTTATTAGCGAAATGTGGAAACTGCCCTTTCTAGCAATGTTAACAAACCCTTGAAAAAAATCCTGGATCCACATATGGATTCGGATAACCACCACAATCTAATCTCGCCTTCCTTGTGCCATGACCAACTTTCAATAAAAAAAATTCATCAAAGTCCGTTGAGAAATAATTGAGACATTAGCTAAAATGCGGAAAACTGCCCTCTCCCTCCACGTTGACAATCTTTAAAAAATCCTGGATCTGCGTCTGGATTCAGATCAACACCAAAATCTAACAATTTCTTCCTTGTGCCATGTGCAACATTTCCTGAAAATGTCATTGAGTCCTTAGATCAGTTTCTGAGTTACCCTGTTCACAGTCCAACAGAGAAACAAACAAAGAAACAAACACATACCAGCAAAAACCCTCCTTGGCAGAGGAAAAAATACATTTTCTTGCAGTATTATATATGAAAAGTGCCTGCAACATATAAATAAGCCTTATTGTGTGTTCAAGTGACAGAGGTAATCACAACAAATAAAACAGAGAGTTAAAAGGCTGAATATTTGCTCCTAACATGCATACAGGGGATGAATTAAGCACTAAATAATTGTTCTGAATTTTAACGCTAATTAAGTGATAAAACATTAATATTGTACTACAAAATAAACACTCTTTTGTCGAACTTGACCTCTTATTATGATGCTACCCTGTCTTTAAACTACCTGATTAGAATTAAGCATCAATAAATGTTTCTAATTTCACAGAAAAAAAGCTTCACTAAGATTTTGAATTAATCTAAATTGTTCTCATGAAAAGAAACAAAGGGGCAGCAGGGTTCACACATGTTCTCACACACCTTAGTCAGGGTTAAGATGTCAGCAGTATTGAACTCAATTGTCCTCTGCCTCATCATAACCTCGAACCATTTTTAAGTAAGGGAGAAGACAAAAAGAAGAGAAGAAGAAAAAGAGAGAGAAGGGGATTATAGGGACTTTCCTAAAAGTGTGTTTCATCATGATGAGTTAAGTTCAGATGTTCAAGAATAATTTTGTCAAGCCATAGAGTCTGTTAGATTTTAGGCTTTAAAAAGAAAAGAAAAGAAAAGAAGAGAATGAAATACATGTTTAGTAATAGAAAACTGGAATTCTGGACAAAACTTCTCCTTTGTTGGAACAAAACTCTGAGAATTGGCCTTTTGTTGGTCTCTGATCATTCCACTGACTCATTGATCGGAGAGCCCCCTCTCATAGCAACCAGTGCAGGGATACTTTTGGTTAGACAAATACTGCCTTCAGTTTGAACTCATCAAGTCCAGAACTTGCGTCTTAAAAATGGGTGGGAATTAGGAAAGTTGTCCAGCTGAGAACCAGACCCAGCTTATTTGAGGACTAGACATCAGCAGTTCCCTTATCAATGCCTTTAATTTGGTCCTGTCTGCACAAAACGGGACATCTGGGAAGCAGATGGTGAAAGAGTAGCAGACATGCTGTGGAAGAGTCTTCAAACACAAGAAATATCAGACACAGGGGCTGTCACCTTATACTCCATACATTTTAATATTCAATATTAGAATTATTGCTAAAAGTGACATCCCTATCAATGAATTACTGAAGTGCAGAGATGTCATAGATCTTCTTAGCTCAACACAAAAGGGAAGGGCATCCACCTGTTACTCCTACAAAAACTCCTTTAAAGGTAAAATGGAGCTCCAGCAGAGTTTCTCAGAAAGCAACTAGAGGATGATCAGTGGTTCTTCACATGTGCAACCTTGCAGATCTTTTTGGACTTAAGTGATTGTCAACATACTCTAGCAATCATGAAACCTGAATCTATGAACCTGAGTTTTGGCAAAAAAAGACCACTTCAAAGTGATCGCGCTACTCCAATAATTGGTCGAGTCAGCACGGTTCAGCCACATGTTTTCAACAGCTCTGCATTCTTCCTACTGTGGATGCTTTGCACTGGGCTTGCTACTCTAAGCCAGTGCGCCTGATCTACTGATGAGACAAGTAAAACACACTACAGAGCATGTAAAGCTAAAAAAAAAAGCTTAATATGACACATTTAATGCTGAAGGCAGACTGGAAACATTCTGTTCATCTCTTTTTGCAAACTAAGCACTTTGTTAATGCGCTGAGAGGGGACAGCTAACATTAGTCAAATTCAAGAAAGGTTTTAGGTATTTGGTAGAGATGTACAATGTTGTCAGTATGATATTAGTACCAGACAACATCAGCCTAAAAAGTTAAATACCGTATTGGCTGAAAATGAAATTTTGCTTATATGTACAGCTCATATATCAGCCTTTCATATTGGCCATTTATTGGCTATATCGGCAAAATACACAAGAGTACCAGATTATTGCCCTTATCATTACTGCATGGGTACATTTAAAATCAAGAGTTTCATTTTTTCAAGAGTTAAATGTTTTTCAGTTTTGTTACAATTGTTCCTTACAGAATAGACTGTCACATTGAAAGAAACAAGTGTATTTTCATACAGTAAAAAGCTTGTGCTCTAAAAATATTTGTATCAGTGATTATGAGTTCAGAAATATCGGCATATTGGATATCAGCAAAAATCCAATATCATGCATCCCTAAAGTTTAGAGGTACCTTTGCCTTGTTCTATAACTAAGATTGAGTTTGTCACTAACTAAATCAATTAATAAAATATGAATTTATGTCAGTCAAATGGTAATTATTTTTACATATTTCAAATGAGAGAAATTACTGCAGCAAGAGACTGTGTCTGCTTGGTTTACTTGTTCTCTTTGTACATATGCTAGTTTTCTCCAGACACTCAAGTTTTCTCAACAGACCAAAAACATGCTTGTTGGGTTAAACTGTCTCTATGTCAGCCCTTGGATTGGCTGGCAACCATCTTTATTTTATTTTTATAACGTCTAATTGAGATTAAAAATCTCTATTACAAGAGCAACCTGGTCATTCTAGGGTGTTCCCGGCTCTTTGCCCAATGACAACAGGAACAGGCTCCAGCAGCCCCCTGCAAATTCACAACATTTATTTATTTATTTATTTATTTAACTGTTTGAAGGATAGTCCCTTAAGATGAATCATCTTGTTTTCAAGGGAGTCCTTAACATACATACAGAAACAAGCAGAAAAAAAAATTAAGACAGTATTACATTACTTTCCAAAATATACAAAAACAAGACAGGACATTACAACAGAACAACACATTACAAAACAATAACATCTGCACAATACACAATTGGCCCAACCATTCCCTATCCACCATACCTTCAACATTCACAAATATAAGTGAGTGGTAATATATACCCATCATGTAATATATCCATCATCATCAATAATACATACATTCATCATCAATACAATATAATTTAACCAGAGTTTACCACAGATCAAGATTGTTGTCAGAAGTTTATCAGAAGCAAGAACAGGGTTTTTGTAAATGAATAAAAAGGGATTTCTTGAAGAGATGAAAAGAAGTGATAGATTTTAGAGAATTAGGCAAGGTTTTCCAATCGTATGGAGCTCTGAACTTAAAGTAATATCGATCAATTTCCTTCTGAATTCTCGGAACAAAAAAAACACAACTGTCAGCGTGGCGTAAGCAATACTGTGAGCGATATGGGGTCAAATATTTTAAATATGGAGGGTAATTATAATAAATACATTTGAAAATAAACTGTAGCCATTTAAAACAGATTATGTCACAAAGATCTCCCTCTCCTCCTGAACCAGCAGACTGATGTGCTTCACCAATGTCAACCAAGCTCACTGCCCATTTAAAGAATGCAGGTCACCTGCATGATTTATGGCTCTAAAATGGATATTGTATAACACCCTCCTTTTATATTGGACTTGCTTACGGACTAATAAGATCGGCATTATTGCCCCTGGCTTGTGTAACAGAATTACACAATACTAAAGCCTGGTGATGGGGGAGTGGAGGAAGAGAAGGGGGTTTACCAATCAAGCCAGTGAGGTTTCAATCACCAAGTAAACATAAAAACACACTGTCTAATAAAAAAGCATTTGTAAAGTCATTTTGTGGTCTCTGTTGTGTTCATTATCTATTAATGCTAAAAACTAGGGAATCCTGAGAGAGAGTTTTTAAAGTAATAAGAGTCATTCCATAGTGTGGTGCTTCTGCATATATAACGAACAGTGCAAAGTTTTAGGTGGGAAATCTTATGGATTTCTAAACTATAAGCTATCAAAAAAGGGTGTTGTGACTTTTTTTGATTTTGGATGCCAAAATCTCTAAAATAAAGGTATAGGTATCTAGTCCTCAAAAGAAGCTAAGTCTGTTCTAGGAATGCAACAGTTACCAGTAAAATGATAAACTGGATCATGTAAACTGTAAAATTTCAGATGGTTAGAATTACCATTTCATTTTTTAATTACCATTAAACTGTGTTGGATTACCACAGTTTGTCAATGCTGCTCATTACTGTCAGGAACTATCATCATGGACATAGTCTATAACAAGCTGTAACATGGACACTAAGTTTATGTTTGGTCATCTGAAAAACTTTGAACATGTTCATTTACAATTGTTTATAAAGAAAAACCCGTTCAAAGTTAAAATGCTTTTTTCGCCTTGTAATTACACACTGTTTTAAGCATTTATAACATAATAATGACAAATACTTGCCAGAATTGTTTACTTTTATTTCTCATGAAAAAAAGGGTGAAAAATTTAGTCAAAGGGCATTTCCTGACACATTTATTAACAAAAAAGACAAAAAAAATACCAGGCTGGCTGCTATGCTTATAGTATTAAAAGGGTTAAATGATTTCACTCTGTATAAGTACTTTTTGAACATTTTCAGCACATTGCAACAGTACCACAATAATAATGATAACCATGATAATTTTGGTCACAATAACCGTGATATGAAATTTTCAGACCATTACATCCCTAGTCTGTTGCTTAACTGGACGAGGTTCTCAATTCCCACCTATATTTAAGATGCAAATTCTGGACTCGATGAGTTCAAACTGAAGGCAGTATTTGTCTAATTAGATGAGGAAATTGTTAAGTTAGTTTATATTAATATATCCATCTCTGTGAACCAAACAGAATGTCTTATCTCTTTGCTAACTCTGTCCTGTATAGGGTTGCAAAATTCTGGAAGTTTTAGAAGTTAGGAACTTTTCATGGGAATTAACAGGCATTTAAAGAAATAAACTGGAATAAACCTGGAATTTACAAAACTCAAGGTTGGCTCTTAACAGGGATTTAAAATGTAGCAGGGAACATAGATTTTAGCATAATCCTGACTATAACAAACAAATTTCATGCACATATACTTGAGGATATCTCTGCTATTCCTCAGTCACAGCCACATAACACACTGCTGACTGCAGGGGTATTGAGGCAACGGCCCCTACATGCACTGTGCATCCCTCCATCACATGCACGGTTCATTTCTCGAACCTTGGACTATTGAGGCCACGTTAAGGAACCCAGACTAATTATTCCCATAATTCCCATAGAAAATTTCCAATTCAGAACGTTTCCAAAATTCAATTGCTTTACCTCCTAGGAAATGTTTCTGGAGAGTTTCCAGAAATTTACCATCAATTTTTCAGACAGGCAGATAGTTTATCAGTTTCACCCAGATGTTAAAGTGTTCGTGTCTATGTCTAGAAAGGTGCTGTCACAGCCAACCAAACAAAAATTTGCTGGGGCTCTTTACTCTTGTAATCTGAGAACTGGTTGCTGAAAATATTTGTAGAAACACAAAGACACCATTTTACTGCAGCATGTTACCACTGATTTTTCTGATGGGAACTACTTACCAGTCAGAAAATAGATGCAAACAAAACATGCACAGAATCACACACCACTTACAACCCTGAGTCTTCCAGAAACTGCTTAACTACTGTGACTTAGATGCACAAACATCTATTGGGTTTACAGAGAATGGTCCAAAAAGAGAATATATCCAGTGAGTGGTAGTCCTGTGACAAAACATGCATTATTGATGCCAGAAGCAGGTGGGTGACAGTAGCAAAAGACCACACCAGGTGCCACTCCTGTCAGCTATGAAAAGAAAACTCATGTGACAGTTCACACAGGCTCACCAAGGTGAGACAACAGAGGCTTGGAAAAATGTTGCCTGATCTGGTAAGTCTAGATCACTGCTGCTACATTCAGATGTGAATTTTGTGTGAACATCATGGAAGCATGGATCCATCATGCCTTGGGTCAGTGGTTCAGGCAGCTGGTAGTTGGGTGATGGATATTTTCCTGGCACATTTTAGGCCCTTTAGTACAGACTAAGCATTATTAAAACACCACAGCCAACCTGATCATTGTTTCTGACCATATCCATCCCTTTATGACCTAACCCATCTTCTGATGTATACTTCAAGCAAGACAACACTACATGTCCAGTGGCCTCCACAGCCACCAGATCTCAATCCGAAGCCTTGTTTCCACTGAATGGTCTTGGCTTGGTTCAGTACAGTTTGGAGCCATAAGCCCTGATCTTGTTTACATTTCCACCACCAGTTATCCCTTCACTTGAGGGTAGGGATGCAAGTAGCAAAGAGAGGGACATGCCAGCTATGTAAACCTGTGACATCCCAGCAGCACAACACAGTGAAGTGGTCTGAAGTAGAGCAACATGGAGGACTTCCATCACTCCAGAACTCTATGGAGCATTTTGTCATCAGACATTCTTTACAGTGGCTACGTTTGTATGAGAGCTTTAATTCCCCTTTATTTAGAATAAAACTTAAATCCTCTTTCAAAAGATTAAAAATGACCTTGTAAACACCTAATTCCTAGTGAAAATGATCATTATGGATTGAACTTAATTCAGAAGCAGGTGGCTGGTTTATTCTGATTTTAAATCCAAATTGAATAATTCCTCGATCATGTATATGTTCATTCCACTTTAAATTAATTCCGGTCGTTGTCGTTCCCTTGTCCTGTCGCAATGATGCACATATTCCACGCTGATGGGAACAAATTCCAGGATGGCCGCCCAAAGCACGCATCAGACTCGAGCCGAGACAATTCATTTAATTAGAGCCTTAGAAGATTTGGAAATAATGAAAAGAGTGGATAGACGCATAAAGCTTCTTTTTAGAAGCATAAAAAGCAGATCTTTATAAAGTTGTAGCGTCCAAGTTGGTTGAAGGAGGTTTCCCTGACAGAGACGCTGGAGACGCTGAACTGGAGTTTGTTGTCTTCTGGTAGACGTAAGTCTCGTCCACCCCCTGTCCAATCAGAACCATTTCCAACCCCCAGGCCTTAAGCGGAATTGAATAACGGGGAATAAACGTGTTTTCCATGCAAAACCTCAATTTGGAATTACTATTTCACGAAGGAGAATACTTTAATTCAGAATTATTTAATTTGAATACTTAAATCCATCCTTATCCATGGTTTTTTGAACATGGTGAGGTATGTTTTTTGTTTTAGCTGCTGTGGTATGAGAAGCAACAACTTTTGTTACCAATCAACAGACTGCAGTGCTTTTAGCGCCACCATTTAGGGTCTGTTTGATATGCTCAACACCCTTTCAGAGAAAGTGGAACCCCTCTGACATGGATGTATTTTGAGGAGCATTAATAATCAGCATTCAGCAACAGTAAGTGTCAGTTCAGAGCTCAACAAGCACATCTTTATATTATTTTTGTACTTCAAAGTTCAGCATGTTTTTTTTTTTGCCATGGTATCATACAGCAAATGTTTAAATAACACTGTCTCATCTAAATTTGGCCCCAGCCGAGCTAAATGTGTCTGACCTGTAACACATTCTCCTAACCTGTGGCCCACTTGTTCTAATTTAGATGCTAACAGTTCTTCTAAATCTGTCTCTGAACCTGTAACTACCTCCCACAAGCACAAGTTCAGTAAGGATTACCCTGCATTTAATACACTGGCTTCTAGGTAACACACTCACTCACACACATGTGAGCTGACCTGGATCTGTAAACAAAGCTGACCTGCATCAACTGCCTCCAGAGATATTTTTAAACAGGTAAGCCTTTCAGTCAGTCCCATTTGGGTGTCATATCTAATCCACACCCACGAGCACTGCTTTTTGACTGGCCGCATAAGAAACACATCCATCCTTGATCATTAATGTTGTTGAGACGTGTTTAAAGCTATAACATGAGTCCTATTTAAACAAAGTGAAAATATATGTCCACTCTCGTGTCTGCACAGCATCAAATGAGGAGACTCACAGCCTCAGGAATGTACAAGCTCACCCATATAATCAATACCTTGTGAGTCTATATGTTTGAACATGGGGAGGGGGTGAGAAGCATTTAGGGCGGGATCAGAAGTCACTGTACCGAGATGATCTCCTATTGGATGCTGCTGGCTGATCTCCAGCCAATCAGTGAAGGTATGGCAGGTTCACTGGGTTCTATAGGGTTCACACAAGGACATTGGTGGGGAGGGGTCTCCTCCGCTTAATGTAAACTCAACCATCACGAGGGGCTTGTCCGGCCTACATGAAACAGCTGAATGAAAAAGACTGCTTGAAAGCTTCAGACTGAAGAAGAAGAAGAAGTCTGGACTTGCTGTTGAGAGTCAAATTAAATGTGTGGTATCCTGATTCAGACGAATCTGTTATTCATTTTGTCATTTCTGTCTGTCAGTTTGTGGTGCAAATTTCTTCTACAGAGGAGAGTCAGAATATTTTATCTGAAGAAATCCAATCTGCTGTTTCAATTTATATGACTCACAAAATATTAATCTAGCAGGAAGAATGAATGAGTAAATGATGTAAAAATTAAACTGTGGGAGACATACTTCTATTATAACAAATATATGGTGGAGATTACATTTAAGTACGGATCCAAATGTTTACAATTTAAAATGTAAAATGGCCCTATAGTTAAGTCTGTGTTTTGTTTGCAGTTTAACATTTTTACTATGTTTTTGCAATCACCAATAAACCCTTATAAGAGAAGAAAAGAAACATTTGATGCTTGGGAATTTGCCATAAAAAACAACCACCAATGTTGTTGGATGCACTAATTTTTGCATTAAGCTACAAATTCTCTGAATTTTTAAAATCTTAGAACCTTTCAAGGTCCCATGTCCTGCAAAATCTTTTTTATTGGCTTTTAATGTTGGTAGAAGGGGCAGAAGAACATGACACCTTTTACTAAACTCAGTTCACGGAGAAATGTTCTGTCCCTCCTTGACCCTTAAAATGCTTTGTTTTTTACTTCCTGGGATTCATTTTGTAATAGCTAAACAGCCTCCATGACACCACAGATGCCATGACTGTTTCGAAGTCCACTCCATGGCCTGTTACTCCTCCTCCCCCCTCCCATGAGACATGGTTTGGACAGGCATACAATTCAGAGCTCATGATGATGAGTGCACCTTATAAAGTGGCCTGTGAGTGTATTTACAAGCCATGCAGAAGGCATACTGTCTTACAAAGCAAAAGTTAATTCAACCTTTTTTTAACCAATGTTATTTATTTTTTTACACAGCACAAAGCTTCTGGTTTAAATTCACGATTTGAAATATTTCTTATCTTCACTGTATATGGATTTAGTTTGACGATGATCAAAGTCCTGCCTTGTATTGTTGCTAGTCCACAATTAAGTCAACATAATGTCATTTACCACAGTAAATAAAAGCCATGGATATTTATTGAAGTTTACAGCGTACAATATTTCTCCTCAGTGCTTAATGTAGCCTTTAACCTTTTTCGCTTAAATCCCTTCCACACAACGTCCAAACTTCATTGGAATTGAGGTTTGTACGTTTCTTTAGGTTTAAAACTTTCTCATTTGTTCATATTAGTACATTTGAAGACAATAATCCAAAGGTCCAAGGGAGACTGAGTTTATCTTTGGATGTCTAACCTACTCTGAGAATAAAACAACTAGATAAATGTGAGTCCCAAAAGGGCACAGCACCAGTATTTTTATAGAACTGACTTTTAAGTTCACTTGCAAAAAATTGTTTACATCATTACTTAGATTGGGTTTTGTTTATACATTGACCTTTCCTGACCCCCGGGCTTAATCATTACTGAGACCAAAGCAGAGTTATAAAAACAGCAGAGTTAAGACTTTCAGGGCCATCAGTTTGTTTACATCCATTTGAAACCATTAACAGACCTATTTTTATGATAGAAAAGAGTCATAGTACACAGGTGCAGACAGTGAGGCTTTAGAGTTTCACACATATTAGTCAGTGAGTTCATCTCTCTGCTGGCTGCTGAGTCATCCTTAAAAACACACATGCTGTTATTTAAAACAGGATAAACATCGGACTCGCTCCCACTGAACAGAAGTTACTTGACTATAAATCCATTCAAACAAAAATAACTTCGTGGGGTAGGCAAACACACATCAGCACTAACAAACAGCACAGATGAGCACGAGGTTCAACCGTGGACACCGGTCAACAAATGACTAATGTCAACGATAACAGGTGCTTCTATTAGCCTTAAACAAACACACGCACAAAATAGTTGACATTTCTCCTGGGACACTGGGTTCTACTTATTCAACAGCAGTGACAAGTTAATTTGCAAATATACGTTTTTAGGTCGCTGATTAAAAAGGTTTTCTGTTTATGAATGATAGGTAAGAATAAGTGTATAAAATAATTTTTGTAATCTAATACAAGAAAAAATATTATTCATAGTCATCCACTTTAAACATATCAAACTTTTATTATTGAATGGTTGTGTTCAATTCTTATAAATTTAAATACAGCAAAAAAGTGAGAAACAGAAGTGGGCTATTCTGTTTTGTAACCAAGCATATCTTTAGTTTATTTCTAAAAACATAAAATATCAGGCCTTAGCATATCTTTAGTTTATTTCTAAAAACATAAAATATCAGGCCTTATGTTCAAATATTCTGATATAATGTTTATGTACGGGTCTTAACAAATTTATTTGACCACCACTCAATGAGTATATGCCAAAGCTGCCCTAAATTAACAGCACTGATCATTTCCAAAATATTGTTTTATGTTTCTGTTATGGTTAATACGCCAGTATGCTGAAGCTCTTCAACCAAAATAATATTTTAGATGCTAAAATAAAATTATTATTTTTATCCATGATTGATTTTAACTGTACTGTTATCCAAAATACAGAAAAAAGTTAAGTATGCTATTATTTCTTGATTAAGATGTCAAATTATAGTTATTTTCTTGAGTTTCTGAACAGAAAAATTAGTTATTTGTGTTAATTGTAATTGCATGAAAAGTAGTAATCTATCAGAACCTTGTTGCTAATTATTGATATATCCAAGCCTTATAATCCCGGTACAATAAACACATGTTGTGTTTAACAAATAGAAAATATTCATTTTTGTATGAAAAAGTGGCATTATGAAAATGAACTGGCAGCTAGAGGGTTAAAATTTTTAAATAAATGTATGTATTCTACACATGATGGGGACTGGAGCTATTGGCCAATTTTTTCTTAATCTACACGAAAAACAGGTTGGATAAAACTCAGAGAAGGACTCACTCTACGCCGCTCAGATGTGTCTTTTGCTAAAAATCTAAGAAATCCCCACAGACTCATGTTTTCAATAACAGCCCCGTCTCTGAAGAAAAACTTCTGAGCTTGAATGCATTGAGAAAGAAGACACAAAATCGTTAAAAGTTAAGTCATCCCCCACAGGATGAGGCCTTGAAGGGAGTTTTTTCCACAACAGCAGCTTGTTAGAGTTTTTCCATAAGAGAAAAAAGTCCTGAGGAAAAAACTGTGTGCTCCTGTCATTACTTTACTACAGCGAACAGCCCACACACAGCCTTAAGGTGTAACACTATTCTGTGTCTACGTACCCTCAGATCTTACAAATGGCTTTATTTATTTCACTCTTACTGAAGAGTGCACCATAAAAGAAGAGACAACGCCTTTAAAACACAAGAGAAACACTGCTGTAACTTTCTAAGGCAGAAGAATCTTTATTTTGAACTCACTGGGCTATCTATTCGTCATCATTTGTTGCAGAAAACAACTGGACTGTACATTAGAGAACTGATTTTAAAGCAGCACTGCAGATCTTTTGAGCCTTCAAATATTCTCTCCAAAGTCTGTTCAGTGGAGCTCGCGCTGTAACAGAGATAATGGCCCCCCTCCCTCCCCCCACAGCGCTTCCCCTGCTCTGTTTACGGGCTATGTAATGGCCCTTTTCCATTAGCCCTACTCTACTCGGCTCGGCTTTCCCCGACTCTACCCGGCTCTACTCTACTCGCTTTGGGCTGCTTTTCCACCAGCTCGGTCCCCTGCCCAGTGGGGGCGGGCTGGCCGTGAAACAGCTGGGCGACACTGCGTTCATGTCATTTTGAGCGCGACACAACAACCAAAACAATGGAGGACTTGGAGGCAATAGTATACTTGCTGCTTGGTCTGTGGCTTTTTGTTACAAAGAGGAAAGCAGAAGAAGGCTGCAGGCGACGAGAAGAAATACCCTTGAGAAGTACAGGAGAGTTTTGGAAGCTATACAACAGTTTGAAGCCGAGGACGAGAGCAATCGGGCTGCAAAGAAAAGGCGTATGAGGGTAAGCTAATGGAAGCTACCGCTAGCTTGTTAGCTAGCTCGTAATGATAAAGTCCTGTGTTTAACATTGTGATGGCAGCAAGTTATTGCCATAAAGTAACAAAGCGTATGTACTGCAGTCCTGTTTTGGGCATCGTGCTCATGACTCATCGTTTACGACATTCTCTGACCAATCAGTAGCCGGCAGTCGGTCGACGTCACCTTTTAGTGTCAACTTAGCTCGCTTAGAACCAGAGCAGAGTAGGTACTAAAACTGGTCTGTTTTAGGAGGTACTGTGCCGGTGGAAACGCAACACAAACCGGGTAGAGCCGAGTAGAGTAGAGTAGAGTAGGGCCAAGGCGGGCTGGTGGAA
Organism: Cetoscarus ocellatus; assembly: GCA_037902135.1. Classification (NCBI taxonomy): domain Eukaryota; kingdom Metazoa; phylum Chordata; class Actinopteri; order Labriformes; family Labridae; genus Cetoscarus; species Cetoscarus ocellatus. Next base: position 883,556 of record JBAMNC010000443.1, read on the forward strand.
AAGGGCCATAACTTTTGCTCCCGTGACAGGGACACATATCGCGAGCAGCTGGGAGAAGTGCAAACTGCTTTACAGCACTACGCGAGATTTGGCTTCCAGCTAAAGAAGCCGGTGTTTTGCATGTAGTAGTAGCAGCCATGGCATCCGCAAAGCGTGTGAGGAGGACTCTTTCTCCAGATTCAAGGGCCAAAAAGAGACTATCGGACAACGCAAGGAACAAAACTAGAATTAACATTGGAGCCCACTTTGCTCCGTGGCGAGAGTGTTGGGAGAAAAGTTGTTGTAAAGTTACTGCTGGAGAGGTAAGTTATGTTTTTGTCGGGTTTTCCCCTGTTCAACACTTGGTTTCAGTCGGTGGTTGCTCCGTAGCATTGCATGCTTTGTGTAACTTGGCGGACGTTGTTTTGTCACTAAATGCTACCAGCGGTTATTTGCCGGCAAGTTTCTCAGATTGCTGGAGATATTCATGGCGCCATAACGCTCGGTAATTCACTATTTCACTATTTCTTCTATGTCTTCGGACGTCCTGTCGACTCACTTTCTCCCGGCTCTGTATGTCAACAAATGCACGTTGCTGTGAGGCGCTGTGTTACGACAGTGCAATTACACCCAACGACCAGAGTGGCCCCTCGAGAGCAGAAAAACCTGAATCTTACATAGTGGGGCTTTAACAAGAGTTTTTAATCCAAGTTATAAAAACATCATCAATATAATATGAACTTTATTAGTTCTTCTATTTGTGTGCTCTTGATTACACTCATTATGTTTATCAAGTCAATAAGCTGAATGTTTTGAAGCCCTTCTGTTAAATGCATCTTCTGCTGTTGTATAAACAGTGCAGCTATACATACAAAATGTTATGTCGTAGCACTATCATGCTGGTTTAGCTTGTTTTACACCTGACATAATAAACTTAAAGCTTCCTCTTCACATGACTCATCCTCTGTAAGATCAAGTTGCTGATGAAAAACAATAAAAAACTTACAGAACTTTTAACTGTCTTAACAAAAAATACATTTAAGTGACTGAATGTTGGAATTGGGGGAAGTTGGGCTGTCAGTCCCCCTGTGGGGGGTGTCCGGGTTTAAACAAAGCTGCATTGACTCTGCACAGATGGAAGAAATTGTGAGCCTAAATCTTTGGGAAGACGTTGTGGGGCAGGGTTCTTTTTCAGTTCAATTTTACCTTCCTTGTTTTTTTCTTTTGTAACTTCACTGATTCTTGATAACTGTTTATGTTGTTGCATTTTTGCTTTTGTTTGTCAGTTGTGTTCTGGTGTATTGTGTGAAGCACTTTGAGATGTCTTTTTGCTGAGAGCTGCGATACAAATAAACTCGCCTTGCCTGAATTATCCCAAAATTGGTGCTCACAACCACATATTGTAAGCCAGACTGTGCTCCAGAGACTCCTATCTCTCCAAACAGTTTTTATGCTGTAATGCATGGGCCTCATGTATCTAATTGGCTCTGTTAGGAGTGTACGGGTCAAGTGTTTTCTCTTCCTTTTTTGTGGAGTAAAAGATCTACAAAACTATCTTACATGCTTAGTGACTGAAATATTTTGTTTTTTTGTCCGTAGTCTACAAGTTTTGTATCTGCTACAGTACTTATTGGATCACAGGTACAAAAACTGCATTCAAAGGAAACTGACTCTGTGTGCAAAGACCACCTAGTACTTGGTGCCCATGCCAGGCTGAAGAACAACTGGCAAGCCTCGACACCAGCTGAAACTGGGACAGAGCAAGGTAACGTAATTCCCGTCTTACAATGCACACAATATATACAAAGAAGTGCAACTTAGCATAAACACAACGGAGAAACATGGAGAGACTGACACTTTACACATGTTGTGGCCTATTCTGGGTCATTTGAACAATGGCTTCACTCACAATAACTAGTTCGGTAAAGTCTGCACCAGTTGGAGACAGTCAGCAGGGCTAGTTGGTACAAAAACAGTTGTTGTGTGAGGGGAACAAACCTGACCCAACCTCAATCAAACATGTTTGAATTTTTTTAACAGAATCTGAACACAAATGGGTGTTTTATAACTGATTATCAACCGCAACTGCATGCGTTGCCGCCAGCCAATTAAGAGAGAGAAAATGGGGAACAGGAAATAGCGCCAGAAGACAATGGGTAGTAGTGGGAATATCAAGAAAAAAGTGTCACCCTCATGAGAGTTTGCATGAGAGTTTGATACATTAAGTTGGCTTTAGTTGGTTTGACAGATCATGTGGTCTGTGATCCCTCATCAGGCAGTTTTTAAGTGTGCGATCCCCAGTTTTTCAGTCATCATACAAAAATCTGTGTACAGTGTACCCATCTTAAAGATAGACCATTGTAATCATTGCTGTGAGGAGCATTCACATGCTGTGCAGAGGCACACCTTGTCAAGTGTGCCAAGGAAAAGAGAGTGCACATTACGAGCATGGTATGGAGCACTCGAACTAAAAAAATGAACTGGATTTTAAAGGAGAAACAGGTTTAGCTACAGAAGGCTAATGTAAATGTGCCCTTAATCTGGAGTACATATTCGGGGTCCATCCACAAGGAGACTAGTTAAGGTGTATCTGAAAAAGTTTTTTTATCATATGGGCATTTCATCAACACAGATCCGGCATTTTAGGACCCCGAAAACACACATTTTTAAAAATAGTCCCAGAGTTTCAGTCTGCTAGGTCCTCCCAAGTTCAGGCCTAACAGACCGAAAAACTATTTTGTCCCTCAGGCCATCAGACTGTACAACTCTTCACTCGGGGGGAGGGGGAGTAACAGGAAGACAGAAGACGAGAAGGAGCAGCAGCCAGTAGCCAGTACTTTTATTTATATTTGCAAATTGTTTTTTACTTTTTTACTTTTCTGATACCTGTGTGCTTATTTTACCCTGTGTGCTTGCTATGCTGCTGGAATCTTAATTTCCCTGAGTGAGTCTTCGGATTAATAAAGTTCTATTTCATCTCTCTCATCTCAAAACAGCGCCCTGTGTTTCCATGTGTACAACAAAGAAACTTGTGCATTTCAGAAACACTAATGTCATAGCTCCACCTCTACCTTAATCGTCATGTGCTGACTCCAACAATAATAGAAAAAATTGCGTAATACAGTGTCGCATTCGTGCTAGTGACCTCTGAGCTTGTAACAGTTTTAACATCAAAATCTTCTGCTCCTCTAAGACCACCGTGAGCACTACGTGGACACTGAGAACAGCATATACCAGTGTTTGTTTACATCTCACATGATGTAAATGCATGCTCCATGTCTTCTTCTCTGGTTTTAGTGTATGCCTGCAGCAGTGTTACAGTGGTGCTCAGAGGCCTGGCATATGAACTACAGCGTTTTCAGTGTTTTAATGTGGACAGACACATTTCCTGAGATGATGCCGTGTTTAAAGAAAAATGTTTTAAGAGCAAAACGTTTTCATCTGCTTGTAGACAAGGCTTCGATCTCTGACCTTTCAGACAACTAGGCACATTGCTGCTGTTACACTTAAGCGCCTTGATCCAAATTTCCCTTTGAATTTCGAGATTTTAATGCACAATTAAATTACATTAGGAGTAATTAAATTTGTCTTCCATTTTTTCCTCTCATAAAGAAAGAAGAAAAATTGAGAGAGAGAGGACATGCCTTCCGAAAAGTCAACACCCATGAAAGATTCAAAAGCAGGCTGAGTAAAGTATAGTGGGTGTGTTATCTGCTCCCTCCATGTTGTTTAAAGAATGACTAAAACATGAGCAGCAGCGGAGGTCAGCGTTGCCGCCCTACATTCCAGCTCACATCCTCCCTCCCTTTCTGCTCCGGTGGGTTTAGCTCGACAGCTATAAGGAGCAACAGTAAAGCTGAAACTGAATCTCTACTTCCATCTTTACATCCTGCTGTGAGGCTTTAGTCATCGCAGAGTGTGAACACAGGAGCTCAGTCAGAACACACCGCCCGACATCTCTCTCGCCCCTCGCTGTTTAACAAGGGCCACAGGTCAGGGAGACACTGGTGTGGCTTTATGACCCCCGCTGGTTTAAAATACCAGGTCAGAGAGACCAACACTGAGCTAACTCCTGTTCTTGGCTCCTGTAAAACTCATTCAGTAGAAGATCATACTCTTCATTTGTAATATGAAAGAGTATGTACCCACAGTCAGAATGATTTATAATGCACAGATTGCTGACGCCAATGTTTAAAATTGCAAATTAGCTGTTACTCATGCTGATTTTTTCTGATTACGTCTGTGGCATAAAACATTTTTTTCTCTCTAAAAAAAAAGAAAAAGATGAGAGTTTGTCCAGCAGAATATTTCTTCTACCCAATAAAAAAATCCCTTTTGAATTTGCTGTCAGATGTGCCAGAAATCAGCATTAAAAAGACACAAAAGAAGAACTTCTACCAGTGATACCTGTTCATCACATATTCATTTGCTAATGGCTATGGCTGATATCAGCTAATATGGATGTAAAACTGACTTCCTGTGTCAAAATCAAACGCAAGTCTCCCCTTCTATGCTGTGTCATCAAATCATTTGGCAGGTTGCTGGTGTTTCATAACCTGACAAACCGGATGGACCGTTCAATATATTTCACTAGTCCAACTGGGAAAGAGCCCATGGAAAATGTTTGGGAACTGGCGGAACCTTTCAGAAGCATATCCAGCAGGTGATTGAATGATCGCTCCATCAATCAGCATTTATTACAGGTCGTTCAGATAATGTAGTAGGTGGGAGCTACTGCACTACAGAACATGAGCCACTTGCTAAAGCAAACTCTTGTCAAAACACGCCTGAAGTGGAGCAAAAATATCCTTATTATAGACAGGTTTGTGGTGTTGCTTGTTTTCCACTTAGAAGAGAAATGTGGTCACGATCTGTTAAAACTGCTTCTGAAGCTGTTAGCATTTATGCTAATCCCTGCAGTCACTTATGCTGTCGTCTTGCTCGTAGCTCATTCCTTTCCTGCTCTAAAGGACGCTGAGTGGCCTGTGCTGCCTTGGGCTACTCACAATCATAGATTGGAGCTTGGCAATTGATCTGCCTTATTACAGACATTGAATCTGGCAGATCCAGCTGCTGTGCAAGGTTAGGTGTTTCAACCCTTGCTTGAAATCCCACAGCCTAACACCGAGTCTGAACTGAATGCCAGTGTTGTATGTAGGGCTGAACAATATCTCGTTATCGTATCGATATCGAGATATGAACATTCAAGATATTAATATCGAAAAGCAACAATATAAATGATCTAGATTTCCCCCGCGCTAAAACTGCACTTTCCACATTCTTTTGTATTATGATGTTTTTATTATTCTGAAAAATGCTTGGTTTTCACCGATACCACAGTCATATCGTATCCTATCGATGTCGAGATATCTGGCATGAATATCAAGATATGAAATTTTGTCCATATCGTTCAGCCCTAGATGGATGTAGTGGTCCAGCGCACAGAAATGCTCGCCTTCTGTCCACACTGCATCCGTTAAATACATATTTCCATGCTCTGTGTTTTCCCTTGTAAACAGTAGATGAAGTGCTTTAACTATACAGGTGGAGAAACTGACATTAATTAATTAGTACTGATAAGGCGTGGTCTCAAAGGCTCATCTACACACAGCTCTCTCTGAGCCAAAATCTGTGGGAAGATGTTCTGGGGCAGGGTTCATTTTGATTAGGCAAGAAAAGTCTGGGAATCTATGTCTGGCAGAACAGCAAGTGCTGAAATTTAAAGTAAATAAATTCCCTCACCAAAACAGATAAATGCACGGCCATCACTTCTGTGTCAAACAAATAGCTCTGCTAAGTGAAAAAAGCCAACAAAAACCCCTCTTGCCTTGCTCCTCATCAGAGTGCGTAATGAAGGGAAAAATAGAGACAGGGCACTGTGGAAAAACATCGCACTGCATCATGCATCGTGCCACATTGCTTGCGTACAATTAGGACAGTCACATGTAATTCAATATAATTAGCTGAATTTTGTCACTGACGTTTGCTTGCGTCATGTGCAGTTAGGACATGGTGTCAGATTTTGAATTTTTGCTTTTATTATATTGAGTAATGTTAAAAATGTGCATTCATACACTGCATTTTCAGGCCCTGGTGGAACATCATGATTTGACTGAATCATTTACAACACACAACTTATGTGTTCATATGGTACACTCCTATGGCCAGGTATAGGGCTCATACTGTACACTCCTGTGGTCAGACTGAGTTCTGTTCTGACTTTTGTACGACTCCAAATGGGGGTCAGAATTGCCTTGATGTGGCACAGTGTAAGCCTGGCTTAAGCCACACTTTAGACTGCTTCTATCTCCTCTCTAACATGATTCCTTCCTTGGCTCATATGTTGTTTTTGAGCTGACATCCTCTTCTGCAAGGCATGCAGGACTAAGAGGAAGGCATTGATAAGGGCATTGTTAAGTATAGGGATGGCAGCTGACAACCAATTATTATCGAGAATCTATTACAAGTAGCTAAGGGAATCAAACATCAAGAATTGGATTGACATGCAGAATCAGTCACTGCATTGGAATCAATAAAACTGTATCAATACCCGACCCTAGTTTAAACAAAGGTCAATGATATTGATGGCTCAAACTAAATGGAAACAATTTTTAACAAGATCTAGCTTGATTGAAGTTGATTCTCATCCCTAAGTACAAGTAAAAACAGCCATAAAAACATCAAAACAGCCGGTTTTAAAATGGGTAAATTAATCTCATTGACAAGAGATGATCTTCAATGAGAAGTTTTCTTACGCAACACGTTACCACTAATGCTAAAAACTTTTGATTACATAATGAATGTGGGGACGTCCAACAAATAGTTACCCTTGATTTAAATGTTGGTTTCACTTTCATGAGCTGTCTCCAGTGTCTTTTTGGCAGCACATCCAGCTGGCCCACTACCACAGACATGCCAAAGACGTCAAAATAAACAAGATCATGGGTCTCAGCTTGACCAAAAACCAAACATATGGGGAGGGTTTGAGCAACCAGCTGCTGCCTGTCAGAGCCCCAATTTTCTTTCACATTCTTAAGTGAATACACATTTCCGTCCATAAAGAAATGTGGATAAAACACAGATTACCAAATGAGGGATTGTTTATACATATACAAGGGGACACACGCACGCATACACGGAATGAAGCATAAATGTAATCTAAAGACAACATTATTAAATGTAGCAGCCTCATGTAGATCTTAAAACTAGAGACATATGTTTTTTGAATAGTTCAAAGCTTTCAGTTCAGACTGTCTGCCTTAAGAAAAACACAGCAGCACCACCAGCCTAGGGCAAAATAACATTCTGAAGACTTGAGCTTAAAGGGTTAGTTCAGTTTTTTTGGAGTGAGGTTGCTCGAGGCTCATGGCACTAGTAAATACGATTGTCTCTAAAGCACCCAGCCAGCTTTGTTCCTGATGGGGGATAGCTGGCTAGCACGATAGGCAGTATACAGCAAAGCATTTAATGGTGCCACAAATACCCCACTTTCAAACTACACAAAAAACTATGTTTGCGCTACAGCATGATTTTTTAACAATGTTTCCTGTTTCCTGCAGCAGGGTCAGGTAATGCAGACTGGAGCACAAACTAATATATCGCCAACTCCGTGGATATTATGAAGACCAGTTGTTCCTTTATTCCCTAGATGTCTAAAAAGTCAAAAGAAACAGCCAAAATTTAAACTTCACTGCTTTCTGTTGCAAGATGTGGGCGTTCTCCAACTTCCGCTTTTTGTTTTTAATATCGCCATCAAGTGGCCATCCATACAGAGACGAATTCAGGCACATCAGCACAAGTTTTTAATTTTATAGAAATTTTCTCCACATGGATGTAGCATTTTGAGTGGCCAAAACACACATTTTTGAAGCCGGGTCCCAGAGTGGATGAATCTGAAAATGCCGACTAAGCGTCCATGTGGACAAGGAGTACAGATAGTTTCAGAAACGATAACGTCATAGGCCCACCTCTCCTTTACACCGCATGCACTAACCCTGACGACAACAGAAACAATGGTGGAATACAGTGTTGCATTCGTGCTGCAGAAGCTACTGAGCTTGTTATGGCTTTAACAGCAAAATCTGCTCCTGTACAACCACCATGAGCAGCAAGGGCACACGGAGAACAGTGTACGCCGGTGTTGACATTTCTCATGATATATGTGTATGCTCCGAGTCATCTTGTGTTGTTTGGTGTCTGTCTGTAGCAGCGTTACAGTGCTTCTTACAGGCCTGGCATATGTACTACAGCGTTTTCAGTGTTTCATGTGGAAAGACACATTTCTTAAAATGAAACTGTGTTAACAGAGAACGTTTCAACATGAAAATGTTCTTGTCTCTGTGTGGACAATGGCAGAACATCAGGTTTGCAGTGCCCATTTTACAGATCAGAACTATGTCACATGACAGCGGTTTTAAAGGCTTACCGAAATTAAAGATATCTGCTGAGAGGTCCAGGTGAAGTAGTGTTACTAAGCCCCACTCATGACAGCAATGGGCCACTGGATTCGTAGGGCATGGGCTCACAATTCATGTATCTGCACCTGCAGCTAACTTGTGACTTGTCCTGCACATCAGTTTCCATAACAGTGTCTCCCATCGCTCTTTCTGCCCGTGACTCCATATGCACAAGCTCTTCTTCTGTGTACTCTGGTTTATAATGAAACCATGCCCTCAACTGATGCCATATTATTATCACTTGAGTCAAAATTGCTCATTTTTAGTTCAGTTTTAGTGAAGTTAGAGTTTGTTGTTTCTTCTGCCAACTTGACCAGCTGATAGTGGTGGGATCCATAAACCCTACATCGCAACATACCAAAGTTCTGAACACAGGGACTCTGCAAAAATTGTTATTGTAGCATGTACTGTAATTTCTCGATTATAAAGCACTCGATTATAACATGCACCCCATATTTTCACGATTTTTGCCTGAAAACCACTGTACTCGAATATAACACGCACCCAAATTTTGCTCAAACCTTACTCTCTCAGACAACTCAAAAATTACCTTTATTCAAAGTTTTAACCAATGAAATTTCAGAATTTTCACAACAAATACACGATTGTCTCTCTTTTAATCGGATGCAGAAACACCTTTTGCTTCACACATGCACAATTACTCTATTTTTGCCCGAGCATGCTCAGTCGTAGTGTACCAACCAATCAGAGAGCAGCTATCAACATGCCCCTTGCTCACAAGATGGCAGCGCTCTGTGTTTGCCAGTGAGTGGTAATACTTGAGAATTAAACGATGATTACACAAAGTTAAACTATTTAGGACCCAAAATATTTGACTAGAACAGTTCAACAGTCAGTGTAATAAGAATCACGCAATTTGGAGGGATTGTTTCCAGAGAAAGAGAATATTTAAGCTTTTTGTATCAGATGTGTTTCAATCACGAAGTTGGCGAGAGGAAATATTTTAAGTATTTTGCTTGTACTCGTGTAATATGCACCCCAAAAATTAGAGCTTTTCTAAAAGCAAAAAAGTGCGTTTTAATCGATAAATTACTGTAGCTGAGCAAATGTTGTTTTATGTGTAGTTTTAACTTGAAAGTGGGCTAATTATATGGCTTTCAGTGACGCCATTGGCTGCTGTATATCACCTTGTGTCGATGCCTGGCGATCGCTCTTCAGGGACAAAGCTGGCCAGGTGCTGTAGAGGCAATCATACTTTCTAATCATGGGCCTTAAAAAAAACAGACCTATCCCTTTAAGAACATGAAGGGTACCCGAGGAGGCGCACACCGCCTTTACCACAAAGAAACTTTTCCATAAACAACAGCAAACATATCCTCCTCTTTAAGCTTTATCCTTCCCTCTGCTCCACTGTTTTGGAGGACGGATCACTCAGACGTTAAAGGGAAAAAAGAAGGGGGGTGGAGGTTCATCAGCTTAGGTTGCGTCTGGCTGAAATGGTTCACCTGATACCCGATCCAAGGTTAGATTAAAAGAACAAAGTCTGTGAATCAACACTGACAGCGGAGGCAGACAGACATGCCTGAAAAATCAGACTACTAGAACATAAGCTTCCTGCCAGGGGCCGCTCTACACGGTACAGTATGTGACTTGGAAACAAAACTCCTGAATGCAGTAACGAAAGTCTTACTCCCATAAAGGTCAATACTGTAATTGAAAGCACAGGGTTTGTTTTGTTGATTAGAAGTACACCTCCTCAAACATAGATGGCCAGTTTTGTATGAAGTCCCTGAAGCAGAAAGTAGATCATTCAACAGGAAAACAAATATCAAAAAAACAGCAAACAAGGAAACAGATCACAAAACACAACAACAAATCAAGAAACATGACAAAAAAATTAAAACATGAGAACAGATCAAAAAAAACATACAACAAATTAAAAACACAACAAAAACTGATGAATATGATAGCAATTAAACACAAAGAAATCACAAGAGCAAGTCAAATGAAATAAAACACAACTCAATAAAAACACTTAACCCAAAAAGCAAACAATCAAAACACAAAAACTCAGCTATAAATAAAATCCAAATAAACAAAACATACAAAAAGTTAAATAAATCAAAAACACAACCACATTACATTAAATTAAAAAGGTCAAAGAACACAACAAATGTCAATAAAATAAGAAAACAAAGCAACAAATAACATTTAACAAATTAAAAAAAACAATGAAAAAACAAATAAAATAAAAAAGCAATAAAAACACAACGAAAAGTAAAGAAGCCCCACAAATTAAAAACACAACTTAAAAATATACAAAAAAAAAAAAAAAAAACGAAGGGATGGATTATTTTCTGTTTTGTATTCTTATTTTGTTGTGATTTGTATTTGTTAAAGTGTTTTCATTCATCATTGTGTTTTATGATTTGTTGTTGCAGTTATTTTTAAATTTGCTGTTGGTTTTTTAAGTTGTTTGAATTTGGGTTTTCTAGGTTTAAGATTTGTTTTTTGTAATGCAGACTTCACATTTGATTTTATTTTTGAGTTTTACAGTTCATGTTTTTTCGTATTTGATATTTTCTTTAAATGTGTTGCTTTTTCTAAATTGTTTTTTCAGTTGTCAACTATTTGTTTTGCTATTTGTTGTTGTGAATTCAAATTTGTTGTTCTTTTGACAATGGTGTGCTTTTCTTCTTTATTGCAGTTGTTTATCTTGTGTTTTAGAATGTGTTCTAGTGATGTCTTATTTCTTGTTTTCTTTATTTGCTGTTGTTTTGCATTTTTATCTTGAAATGATGATGTTCGATTTGTTGTCATGTTTTCTTAAGTTCTGGTGTGTTTTGCACTTCAGAGCCACCACAGTTTTGCAGCAGAAGCATAAACTTAAACCCTCGCCCAGAATGTTTTTGTAGCAGATCAAACAGAGGCTTCTGTCTGAAGCTGCCATATTAAGCTCATATTGTACAGTCACACAGACAGAAATCCATACCACAGCCAACACCCACAGTAACCTCAATTGACCAGAATGAACTCCAACAAGAAGACATGTTGAGTATTGATTTATAGGCTTGTCTCTGACTTTTCCACTTTTCTCTTCACTCAGCATCTCTCTCCACCCACATTTACAAGCTCACATCCTTCTTCAAGGCTTTTTCACAGACATTCATGGGAATTTGAGGAAATCACTGATGTACAGAGACTGAAAGGCCAAGCATCAAAGAGAGAAAATGGAAAGAAATTATCAAAAAATGGTCTTAATGGGGACGTTATAACTAAAACATTCAGAGTTACAAGTACTAAAGAAGCTGCAGTTTGTTGTGTATTGCCAGGGGCTTTATTTGATATTATTTATTTGATAATTTGTGAACAAAACGGTAGGGTTGGGTGATACATTGATAAAATAGATTCATTTGAATTATTCTTTTAAGATGATTCAAAAATTAAAAATAGAGACTTTTTTCTTTGACTTACACTTAGTCCACTTGTGAGTGGTGGATATGTTGAAAATAGAAATACTGGAATTTTACAGTGTCTTCAAAATGGTAGGCCCTGCCATCTTTTGTACATTCACATTTTATCCTTGTAGTCTTTATTTTGTTTTTTTCTAAGAGTTAGGTGTTAATGTCAATATATCGTGAATAAAGACATATTATATCAGAGTTCATAGACAAGCCTGCCTACATCTAAACTATATAATGCATATTTGATAACAAAATTACAGAATACACTTAATTGTAAAATGGAAATCGAGTTTAATTTTGAGATATGTTCTAGTAAATTTAAGGCAACTTGTTTTATTAAGTTCTGTGTTGAAAATGATTGGACTTGTAAATCGAGTTTTGTGAAAAACAAACAAAAAATAATACTATGTGACACGTAATGAGACATTTTTCAGTCAACAATCAAGTCCTTGGTACTATGGAGGAAATTTCATTAAAAAAAAAACAACCATAATTTAAGGGTACTTTCATTCTCATTGTATAAATAAAAGTACCACTTTGATATTGTTTAGATTGTACATCATTTTTCAGATTCAAGCTAACTGAAGAGAAGAAAAAAACAGAAGTATATGATCCTGTCATTGGCTGCTGCTGGTATAACAAACATGAGTCCATCTCACTTTTACTGAGGTTTAAGTACCACCGTGTGTTAAAAATGAGGCATTTTGCATTTCTTGTTGTTGTGACTTACATTCTTTTCAAAGTTAAGTTGCATTCAAACTGCTGCTTTAGTGTGACACTTCTTCACATCCTGCAACTCCCATTCAAGAGACACAATTCTTTTAGGGAGTCATTACTTTTTTTACTTGGTTATTATGGGAGTGTGATTTGCAGTATGCATGAATAAAGAAGCATTTATGATTTTGTGTGTGTTTTTTTTTTTGGTGTGGGGTTGTGTCATAGATTTCAATGACTACATAGAAAAGCATTTCTTTTAAATGTTATTACAGTTAAATTCAAGTCTACCTATAACTGTTGCTCTAGACTACAAAATGCAATTTTAGCATTATTTTTAGTATCTGTACTTTTGAGTTTGAGACTTTGACCAACACACTGTTGGTCCTTCTTAATCTAGGTCATCAAGAGCAGTCAACGAATGTTAAACTGTGTTTAAATCTGTAACCACTTGCAGATTAAGGCTGCAATCTACAGCAACTCTAACAGGATTATCATTTGAAATTCAAAATGTTACTGTATTTATATTTCTATTCTCTGAGCATTGTTGTCTGCATTACATTAATGTCACCTTTTTTTTTTTTACCTTTCATAAAGTTAGAGCACTTTAGTTTTTGGAAAGGTTGCAGGATAAAAATTAAATTTGTACTTGGATATGGTTCTTGATTTCTGGGTCCTTTCAGTGTCAGTCACCCTCTGCACACCGTCATCAGCAACCAGAAGGGCCTGTTCAGCCCAAGGCTGCTCCTTCCTAAGTGCAGGACCAACAGACTGAGAAACTCCTTTGTCCCTCAGGCCATCAGACTGTACAACTCCTCACTGGGGGGGAGGAGGAGTAACAGGAAGACAGAGGACGGGAAGAGCCAGCCAGAAGCCATATATTTTTATTTTATTTATATTTTTGTTTAGATCTATCTTTATACATACATATATATATATATATATATATATATATATATATATATATATATATATATATATATATACATATATATATATATATATATATATATATACATATATATATATATATATATATATATATATATATATATATATATATATATATATATATATATATATATACATATATATATATATATATATATATATATATATATATATATATATATACATACATATATATATATATATATACATATATATATATATATATATATATATATATATATATATATATATATATATATATATATATATATATATATATATATATATATATATACACACATATATATATATATATATTTAATCTGTAATACTGAACTGCTTCTGAATCCTAATTTCCCTGAGGAAGTTTTTCCAAAGCGATCTAATCTAATCTAATCTAATCTTTAGGCTTTGGACAGCTTCTGGGGAGTCACTGATTCACATATGACTAATTTATGAGATATAATAACTTACTGTATGAACATGTAAATTGATCTTTTATATAGATTGAGTTAAATCAGTGAGATGACAGGCAAAGATTATGCGTTGGGCTACTGCATGAAGTTATTGATGGGGGTACTTCCTGCCTTTGAGTCTTATAGTCAGGCTCCAGCTGATCTCACCTCTGGAAATCACTGTGGGGAAGTGATGAGTCAGCTGGCCGGAGTCTTTGGAGCTATATTGGTCTGTGATGAGCCATCTTGAGGCTTACTGTCTGTTACTTAACTGACCCGCTGAACTTACACAAACTTTGATGTTTAAAGTGCTCTTGACACTGAGCTGTTCCCAACTGACTTTATGCTATCATGAAAATATGAGGGCACTGACTTGACATTTAACCATTAATTTACATAACTCTTTACATAAGCCACTTCCATTCTGGTGTGCCCTCATAGCCTTACTGGGTGTTAGGTAACACGGACACATATTGGGTGCTGGTTTATATCAGAGAGGATATTTAACCCCACAGAGGTGTCAGCTGAGGGTGCTGCTCGGGGTGTCCCGCTGCTTTCGTCGGGGCTGCGGTCACGGCTTGTTCCGAGAGCTTGTTTTGAAAAAAGGAAAACCGCGTGTTCGTTTCATAACACGGAAGGAGGCTGCAACAGCACTGCAGACTGGAGGAAGTGCACAAGTGCAGCGTGCTCCTCTATTGTCTGGAGCATAATTGACGCTCCGCATATCGGACTTTAAAGAGGAGCAAACAGAAAGAAAGCAGGTCAAAGCGGAAATAAAAGCCGGTGCGTTACTCTCACCTTCCGTCCCTGTTTCTGCGGTGAGTCTCTCCAAGTGCAAAGGTGTTGTTTCTGAAGTGGTAGCGATGCCGGGCAGGCTCGGCCGCTTTCACTCATTCATCAGTTTTGTTGCAGAAAGAGGAGGGCCGGTGCTGAGGGTCCCTGCACGCGCTCCGCACAAAACAGGCATTACGAAAGTTCCGGAAGTGCACGAGCATCTAACTGTTGGGGGTTACCGAGGGTGCACGGACTCATACGTTACACACTGGAAACGCCATAAGTCATAATTATGTTCTTTAAATGTCTGAAAAATCACTTTGCTTTGTGGTAAATATTCGTTTTAGCTTATTTTCAAAATATAATTTATACGTGCTCCTCGAAAACATTAAAATTTCTTGTTTTAATTGCTAAAAAAAGGGGGGAAATGTAACGTTTAATTATTTTGATGAGTTGTGTGTGCGTCTGGGCGAAAGACTTTAATAACAGACACTAGGGCTGGGCTGTATGGACCAAAACTAATGCCTTGATAGGGGTGTACAGTACAATGCAGTTCTATCTTCAAAATGTCAGGGTCATATGTTTTAGATCCTTATTACTTCCACCAAGGAGTTTATATTTTGCCAGCATTTCATAGTTAGTTAGTTGGTTTGTGAACAGGATAACTCAAAAATTCATGAACAGATTTGATGGCATTTTCAGGGAATATTGGTCATGGCACAAGGAAGAACTGATTTAATTATGGCGATGCAAATCTATTGTTTTTTAAGCTTTTATAGGTGAATTGAAAAGGCATAGCAGTGACAGTGAATGGTAAACATGACATAAACATGAATAGATAAAACCAAACATTAAGAGAGAATGACTGATAAGACATTAAAGAGGACTAGAATAGGGGGTATAAAGAAAACTTCAAACATTCAGAGAGGATATTTAATATGATATATAATAAAATTAAACACATGAAATTAAATATAAATACTAGAAAGCACTCAGAGAGCATGAACCAAGGTAGCTCACATATTGGTGTTACATCTAAGCAATAGTTCCATGATAAAGTTACCATCACGATTCATTGACCCTGAAAACCCACACATAGCACTCAGAATCATGTTATTATCGTTAACAGTTAGGCAGTTACTGAGCAAAACGATCATTAGGCTAATGGCAATTATCTGGATCACCATCAAATTTTAATCATTTTTGAAGTTGGACCATTACCAACATCTCCAGAAAATTTCAGCAAAATCTGTCTGGTAGTTTTTGGATAATCTTGTTAACAAACAAACAAACATAAGTAAGCAAAAACCTAACCTCCTTGTTGTTGGTTTTTTTTTGTTTTCTTTTTTTAGATTTTATTGGTGAATTGAAAAGACACAGTAGTGACAGTGACTGGTAAACATGACATAAACAAAAATAAATAAAGTCAAACATTAAGAGAGAATGACTGATATTACCTTAAAGAGGACTAGACTAGGGGTATAAAGAAAATACAGCTGAAAGATTTTGCTGGTGATCCAAATGTGGGTATGAATCCAGGACTTTTTTTTCAAGGATTTGTTAACAGCGTGAGATACGGCAGTTTTCCACATTCTTGACAAGTTACTCGACAATGGTGGAACTGCCTTGGTGGAGATTTGTGCTCTCAGTGCACTTTGATCACATTTGATAAAATAATCTGTTTTGAAGTAAGGTTGTTTTATTCATATATGTAAAGCACGTTGTGCTACATCATTTTTTTAATGATAATTGCATTACATGAAAATTATTGATGGATTGAAATCAGACCCTTGATGATGCAGGATCAAACTTGTTTTTCATAATTCTCTTCAGAACTGTTGCATTGATCACTTGCCCAATCATTTCATATGAAATAAGTATTGGATAAAAAGACTTTAAAGTTGCTGATAGAATATTATTAATCTTAATAAAGGAGATTTCTTATAAATAAGATCTGAGGATATCTTTTTTTTTTTTTAAACATCTAGACGTTAAAAAATATGAAATACATTTTTAAATTGGTTAAATAAATCTTCTAGGCAACTTTTTAATAACCACAATTTTACAGCATAATTCATAATCAGGTTAATAATTTCCTGGCCTGACAGTGGAGGAGGTTTTCAAATGGACCCTGTAACAAAAATACCTGAGGGTGAAGGTCTGTAGCCTTGAGGTATTTTTCTTTGTCCCACTATTTCTACATTTGTAAGACGAGATCTTGGGAGGACACTGCTCTCCAAAATCATTCAGTCCTCTCTCTCCAAGATTCTTGGAGACCATTAAAAACCCTTTGAAAAGTCTTTATCAAATCCACTTTGGTTTTATTTAAAGGCTGCCTCAGAAAGCACTTGAACAGAATGCTGTGCCAGCAACATTATGCTTTTACAGTAAGCCTTAAAGTTTTCTCTCCATATGGCTGTGCTCTCATGTCTGTGTCATTTCCCCTCCATTTGAAGAGCAATGCAACTTTGAGCCCTGTTATTAGATTTAGGTTTATACCACACTGGCTCGTTTTCTTTTTTCTCAGTAAGTAATAAAACTCTGTTTATAAGCAGAGCTGTTTTTTTACATACAGAGTATAAACTATTTTAAGCTCACTTTCTAATGCTTTAAGTTAAGTGAATAAAGAGTAAGAAGCACTTGCCATGGATGATAATCTTCTACAAGAAAAAAACTGTTAAGAAACTTTGGTCTTTGTGCATATAACCAATGAACAGACAGCAAGTACAACAAATATGTTATATTAATACACATGATACCTTCCCTTATTAATCATTGTGAAATACTTTTGACATATTGTAATTCAGGTGGAAATTGTTGCACTTAAATGAACTTCTGCTGCACATTCTCACTCACAGACTCACACACCCTCTGTGAAGAGAGGGCTGAACCGAGGAAAGTTCATCTCAGGTTCCCACAAGTTGTTTGGGGTAAAGTCAGAACATAATGTACCCAAACTGAGGGAGCCAATAAGAATTCATCCCAAGAAACTCAAAAATATAAGCTGAAGTGTGATGGTTACCAATTAAGTTTGATCTGTACTCACCCAAAATCCTGTGAAAAAGTTACAAAATGAAAGAACAGAGTGAAACGTCCAATCAGTCTTCCTGCAGTCAGCAGATGTTTGGGTCTCTGCTCAGACTGTTGCTTCTAAGACTTCAGATCTATACTGTGTAAACTAAACCATCTGGGTGTGTGAGGACTGTCCTGCTTTGACACCTCCAGGCCTCTCCCATCTCCCTACGTATGGCATCTGGCAGGACAATAACAGTCAATTATATTGTTCTGTCAGGCTTCATCTATAGCCTCATTTTAAAGCTGCAGTCACAACAGACTGTACCATCTGTCCGGATTAACATGTAAAATGTCAAACAAGGACATGACGTTGCAGAACATTCACCATGTTCCCTACAGCTGTATCAGATGTAACACCTGAGGTAGTTTCAGAAACCAGGAAACTGTGGACATGCAGGAAAAACGAAGAAAAATACCATGGAGCAATTTAAACTGTGTTGCCAACACAAATAATACATCAGCAACAACTGGTCCCAACCAGGGTCCAGATGAGTGTGTGGGGTGCAATGGTGGAGGTCTAAGGGGGCAAGAAGCTGAAACCAGAAAAAAATTGCTTCATCTTGCTAGTTCAAAGGTTTCTCCCAAATTACATGAACTGGAGAGCACCAGGATCACAGAAACCACTACAACCAAATCCGACTCAGGACCCCAACACCCCACAAATTAGACCAAATCAAGCCATTAAGCTTCAGATTTTGTTTGTTAAATACTGGGAAGAAGCGACTAAAAAACTGATAAGATTTAAATGTTATTTGGACTGAAACAGAGAATTCAAACTGACATATTACCTGAGCTCTGTAAAAGATCCTTCCCTGAGAAAACTCTTGACAAGGACTCAGTGACCGAAGATTAGTTGTAGAGATGGGTCGCCACAGAAAGAGCTGGCTCCCAGAGGAAGACAGGTTCTGGACGCAGGGAGAGACAAAGCTCCACTTCCTCACATCCTGCCCCAAGTATAAGGCTGTGTGAGTGGATTATTTTCCCCAAACTAGAAAAGCACTCAGAGAGCGCAGACCTCCACCAAGCAGCTTCAGTCCACTTTGGCGAAAATGGTCCTATCTGGCAAATGTTAAAGAATCCTTTAAAAAAATCCTGTATCTGGATCGTGATCTGGATCAGTCCCAAAATCTAATAATTTATTTATCCCATTTACTTATCCCATTCCACACATTTCCTGAAAATTTCATGCAAATCCGTCCATAACTTTTCAAGTTATCTTGAACACAAACAAACAAACAAACAAACAAACAAACAAACAAACAGACAAACTAACTAACCAGCGCTGGCAAAAACACAACCTCCTTGGCAGGGGGTAATAACACACTGACACCCAGAATTTTAATTAACAAGTGAGATTCAGAAAATTCCATATTAATTGGTGAGAGCATTGTGGAATAATATATCAAAATGTGTGAGGACCTGAAGACAACCAGTGGACCATATCTTTGTATTTAATCAGACACAGTTTTGTCAGATTTTTTTTTACCTTTATTATCGCAATTCTTCTAATTGTATCATTATAATGAAGGCTATCCCTTTCGTTATTTTTTACCTTTTCTTTAATTTTATGTTTTTTTTTTTTGTTTGTTTGTTTGTTTGTTTTTTTTCTTAAGTAAATGCGTTGGCAGTAATGCCCCACATTTATCCAAGAAAGAACTGTGAATTGTGGCTCTTGCCCTCATCACAGTTGGGACATTTTTAAAAAGTGCCACAACAAAGCTCTGCTATGATAACGCATCAAGACATTCTCATTAAACCCATGAGGACATGGTATTAATGTCAGTTTGCCGTGCAATATGGCAGTGGGAGAGGGCTACAGAAAAGCATTTGAACTATTTTTATCCTTTGGAAAACTCTTCCACTGAAGCTTTACTGTTCACATTTGAGAACTTTTAGTCATAATAAATTCCATTTAGAGCTGTGTTTTGACCACTTTATTAAATAACAAGGTTTTTTGATCGTCCTCTTGAGAATATCCTAAAATTAGCAAAAATCATTTTTGTCCATGAGAATGAAACAAATGTGCTTATGGTAACTTAGGTTCCCCATCCCTGACAGAGTCATTTGTAGTGTGATCACTTGCATGGATACATTCGTGATAAAATTATGGAAAATTCAAAACTGCCCTGAGTAAAGAAAATGAGTGAAATTGGTTTGGTGGCATCTTAATGAAGCAGAACTTACCCATGAACAAACTCAAAGAGACCATTTAATCCATTATCTGTGACCAAGCTGTTATTTTGCCTCTGAGATCTTTCATTCCACTGTGATACAAAAGTGTCTTTATTTTTCATTGAAGAGAAACTGCAGAACTTTTCCACAATTTTCCTGAAGGTAATTCAACGAGAATGCATTCAGATTTTTGGACCTTAAGGAATTAAACTGTCCAATGATCATTCAGGGCTCTCTTCTGAATTTTCATACTTGCTTTTCTCAGCGAAGGTCTCTGAAAGAGGGAGCAGTGACTAATTATGGGTGTGACGCCACACATCAGGATTTTATTAGTCTGAAATTATGCAATGTGTGTTCACCAAACTTTTACTTACAGGCTTAACAGCAGCTTTAGTTTGAATGATTTATGATGCACTTTGAAACCATTAAATTCAAACATCATTACAGACAAAAGTTCAGAATAAAGGACAGCACAACACAACAGAGAGAAAGAGAGTCCAATTTACAAAAGCACAACTAAAGTTTATGACCTATGTATTCAAAAAAATATGGTTGACTTAAGATTTAAAAAAAAACCTCTGAACCACTTTCTCAGCTCTCCACAATGTCAACTGGTTGGACAGTGCCAAGATGATTTCATACTCAGAGGCACACACAAAAATCCGTCTTTAATTTCACAGTAGATAACTGGTTGATAATTGCAGTGATTTCCCAGTAAATTTCCCAGTAACAAAACTGAAAACTAGAATAAGTTGTGGTGTTTTTAAGCAACCCTGACGCATAAATACTAATTACAGTGTTATAAATCACAGTAAATTGCTGTCAATCCACTGTGATGTAAAAGCATTTAACAGTACAATACTGTGATTTTACAACACTTAGCTGTAATTTCACATTGACCAAGAAAATAATCATATTGTGAAATTACTGTGAAGTGTTGTTAAATCACAGTATTGTTCTGTAAAATGACAGAGTACTGTGGATTCACAGCAGTTTACTGTAATTTTACAGCACCTGTGTTCAGCCATGTATGATTGTAAAATCCCAGGCAACTATCGTGAAATTACACTATGATCCTGTCTAGTGCTCACAATAGTTACTTGTAATTTAATATCACTAGTGTGGCTACTATAACTTAGTAGCCAGTTAATTCCTGAGTTAACAGTATGTCAAAGTGAAATACTATAATCTTACATTTATCTGTGATGTACTACAAAAGCCTAATAACAGTGATATATTGTAATAATTTACAGCAGAAACCTGTGAAAACCTAGTGATTTTGAACAGTGTAGGCTATTAACTAATACACAAGATTGTTTAAAACGGTACAGACCTGTGTGGGTGTGAATATCTCACTTCCATGGCACTATCAAGGTCCCTACAGTCGCATTCTCAAAGCAAGACTACAAGACTACTCATAGCATCTGTATGCTTGCTTAGTTATAGTTTGACCACTGGTGTGCTATTGACAAAAATCTGTAAAAAGCTTTTAACAGTGACATTCTCATAGAATCTGAACACAAACAAAACCTGCAACAATTTTTTTTGCCTGCATCTTGTGGTGTTGCCTTCAGATATCATCATCAACTATTGTTTTTCTTGTGGTGAAATGATCAAAATATGTGAGACCCTAAGAAAGCTGTTTGACTGTTTCAAACCTGTAATGTTCAGTGTTTGATCTTTGGCACAAAATATTTACTTAGTACTCTGCTTTTCATTCGATGTCATCTGTAACTCAATGGACTCAACAATAACCCCACCAGACTTAGAGAAAAAAAAACCCTCAAGTATTCCTGATGTGTAAGCTGAATGTGTGAACACAAATAGATGTGTTTTTCCTCTGGACTTCGTCTCGAAATCAGTGTTTTCCTCTCCTTCACCCTTCTGTTGACTGACGTGCTAATGAAAAGAGGAATCTTCCGTGCTGTGAGGGACAAGTGTGAACAAGCAAGATAGGAAACTGTCTGCCTGGTATTTCTAATAAATCTTAAGGTTTTGTGTGTTAAAAAAAAAAAAAAAAGGTGTCATACAGGAAGCAGCTGCTGGAGCAGGAATAGATATCCAGGAAGGCCTTAGTCCAAAGCTTCAAGGCTCCTGGTGCATGATCAATTCAATCTCTGTAGATAATAAATTCTGGTATGTTCTGAACAAAAATGCAGATTTGAGATGGCAAAAAATATGTACAATAATGTGGTAATGACTGTTTGGTCCATCACCCCAAAAAATCTTTTAAAACTAACAAAATCTTTTTTTTTATTATTTCTAATGCTTCTCAAATGTCTTTATGCTCTTAAAACCATGACATGCAGGAAATCAAAATTTCTTTTGTTCTTGCATGAAGAAACACAAAGTATAAAAAACACTCTGGTTTTCTTTACCTTTGCCAACATTTGTTAGTGAGTTTGTAACATTGTGAATGAGATTACTCAAAAAGTTAAGCGCCAATTTTGATTAAATTTCCAGTGAATGTTGGACATAGTGCAAGGAAGAAGTGTTTGGATTTTGGTGGGGATTTGACTCGGGATGCCTGTCAAGGATATTTTTTAAGGATTTGTTAACGTCGCAAGATATGGCAGTTTTCCACATTTCTGCTAAAAACTCAATAACTTCTCAACTGATTTGGAAGACATTTTAGGGGAATGTTGGTCATGTCATAAGAAAGTGGTGATTTGATTTTGGTGGTGATCCGAATCTGATGTGGATCCAGGATTTTTTCAAGGATTTGTGAGCAGTGTGAACTCAGTTTTCCACATTTTTGGTTTTGCCTTGGAATCACTTCTAATGTAACATATGTTTTGATAGGGAAGTAGTGTAAATAACTGTTTGACAGTAAAAAAGGATTAGAGGAAGAAAATTGTTTTGTTTCTGTAGAGATGTATTTTTACTGGCTAACTCAACAATGTTGTAGCAGGACAGATTTTAACTATTTTGGAACCTTCAGAAAGGTGGGAAATGTGTTTTTTTTTTTTTTTGTCCATTGTCTGAAAAAAAGTTTCCATTCTTACAGAAATTGCATTGGACAGTGGTGTTCAGTCAGGCGGAGACTGTCTTTGGATTTTACAGGGTAATAATTAACCAATAACCTGAAAGATAAGGGACTTTTAAGAAACATCTGGAGCTTGAGCCACTCCCTGACTCTATGTGCTGAAAACCAGCACCACTCACACTGAAATAACCAGGTCATCCCATAATCCACTAGGCTGTTACCAGCCATAAACCCAGGCTTTAAAATGTCTGGACAAATCATAAATTCAACAGAGAGGTCTAGTCTACCTCTTGCTTAACATTTTAACCTCAAATGGGACTGAAAAACCATGTCCCCATATTTGTGTATTGATTATTTATGATCTGACTTCAGGCTGACACACAAACCCCAGTTCCAAAGGACTTAGGATGTTTATTCATTGGTGAAAAATTACAAAATAAAGTGACCAAATGAAGCCAAATACAAACCAAATAAAAAATACTAAATCTTTGAATGACAGCTTTACTGTAATCAAAACCATTTAGGACATGCAAGGGCGAATCAACTGTATTTCCCCACTTTCTCGCTCTCTCTTAACAACACTCTGTAAGCAGAGACTGAAACACGAATTGTTGAAAAAAAAAAGTTGAATACAGTTTATGAAAATTATTTGTGAGGTTAATAGATGTGTCTAAATTATCTATGGGTGTTAACTTGAATGACCGATTGTCTTTGTATGTCAGCCCTGTGATTGACCAAAATTCACTCCTAGGTGTACCAGGCTCTTTCCAGTAACAGCTGGGGCAGGCTCCAGACCAAACACTAGACTAAACAAGATAAACTGTATGGTTAATGGAAAGGGGGACTGGATATGTTCTGTTTCCTCTCACATTTTTTGTCAGTGTCCCAACTCTTTTAGAAGTGCAGTTTGTCAGTTATTTCTCTCTGTAGCTTTTGATCTAACTTTAAAACCTTACATACTCCACATAATAATCTATATACTTCTTCGAGTCATATATGTAAACCCAGCCTAATTGTTGCTGCTCCATAGGTACGTACACTCATTTGTTTTATAACCATGTCTTATATTGGAATATTGTGGACTGAGGGACTGCACTGTTACATCAGTGAGAGTGACAGAATGGCAAAAGCTTTCATGCTGTGAAAAGGAAATTTAAATGATTTGTTTCTGTAATATGTTAAACAGTACACAGATCTCACACTCAGTGTTATGAAAGGATCAGCAGGTGGCTGCAGCATACCGTTTTCACCAATGACTGAACATGTCTGTTTTACCTAACATCTTTGTGCTGCACTGTTCCTGCTCCTTCACTCGTACATACAGCGCCCCCTGCTGGTCAGGGCTCCACAGTGCTTTGCATAACAGCAGGTTATGAAACTTCAACGGAGGCGAGACTCGAGGATGAGAAGAACTGATGGTTGAATAAAGAAGATAATATGAATAAATATGAATTGCAGCAGATCAAGAACATAAGTTTAATTTAATTCACCATAAGACTAAAACCAAGATTTCACTTTAGAGACAGATCTATCTACAAACACCTGTCCCAATGAAGTTAGGATGTTGTGTAAAATGGAAATTAAAAAGGGAATACAATGATCTGCAAAACCTTTCAACCTATATTCAATTGAATACACTAAAAAGACAAGATTTAAGAGTGAAACTCAGAAACTCCATTGTTTTTTGCAAACATTCACCCATTTAAAATTAGATTCCTGCAACACGCTCCAAAAAAAAAAAGATAAAAAAAAAAATGCTGGAACAGGGGCATTTCAAAAAGCACTTGTTTGTAACATTTCACAGGTGAACAGGTCAACTGAAAACAGGGGACTGTCATGATTGGGTACTAAAGAAGCACCTCTGAAAAGTTCAGTAGGTCACAAGTATGGATGGGGTGAGATTCACCACTTTGCGAACAACTGCATGAGTAAATAGTCCAACAGTTAAGGAACAATGTTTCTCAATGTACAAATGTGAGGATTGTTTGGATTTCACAATCTACAGTCTATAATATCCTCAAATGATACAGAGAAACTGGAGAAAACTCTGCACATTAGCAACAAGGCTGAAAACCAACATTGAATGTCTGTGACCTTCGACCCCTCATGTGGCTCTGCATTAAAAACCAACATCATTCTGTAATGAATATTACCATGTGGGCTTGGAAACACTGAAGAAACCCATGCATCATGTATGTCCGCCAGTCTAAAAAGGACAAGTACCATCCAGATTGTAATCAAAAGCCAGAATCTATGGCTATGTTTACATGCAGTCATTAACCCTTTCATAACCGGAATATTAGCAATAACCTGGTTGCGCACTGCCATGTAAACACCAATAACCCTTTTGTAAAAGTGGAATATGCTCATATTCTGGTTTTTAAAAACCTGAAAATCACCCCTGGGTTACTCCTTTTCTAACATATCTAAGGAAAAAAAATCTAAGGAACATTAATTTGTGTTCTGCGCATGTTCTTTTCGCAAGGAATCTTGGAATTTTGAGTACAGAAAGTACTTGTTGTAAAATGGCACAGCTTCGGCTCCATTTCCTATTTCTTCACGTTCTTGCCTTCCATTAAAGAAGAAATTGACAAAGAATAGTGTCAGGTATTGGTGGTGGGTCAGTGCCAGCACCAAAGTGCAAACGAAGGTGACTGTTACCTGCTTCGGGCTGTTCATTATCCGCTGTGCTGCTGCTGTTGTTGTCGTTGCTATTGGATACAGGAAGAAGAAGCGGAAATGACGTGCATTGCGTCATGACATTCTCCGTGCGTCGAGATGTTGTCCGTGCGTCGCTGTTTTGATTGGGAGACCGTGTGTTCAGGTAAAACCCTGTTTGCTCATGCATGTAAACAAGTTATTCCGAATGTTTCAGAAACCAGAGTATTGACCTTAACCCGAATATTGACTGCATGTAAACATAGCCTATGATGGTATGGGGGTGTGTTAGTGCCCACGCCATGGGTAACATGCACATCTGTGAAGGCACCATTAGTGCTGCAAGGTACATACAGGTTTTAAGTAACAAATGCTGCAATCTAAGCAACATCTTTCTACAGGAACGTCCCTACTTATTTCAGCAAAACAATGCCAAGACACATTCTGCAGGTGTTACAACAGTTTGGCTTCATAGTAAAAGAGTGCAGGTACAAAACTGTGACAACAGAGACCCTGAAATGTTGAACAACTAAAGATGCACATCAAGAAAGAATGGGTACGAATTCCACCTAAAAAGCTTCAATAATTAGCGTCCTCACTTCCCAAAGACTTAGTGAGTGTTGCGAAAGGGATAGTTCAGTTTTTTTGAAGTAGGGTTGTCTCAGCTCCATATGGCCACTAAGTACATTAGATGCAGTAGAAAGTTCTCTCCTCTCCCTCAGGAAGCCACAATTTGTAAAGGTTTGAGATGCAGAACCAGCCGCAAAAAAGGGAAGTATTGTACCAAATACAAAGGGTATTTTCTCCGCCTACAAGAACTCCCATTAAAAAATAACACCACAGTTTAAGAGTACGCTACCTAGAATTTTTTTTTGAGTGCATTAACTTTTTGGAAAAATAAAGTTTATCTGAAACTAACCAACTCACGTCAGGTATTCCTCCGCGCAGCGCTGCCACAATGTCAGATAAAAAAAATACCCTTCATTTGGTACAATACTTCCCTGTTTGTGGCTGGTTCTGCGTCACAAACTTTTACAAATTGTGGCTTACTGAGGGAGAGGAGAGAACTTTCGACTGCATCTAATGTACTTAGTGGCCATATGGAGCTCATACAACCCCCCTTCAAAAAAACTGAACTATCCCTTTAAGAGAAGAGGTCATTTAAAACAATGATGTATATCGGTTTGAACATTAAATATTTTTGTAATGTATTCAATTGAATATAGGTCGAAAATGATTTGCATATCATTGTACTCTGTTTCTATTTACATTTTACACAAAGCCCCAACTTCATTGGAATTGCGGTTTGTACAATGAGCAATTTGAAAGTGTCTCGTGCACGTAACTGTATGTCCCCTGATGACAGGCTTAATGAAATTAGTTTATCTCTTTAACTTAGTCGGTTATGTACATATTACTGCAACAATATCATTATCCACTGACAAAAGCAGATAGGAAAGATTTTGCAGATATAAATGACCAGTTAAATGTGAATGTATACACAGTGGACACTGGGCTGCAAAGTGGTCCATCAGGTAGAGCTGGTGCCTGGCAGCAAGTGGGTTGCTGCATTGACTCCTCCAGTCCGGTGGAGACTCTTCTCACTGGAGTTAACATGCTATCTACATGCCTGCATGTTCTTTCAGGTATCCTGGTTTCCTCCCACAGTCTAATAACATGCTGATTAATTTAACTCAACTCAACTTTATTTATATAACACTTTTCCTATATAAAAATTCAGCCCGTAGTGCTTTACAGAGGAATGACAGGCAGAAAATAAAGACAGAAATAAACTGAAAAACAGGCAGGGAGGGCCTAAAACCAACAGAAAAAAAAAGAAGAATGGTAAAATAATATTAAAAAAAACACTTAGAAGGAAATACCAGCAGTAAAATCCCTTTACCTCTGTTATTTTAGAATGAGGACGAAGGAATACTTCTCAGTAATATTAGCAGCTCCTCTTGCAGACACATTGATCAGCAGCGTTCACAGAAGGTCAAACAGAGTCTAACAGCAGGACTGTGGAAATTTCCATAAACAGCAGAGGCAGTGAGGGCTCTACATTTTCTTTTTACTCTTTTTCTTTCACTCTAAATCTTCTAATTTATTTATGTCTCTCTCCATCTTCTCCACTCTACCCTTTCCTTTTTCGCCACAGATGCATTTCCCTCTCCTCAGATTTTTCTCCCTACATGACTCTGCAAGTTTTTCTTTCCTCTGCAGCTTTCTCTGTTCTCACCCCCTAAATACTGTGCAAACCTTCTGCCCTGTTCTCTCCTGGTTGCCTTTGTCTGTCCTTGATAACATTGTCTTCAACCATCATTTCATTTGCAGCTGCCTCTGAATCCAGGAAATGACAGATGACTGCTCAGCAGATGAATAATAACTGAATATTAAAGTTAGATATGAAAGAATTAAAGTTAAAGTATATCATTATCTGTTTTAAAACCATGGCAACATAAGTTAGAGTCCTGGGAGCTGAAAATCAGAAATATTCTGTTTTTAACTAAGAATTTAAAAGAAACTCCTGCACACCTACAACACACATAAACACTGGCCACACAGTGCTTAAGTGAAGTTTTACTAATTATTGCAGTGTTTCCATTGTCTCTGTGAAATTAAGACAGTGTGCTGGAATCTGTCTGCAATTTTTGATTGATTGATTCTCCTCCAGCAATTTTTTTCAATGAAATCACAAGTAATTAAAATTTTCAGGACTCTTAGATTCTATTTTCATCATCAAAATATCAGACTCTGTATTTTAAAACTCTGATATCGATTTGTTTCAGATTTTGTTCTTTTGATGTTTTAGACATGAAAAGTTACATCTGAAAACTTTTGATGAACCAAGAATCTTCTTCGGTCCTTATTAACATGCATTTAGCAGGAAGAGTAAAAAAAAAGAATATCCAATGAACACATAGATATTTATTATCATTATTCAGACAAAGAGTCAGAAAATTTATGAACTTTTAGGATGACATTAACATATTTTCAAACAAGACACACTGTGTGACAGTAGTCTGTATCAATATGGTTCATGATGATGATCAGGCTTTAAGCTATTGTGAAAAAAAAAGAAAACTGTTCTAACCACCAACAATAATATGCATAAAGTTAAGTCTTCTGCACAGGAACCTTCACTCTTTACCAGATCGATCCACATTTCCAAATGTTGCCATTGTATTTGTCTTCTCTCATATGTTCCACAGTTTGTCTGTTCAATAAAGAAGCAGTTAGAGCAGTTGCTGTTGTTACTGTGGTTTTAAAGAGGTGTCAATATTATATTTTTACCTGAATATTAACAACATTTCATCACCCTGACAGCTATTTCTATCTTTAAAAAAGAAAGAATTAAAAATATATATCAAATAATTGGTATGTGATTGTAGTCTACAGTTAAAGTTTAATGGTCAGGCATGAAAAAAATGATGAGGGGACACATGATTTTAAATGACATATCTCAACAAAAAAAGTCGAAAATGTTAAAATTCCAAGATTTAAGTTTGTTTCAAGAAATGAAAAGAAAGGTGCAATACAATGTCAAGAATTACATGTTGACTTTGTTCTTGTCATATTAACCTTTTTCTTGATATTTAGACCTTTTTTTCCTCAAAGTACATGGTACACAAAAACTTCTTCACCTGCCTTTCCCAAAGAGGCTACTCCTCCTGCACAATGCCAAGCCTGAAGAAATCTCACATATTATATTTGGATTGCTACAAGCTTTGAAATCAAACACAGTCAAATAAAAGTGTTATCATCGTGGAAAAATTTCAAAACATTTTAGAAAGAAGGAAATATCCCTTGAAACACTGCCTGGCCACAAAACAGAGTCGCAGACAAAAAGAAAAAGTTAAACACTCTAATATTTCGTTGGACTGCCTTTAGCTTTGATTACAGCACACATTCGCTGTGGCATTGTGGCATCCAGTGTTGCATTAATTTTTCACCAAGATCTTGTACTGATGATGGGAGAGTCTGACCACTATGCAAAGCCTTCTCCAGCACATCCCAAAGATTCTCATTGGGGTTAAGGTCTGGACTCTGTGGTGGCCAATCCATGTGTGAAAATGATGTCTCATGCTCCCTGAACCACTCTTTCACAATTTGAGCCCGATTAATCCCAACATTGTCATCTTGAAATATGCCCGTGTCATTAGGGAAGAAAAAATCCATTGATGGAATAACCTGGTCATTCAGTATATTCAGGTAGTCAGCTGACCTCATTCTTTGGACACATACTGTTGCTGAACCTGGACCTGACCAACTGCAGCAGCCCCAGATCATAGCACTGCCCCCACAGGCTTGTACAGTAGGCACTTGGCATGATGGGTGCATCACTTCATCTGCTTCTCTTCTTACCCTGATGCACCCATCACTCTGGAACAGGGTAAATCAGGGCTCATCAGACCACATGACCTTCTTCCAGTCCTCCAGAATCCATCTTTATGCTCCCTAGCAAACTGAAGCCTTTTATTCCGGTTAGCCTTACTGTTTAGTGGTTTTCTTAAGGCTTCACAGCTGTTCAGTCCCAATCCCTTGAGTTCCCTTCACATTGTGTGTGTGGAAATGCTCTTACTTTCACTATTAAACATATCTCTGAGATCCACTGTTGTTTTTCTTTGATTTGATTTGGCCAAATGTTTAAGTGATGGCCGATCACGATCATTCAGGATTTTTTTCCAACCACATTTCTTCCTCGAAGACAATGGTTCCCCACTACCCCTCCAGTTGTTTAGAATAGGTTGGACAGTTCCTAACCCAATTTTAGTAGTTTCTGCAGTCTCCTTAGATGTTTTCTCTGCTTGATGCATGCCAATGATTTGACCCTTCTTAAACAGACTAACATCTTTTCCACGACTACAGGATGTGTATTTCAACATGGTTGTTTAAGAAATGAGAAGCTACTCATTGCATCAGCTGGGGTTAAATAACTTGTTGCCAGCTGAAAGATAATCACCCATGCAGTAATTATCCAATAGGAAGCTCGTACCTATTTGGTTAGTTAAATCCATGTGGGGACTTTGTTTTTGGCCAGGCAGTTAAGTTAAAGCTCTAGTGAGAGACGTGAGTCACGTTGAGTTTGGTGCCCTCTGTTGACAAAGAGTGAGAATTTTACTCGCTCCTAATTTTACCAGTAAACGCCACAATACAAACATATCCTTATTTACTTTAAATGTCTGACTTGCAATTTTGAAATAAAAATAGGCTGTTAATCACCACCCTGCCAGAACAGATGAAGTTGACAGATGACACGTCTATCTTCAGATGGATTCATCTGGAAAAGCTTCAAACTGAAACAGCTGCTTGTAAAATGTATCCACTGGATTTATGAAATAGTCTCTGCAGCATGTAAGATAAGTTGTTCAGTTATTCAGGTAGTCTTTAACCTTTGGCCATTAATCATGACTGTTTCCTAAAATCAGTCTTCATCCTGAAACTCTGTTTAGTCCTATTGGTCTGATCAGTCATATCAATGCATCAGTTCTTATTTTAGACCATCTTACAATCATTCAAAACCCCTCACACAAGTTTTAGGTGAGCACAAATGTATTTCAGTCATAACATCCAGAGCCTTGGTGGACCTAAAGCTCTGAAGTCATGCAGTATTACAGTTGTCAAGCTGCTCAGTCATGGCTTGACATTAACAGCAGTGACAGGCAGAATTTCATAGCTGCAACTTATTAATGTCATCAGACAGCTCGAGATGTTGATGCCAATCAAGTACTATCAATAAAACAGAGAGACAGAAATATTTCAGTCTTTACCTGCATTGACCTCCACACTGGCACTAGATGGAGCCATGCACCATGTGTTTGAGCAGCAGCCTCCTCCCTCTCATGCTCACAGGGCGTTTTCTCTATGTTGTGTCTTCAAACATTAGCATCTTTAAAAATGTTGGTATGCACACAGCTTCTTCCTGATTTTTCAGTTTTCTGTGTATTGACAAAACTGTCCTAGATTTTAATTCATCACAGAGAGGCGAGGGGCTTTCAGCTCTGGTTGACTTTCTGAACTCTTCATGCACACTTCGCTCTAATTTGTAACACAGCAGGCTTAGCTGGAGGGATTTACCCACAATGCTCAGCTTTTTGATGTGGAGAGAGGGGTCAAATTGAAGTTACAAAATCAATCAACATGGAGGAGGCTGGAAGGAAGAACATATCTGGTCGGTTTTGATCAATGTAAATATGCACATCATATGCCAACATTGCAGGTATTCGTTAATACAAGGGTATTAATATACAGTATATATACACTTTTCAAGTCCAAGAGAGGAGCAATCAATATATATTTGAGTTGAATTTACTGTTCATAGCATGATGCATACTCAACCTACCCTACCTTGACTCGTCTATTATTTCTTTGTTAAGATTTATTTTTTGGGACCCCTACAGAAAACATCATTGCATTCTGTACAACATGGTTGGGTGGTCCTCTTTATGCATTGGCATCTTTTTATCACCAAAGCCCTCACTGGAAAACTGACCTCATAATTGAGTGAGCTCTTACATATCTCTGTCAGGCCTTATATACTCGCTCCTCTGATGAGGAGTTGTTACATGTTAAACAGGTCAGAAGGTCAGAACTTGGAAAATCTGTTTTTTTTTTACTCTGCACCTGACTAACGGAATAGGATACAACACCTCATCAAGGGGAACACACTTTTACCATTTGACAGTTTAGAAACATGTTTTAAACTTCCAAACCTCTGCTTGTAATGGTAATTGTATTTTATCTGTTGTATTTATGTCAACTATTGAGCTCACTTTTTCTCCATAATACTTTATACATATTTTTTTGATAATCTTAACTAACTTTTTAAAACATAGAAACTTAAAAATTCTTAAATCTTTAATGTTTACTTGTATCTCCTGAATTTAATAATGTCTCATATCACCCTAGCATTGTAGAAATGCACGTTTACTCATTTTAATGGACCTGAACCATTTCTCTCTATTTATTTTTCATTTTGTATTTGTTTGT
The DNA here is from genome assembly GCA_037902135.1 of Cetoscarus ocellatus. Lineage (NCBI taxonomy): Eukaryota > Metazoa > Chordata > Actinopteri > Labriformes > Labridae > Cetoscarus > Cetoscarus ocellatus. The sequence goes on from JBAMNC010000443.1 coordinate 916,191, forward strand.
GCAACATTGCTTTGCTGACTCAGTGTCATTTCAAACGAGGCTTCCCCCTCATTGATCTCATGAGTATAAACAAAGGTTAAATGAATGAATGAACCTGAAGGGAGCACCCACCTTATTCTGACAGAGATTTGAGATTTATTTATTTTTGTAAAAATGGGACAGTATGCCTTAATAAACACTGACATGGGTTTATAGCCGAGTGGCTAATTTCCATCTCCAGTCCCATTAGTAGGTTGGTGTCAACACATAAAAACAAAAAACAGACATCCGTAATAGGAATAAAAACACACAGAGCATATTAAAGGACATACAGTCATACAGACTAAAACTTCATACAGTCAAAAAAGAAAAAGGGCTGGGAGTTGGGGGAACATGGGAATTATACACGATGAATTAAAATCACCATGGCCTCAGACTTGGAGGTGCTGAAACCTCATCCTGGCTGCTCGGCACCTTTAATTCATCATTTACCATGAAAAAATATATGTATTTAATTTTGTTTAAGCTTTTACCTTAGTTATTCAGACAATAACTGCCGTAAAAAGTCTTGTCTTTGTATTTAACTTTAGTGTAATGGTCTATTATTGGAGCAAAATAATCTTGGTGGACTGTGTGACTCATCAAACTTACACCTCATGACATTTGGTGCGACTGCATGTTACTAAGAAGGTCAATGTCAAGGGGTCACAGAGGTGCCTCACAGCAAGAAGGTTGTTGTTTCAAACCCTGCGATGGTCAGAGTCTTTCTTTGGGGAGTTTGCATGTCCTCCCTGTGCCTGCGTGGGTTCTGGGCACTTCAGTATCCTCCCACAAACCCAAAAACATGCATGTCAGGTTAACTGGTGATTGCCCTTCGGTACAGGTGTGAACATGAAATGTCTGTTTCCCTATGTGGCCCTTTCATTGGCTGACAATGGATCCAGGGTGTGCCTTGCTTCTAACCCAACGTCACACAAGCTGATAGCTTATGGATGGATGAAGGTCAATGTCCGGATCATGGTTCTGTTTGTTTGCTAAGTATTGATATAGCATTAAACTTCAGACCCTATTCGCCATTCTCTGCAATCACAGTTTATCTCAGTTTATGTTTACTGAGAGGACACACATATATAAAATCAAATCAAAAACATTTAGAAAATTAAATTTTTAAAGTGCTTATGAACTCCTCTCTGAACTTAAATTGTGTTTTGATTATCTCACGATCATGTCTATTGTTTTCGGCTCCCTGCTCACTCCTCCTGTTGTCCTGCTGCGCTGGTGTGTTTCTGTGTGTTTTTGTGTGTTCGTGCTTGTGTTTGTGTTAAGTGCAGTAGAGAGGAAATCACGTCGGCTCTGCGCTTACTTATCAGCTCTGCCATATGCCGCTTTATGTAAAAACAGAGTCTTGATGAGAGGCCTTATGTCCAATCAAACACAGGCCATGAGAGAATAACACCACAGTGAATCAGCACGGCCCAAAATTGACCTTATTTTCCTCTTTCTTATTTCTCTCTTTATCCTCTTCAACACTTTACGCACATGCTCATAGTGGATGAATTGGCAGCCTTATTGCAGGACATCAGCTGTTCATTATCTTTACTGTCTGCTGCGCATCCTGTCCTCGTGTACCCTGACCACTGACAGTGAGCACATAGCATCCAGCCTGCAGAGAGCGACATGGACGTCTGCAGGAGGTGGACATTACTGTTTTCATGTTTATTTGCTCTAGTCTCTGTATTTTTCTGTCATTTTCTGTTGGCTTTTAGGTTAGTGCATCCCACTGTTTGATCAATAATCTTTTCCTCTGCAGGTCATTTCTGTTGTTTATTACTGATTCTGTATCTTTCATCTTTCTGTCTTGCTTTGTCTGCAAGCTTCAATTACAGGTTGGCTTAAAGGATAGTTCATCAATTGTAGGATCATATGAGGCACTTGCCAAAAGATAGCTACAGGATATGCCGGTCAGATTGATTCCCTGACTGGATCAAATACACCGCTTATTTTTGCTAATCTTAAGACAAAGCCCACAGGAAAAAAAAAAAAAAAGTTATGGATGAACTGATGCCATATATCTCAGCACATCGCCATCAATGAGCCCCTGTGCATGATTCTCAGGTGTTTTGGCATCAGAACACACCACCCTCTTCATGAGGTCTCATGGACAAATCTTCAGAGAAGAAAGTCAACAGATCATATTATTTATAAACTATGTATATAGTTTTGAGACAGTCAACTTCAGCCTCTTAGAGGGCCACATTAATGCTACCCTCACAGTTGGAGGACCACACTACAAACTTCAAGGTGCTCACTATTTGATCTATATGCTAACTTAATTAAACAAATGGAAACAAATACAGCTTTTTAGAAAATTTCCGATATCAACGTTCAGTTTTTAAATTAAATGTAAATAGTATGACTTTATTAAATGAGCTTGACATACGATTCAAGACAACTTTTTTAGTGTAATAAGTTTAATATTGAATTTTTCTTCTGATAACTCTTTCTATAAATTACCCCTTTATAATGCATAATAAATGTATCATCAGCATGTTTATAATGCATCATTGCAATTCTACTCTTTTTTCTCTTTATTTAAATCAAACAATGAGGACTTAAAGTGACTAATGACCAGTTTCTAATGTAGTATATCTGCTTATAAAACACGTTTTATTATTAAACATATTTTAGCGTTTTATCTATATCTGTCTGAGGATTCTTGGTTTTATTGCTTTGCATTTTCTCTTGTTTCTTTTCTTTTACATTTTATCAGTCATCTTGATCTTCTCATTTCTTTTACTTTAGCTTTTCTGGTGTGCATTAGTCTCCAAATCCTCTTGATATCCTATCAAGCATACTTTTTAGCCTATGGACCTCTGCTGATTTGAATGAATCATAACATAGTTTATAATAGATAGACTGTCAGATAGACAGATAGACAGACAGACAGACACCAGTTGAATACCACTGCCATACACCTAGAAAGATGATCAATGTCCCAGAGGTGGAAAAACAAACGAGATGTGATTGCAGAAAAGTGCAAAAACAAAAATGTTAGCTGGCAGAGAAGTCGAGTCAGTGGGCAGTGGCATTGACAGACTTTGGACAAAATAAGTCACTGACTTCTTCATGTGTGGCACACACACTTTTTAAAGAGAAGAACTTTGTTTTTGTTTTTTTATCATTTTTTCATCTTCTCCTAACATATCTGCTCTGACTAGTTACTCAAGATATCTTACAGTTAAACCAATGTTAGCCTGTCTTGCATTAAACAATCTGAGAACAGAGTGGAAACATTTACCACACTATGTTTATATATTTAAAATAACAATAATGTTTCAAAACTGAAAGTGGTTTTACAGTTGATGTCACATTATAATAGGTCTAATGGGGACAATGGCATCCGTCCCATTCTTTTGTCTGTCTTCCAACTCTCTTACTCTCTTCTTTTCCTCTGTTAGCTTCATTTGTCATCACCACCTTCTGTCTGTTAGTTAAAGTCATTTTTTCAAACTGTTCTGTGATGGGCTTATTGATGTCTTTTTAGCTGATGGGTGGACAAGTTCTTTAAAAATCTCACCAGTGAACCAAAACTTGGCATAGTTGCACAGCACTGACAAAAGACTGTAGCCCTTGCTTTGGAAACTACTATTCGGGGAATAAAGTTACATATTGTTGCTTTAATGAGTCAGATAGGTTAATAATTTAAAAAACTGACAAAACCAAATGAAATAGAGAGAAAGAAACTCAAAGACTGTTGTAACACAGCTAAATTGTTTATTTCTCAGTTTATAAATAATATGATCTGTTTATTTCACACCCCTCACAAGCAGGGAGCTCATTGTAGTTCAGGATTTGGGGATGGCCTATAAGACTTCACCACACCCTGGCTCCAGCTTGGGGCTGAGAATTTTTCAACACAATATATTATATCTAAGCAGTTTTTCTCATAAAATCTGCTTAATTCAGTTGTAAAATCAATGTCTGTGCTGGCACTACAAGTGGTGTCTTAATAAAGAGGCCAAGCTGACCAGCCTCACCTGTGACTAATGCATTTACTGTTAACAATACCTCATATAACTCCACTTTAAAAGATTAACCATCCCATTAAAATGGCATGGGCTTGACTAAGCATAAAGTGAAGCAGCCTCTCTGACTTCTATTAACCACAAACCAAAGTGCAGCATGATGATCTGATCTGTAGCACGTTGCAGAGTTTAGTTATCATAGCAGAAAGTCAAAGCTTGTCAGGGCTGTCTGTTTACTTCTTTTAGTATTACTAAGCCTTTCATATTAACACCTCAATGCATCACTTACTGAGACTCACATTTAAATGACTTTTATCTCACACTGGAGGCAAACTTCTGCCTGCCAACACTGCTATATTGCTTCCCTCTGGGGGCAGTGGGAATGATAGTGATTTTTGGAGGGCATAAATCTTCAGTAATTATTGCATTGGCATAGATCCTATGTTGGCAATAGACTTTTAAACCGCTAGGCTGGCTGAACAGTTTCCTTGGAAGCTGCCAAAGGTAAAAGGATCATTTAATAAAAAGAATAAAAGCCTTTTGTTGAAGAGTCTTGATCCCTGAGTAATACAGCTAAGTTAATTGAACTGTTTCTGTGCTGTGATTAAAAGCGACTGTGTTTTAAAGGATAGTACAAGTTTCAGGCCCTTCCATCCATCAATCGTCTATACTGTTCATCCATTTAGGCGTCACAGGGGGGCTGGAGCCTGGCCCAGCTGATATAAAGCGAGAGGTAGGGTACACCCTTGACTGGTCACAAGGCAATGACAGGGCCACACAGGCTACGTCCACACTGCAGCCAAAAGTGGCCCAAATCTGACTTTTTTGCCCACGTGTGACCCATATCAGACTTTTTTATAAGTCAAAATCACACAAATCCAATTTGTTCAAATCATACCCTGGCCATTTTCATATGTGGGAGCAACCTCACTCTGAACAGTCATGTCACAATTCATCTCTTATGTTGCTGAACTGAGACGTTAAAAATCTGTGCCAGAGGACAATGCAAGATTGGCAATGATAGATGAAAAAATTATTGGTGAACTCTGTGTCAGTGAAGACCCTCGCGTTGCAATCCCACCAGTCCTGGCTGAGACTCTGCATCTACACACACCTCTGTAGAGAGGAAACAGCCACTGCTCCACAAAAAGCCATCGTTAAAATTGGTGCTCTCTTTTCTCCCAGTCTTCTTTTTCTTCTCATCACTTTGTCCTAATTTTGTCAGCTCTGATTGCACAAAACTTCAGACTTGATACACACAAACTGACGTGTAGAATCCACATTTACTTCCAAAAACACAGCATGCCTCGTGTGACTTCCTGTCTTCTTCTGCACATGTGGGTCACTTCAGGGTTATCAAAACTGGATTTCAGCAAAAAATCAAAGTTGAGCATTAAGACCTGCAGTGTGAATGCAGCCATAGAAAGACAGACAACCATTTATGTCACACTCCAAGAGCAATTAAGGGTCACCAATTAACCTTACGCAAACGTTTTTGGTGCCCGGAGAGAACCCATGCAGGCACAGGGAGAACATGCAAACTCTACATAGAGAGGCCCTGACTAACATGGGGGCTCAAACCAGCAACCCTCTTGCTGGAAGGCATGTGCACTACCTGCTGCACCACTGTGCCACCCACTTTCAGGTCCTTATCAGAAATCCCCTCTGAGTGTCATAAACCGATAAAATTTACTTAAGCGAGAGTAATAAAAGTACAGTGTCAAGATCAAGTGACAAGTCTAGCTTTCAAAATGTTGATGAAACAGGTTTATGGGGCTTAGATATGAAAGACTGAATAAGTGGTAATGAAAATATAATCTTGTTGCTCAGGAGATGAATGGTTTGGCAGAAAAACTGAACACGTCACAATATCTTGAGGCGATGCGCACCCTTACACGTCTAATTCTAAAATCACCCCAGCAGGACAGCTCCACTGTTTCCATTTATAATCTTACCCTTTATGCCGAAATTAAAATTTCATAATCTTTATGGGCCCTTTCTTCACCGTCAACATTTCATATTTTGCTCGGTCTGATCAGCTGCAGTATTCGCTGGGCTGCAGCCCAAACAGAATGCTGACAAAGACCAAATCTTACCCGTCACACACATTACTGTAATTAACTCTGCAGAGGAGGAAAAATTTGGTGCAACTCTTTCATAAGGCAGGATGACTTGAGAAAATGAATGACTGAATGGTTCCTCTCTTGCACTGAACTTTAAGGACATCAGGCTACGCACGACATGGAAATCAGACACACAGATTCAATTTTTTAGCTCTATTAAGATGAACTATTATGTCAGATGTGTTAAAATAATGATTTCCATGAGCCATAAATGAAGCTTATGAAAAGAGAATTAATAAGAGAAGAAACAGAACAGGTCTCTTTATTCCTCTTGCTGAATATTATTATTTGTTATTGCAGAAAATAATTGCATTATGCTCACTGCGCACATGAAGCAGTCACATTGAAGAATAATCACATTGCATAGATTCAGGATAAAAGCTTTGATCAGTTTTGTTGTCTATGATAAAGGAGGAAAACAACCAGAAGGCTTCTCTGTCAACTGGTGGTGACTTTGCTGACATACTAACAAACAAACAAAGAAACAAACAGACAGACAAATAAACCTCAGTGTTTCTCTCTTCCAGGTTGATTCTGAAACACAGCAGGTGCTGAATGAAAGATAAAAAAACCTCTGAGTAAACCTTACAAGAAAACAAACGTGTTTGTGTACTTCAACAGGATTATATAGTGGCTCAGCAGACTTTTTGGGTTCTAATATGTTCCTGTGGGATATTTTCTTAAGCATGAAAACCTTTATTTTGCATGGCCATACTTGATGAATAGAGCTCTGGACAAACCTGTTTTTTTATTGTGAGTGAGAGAGATTATTAAAATGTTAAAAAAATCATTTAGCAGACACTTTTGACCAAAGCCACGTACATCTGAAAGTAAGATCAACACAAGCAAGAATATAAATCAGAGGGAACAACATTAGGAAGAGCAACAAATTGCTTCCAGTTTATTTGGACACGGTGCTGCCATGTAGTGCTCAAGGCAGTGTCTATTTTTTTCTTTTTTTAATTAAACAAGCAATAGACAGAAAACCTTGTCAAGTCACCTCAATATCATCATCAGAATTCAGTGCCCTGAGTCTTTAACTTTCTCTTAAAAGTGGATCGGGACTCGGGACTGCAGATCAAAAAGAGTTGGGTAATTTATTCCACCATTATCAATATGTGCATTATTACCCCTGTAAAGGAGGTTCTGTTTTTGCCAGTGTTTGTTCAGTGGATTGTGAACAGGATAACTTGAAAAGCTATAAATGATTTGGAGGGAATGTTAGTCATGGTAAAAAGAAGAAGCGATTAGGTTTTAGTGCTGATCTGAATCTGGATCCTGGAATTTTTTTAGAGATTTTTTCAAGGAAATTTGTTGCACATACAAATTATACAAAAGACATTAAATGACTGCTTTTATTGAAAAGTTGAGATTATTTAATCATGTGACTGCTTGGGAAGGATGTCAAGTGTTAGGAGGTATAGAGTGCAGAGTTCTGTTGTCAGTATTTTTTTTTTTTTATCAGGCAGCTGCGGTATTTTATATCAGCAGTAAAAAAATACATTATGGACTAAACCCAGGATAGTAACAACTGCATCTGAGTTTAAGAGTTGGACAAAACATCTGCATTGAGGAGGTTTATGTATTGGTAAGTCTGTTGTATTTAGAGACAAGAACTGAGGACTGAAAAGAAAAGAAGTAATGAAGTACATCAGAACTTATTTTATCTTGTGTCATTGTTAAATGTCATCATGAAGAACAAAGTACTAGCAAGAAAAAACATCATCTTATCTCATTGGAAGTTTCATTTAAATTAATTTCACAGTCAGATGACTATTTCTGACACACGACTGTATTAATGTCTATACATGAAGAAAAGACTTCCTTATTTGGCCCCTTTGTGATGGAAAGAGAAAGTGACTTTACTTAAAAAAGCAAAGGAAGAACAGATAGGGAGAGAGAGAGAGTTATGTTTCCATTGTAACATCTTCTCTGACAAAATAAAGTTTTTGATTTAACATTTTTCTATACATTTAATCATATATCTGCTGTATAGGCATGACTACAGCATGGTGGTACAGCAGGTTAGTCCTCGTACCTCACAGTAAGAAGATTGTTGTTGTTACTCCTTGTCTAGTTTGGAGTTTTCATGTCAAGTATCTGATGCGTATCCCTGAAAAGGCAAAGCTATGCATCCTTAGGAATGAGTTCACGGGAGGCCTGAAGGTGACCCTTTACACCAAGAATGCAGATGAACTGTTAACCATTGCTAGGTAAATATACAGCCCAAGGCTTGTGTTAAGATGATCTGTTAACCATTGCTCAGGGGATATATAGCCAAAGGCTAGTTTTAATGCTGTCTGGATGTTAAGAGAAGATATGTGCACAACTCCTGATCCTATATAAGCTGTGGTCAAACTGAAGTCTGGGAGAAAGACATCATCGGCAGTCTCTCCCAGGTATCCTGCAGTGCCTGTATGATTCTGGTGTTGCTTTTTGTAATAAACCCATTATTCTGCAGCAAGTCAGTGTCACGAAGCCTCCTTCAATCTTCTGCACATCACGAGTGGTCAAGACACATGTTCTCCCTGTGCCTACGTAGTTCTTTTTCATGCGCTCTGGTTTTCCCCCCGAGACCAAAAACATGCTTGTTCAATTAATTGGTGCCCTTTAAATTGGGCTTAGAGTGTGAGCATAAATGTCTCTCGATGTGGCCCTGTGATCAACTGGCAACTTATTCAGGGTGTACCCAATGTCGGCTGGGATAGGTCAGCCCCTCGTGACTTCGCAGGTCAGAAGTGGTATAGATGATAAATTGATGGTTCTGTTCCGCTGATCCCTTTCAGGGTCGTGGGGGAACTGAAGCCCATCCCAGCTGACTTTGTTCAAGAGGCAGGGTACACCTTGAAACTGTCGCCAGCCGATCACAGGGCCACATAGAGAGACAGACAATAACTCACACTCCCACCTAAGGGCAATTTGGAGTCACCAATCAACCTCATGAGCATGTTTGTGGTCTGTGGGAGGAGGCAAACCAGACATGCACGGGGAGAACATGCAAACTCCAACAGAAAGGCCCTGCCTGACACAGGGATCGAACCAGCAACCTTCTTGCTGTGAGGGACATGCACTACCTGCTACGCCACTGTGCGCTAGCAAGCAGCAAAGTAAAAAGGTGGGCCTCTCAATGGCCCAATCAGAATCCTTTAGAGCAGGAATAGGAACGAGCTATGTGTACAGAAATCAGCACAGATGCTAACAGCTGCAGCAGCAGTTTTATCAGACCTTGAACACATTTCTTTATTAAATGAAAAGCAAATAACAACACTACAAACATCTCTATAGTAAGGATATTTTTGCTCCACTTCTGACATGTTTTGACGAGAGTTTTGACTCACGTTGTGCAGCAAAGTAGCTCCTGCCTACCACATTATCTGATTGGCCCATAATAAATATTGACTGACAGAACGATCGTCCAATCACCTGCTGGATATGCTTCTGAAAGGTTCTGCCCTCCCCCAACACCTTCTTTGGGCTCTTTCCCAGATGGACTAGTGAAATATATTGAATGGTCCATCTGGTATGTCAGGTTAGGTTGATGGAGGACATTTACGGGTAAATATGTGTTTTTGCATGCTTCCTATTATTTTTCTTTGCAAAGCTTTGTCTTTAACCTTAAAACCCTTGTTAAAACCAAAGTCTTATCACAATGCATTAATCTTTGGGCAGAAATTGCTTCAAATTTTTGACTCAGTTCAGTATGAACTAAGAATATTGCCTGGTGGTTTAGTGCAGATATAGAAATGTCAGACAGTAAAGTACAGGTCAAGAGGGAGGATAGGGTGTTATATGTGGTAGTATGATTGGAGTCAAATCTTACAACTACATTCTCAAGTTGGAAAGAACATTTGTGCTGAGTTTGAAGCAAATCTTGTAAAGTATTCTTGAGATATCCTGCAGTGTAAAAATAGCTTTGAAAAAAGGGGAAAAGAAAAGCACCACACAACCTCAAGTCCACGCAGCATTTATGATAATGGTGCAAATAATAATGACTACTACATGAGATCAGCAGGAACAGAAAGTAATAATCAGAATAGATGACACAGTTAAACTTAATAGGTCTAATATCAGCATTTACAGTTATGACCATAATAACAGGGGAACAGCTCATAGATGTGTGGAAGTGATGATAGGTTTTGCTTGTTTGCAGTCATATGATCTTGACAAAGTACAATTAACAGAAAGGAAGCATGAAGTGAGAAATGATGGATGAGGATCATTGGAAGTGGAGAGAAGTGAGTACAGTAATGCTTCAGATGGATTCACCCAGCATGTCTCATCAGAAGACCTCAAGTTTGTCTGATCTACATGAAGGTTTAGCAAAAGTTCAAGCAGGAAAACCCATATATTCAATCAGTCACCTATCTCTTCATTTTAGTCACCTCTTATTCATTCCATCACCCTGCCTACCTGCACAGGTGATTCAAATCACCAGCTGTTTGGTGTGTACACTAGGGCTGAACGATTTGTCGTTTTTGGATTGAAATCACGATTTCAGACAATGTGATCATGTGGTCGATGCAATTTTTGCATTGCTCCTGACTGACCCAGGATCTGTTGTGTCAACTATTTGCTACACGTCAGCGCTCATGTCCAAAACTAACCTGACATGCCAGATGGACAGTTTCATATTGGAAATATTTCACTAATCCATCTGGGAAGGAGCCGTTAGAAAATGTTTTCAGGGGCAGAACCTTCAAAAACAACAGCAGCTTGTGATTGGACGATCGTTCGGCTCATCATACTCATCACAGACCAATCTACATCGAGCAACGCTGCTACCTATAACGTAGCATACGTAGCGGCTACACGTAGCGGCTAACAGCTAACAACAGTTAACAGCCGTTAGCACTACGGCTACTTCCTTTCATTTCCCTAGGATTAAACTCACGATTCCCATGGCAAGAGACAGTGACAGTGCCGCTGAGCCACAATGAGCACGGCTAACAATGGCTAACAACAGTTAATGGTCATTAGCCCTATCGGCTAACCGTTAGCCGATAGGGCTAAACACGCAGTCACTTCCTGTTGTCGTCACGTCCACCCAGTGTTCAACACTAGCACGTCACATCCGCTGCTCCTGCAGCTCCCGCCTCTCTTCCCTGATTGGGCTGTTAAGAATTCGGCCGAGTGAATTCGTTGGACAACGGAGGCTGGCAAGACGGACCTGCAGGATTTCACAATCAGGCAGGTCTGTCTGCTCAGCAAGGCTAGTCCAAAACCATCAGAGGTTGACATACTGGTTTGGCATGGCTGGCTTTTTTCCTTTATTGGAATTGTTGAACTTTGTTTTTCTTATTATTCCTTTTTTTTTTTGCATTTTATGTAACTTTTTCAACTTAACAAAATTAAGGATTTTTGCACTACATTTTTTAAAGTTAAGACAGTCAAAGAAGCTCTTTTAGTTCTTCAGTTGTAATAGCTGCCATTGCTCAAGGACTTTAAAGAGTGTACGTGCATGTTTCTTGGTAATAAATACATTTGAAAGCAATTCTTACCTTTAGTTTTCATCCTTGCTTGGAGTAATAGCTTTTAATGTTTAATGGTATGATGTAATTTTCTGTCATGTTGAGCCAACCAAATGCTACCACAGCCTGTCTGGCCAGTCATCCTGCTGCTGTCATATTCTTAGATTATGCTGTTGTGTTGGTGTCGTGTGATCTCTGCAAACTTCCTCCATCCCAGGCACCTCCAATCATCTCATCAGGCCCCTGTCCTCTTCCTGCAGGCCTCATCAGCACCTCAGTCCATCACATTCGGGTTCCAGCAAGCTGCTCAGAAGTCTAGTCCTCATCATATCCTGTATTCCTCACCACCACCAGCGTCAGACCCCAAGGGGGGCGTCCTGTCTCTCTTTCACCCTCAGTGCCCTGAAGTACACAAAGACATCATGATGGAGTTTAATCGCCAAAGAGATGCTAATCACAAAGATTTTGCACATTATCAATCATACAAACTTGTAAAATAAATCATGTTCACTCAATTTTCTCTCCTGATTGAACTACAGACTAACATCTTCAAGGGTCTGAACACCACATGGACCCAGCCTGCTCTGACTGGTAATTAGCCAGTTCAGGGATGCTCTGCACCATATTGTCAAAAACTCTGAATTTAGTCTGCTGTCTTTGCTCTGTATAGGTTTGCTACCCCAAGCCAATGGGCTAAACTTTCTGAGAAACAAGCAGTCTGATGTCACATTAGTAGGTCTCTTTGATGGGATCAGGAGAACGAGCCTTTTCAGTCAGCTTCTGGCACCACAAATATGGGGAGAGGAGGAAGTCCTGATGCTGCAGACTTTTTGTCTTGATAGTAAAAGTGCTTTTTCAGAAGAGGAGACATGTTGAACACACTTAAGGCCATATAAAATAATTAAAAAAAACAATATGAGGTCTTTAACATGGTATGGCTGCCAATTTCTAAACGTTTGCTTTTTTAAGTAACCTTTTTCTGTATTTCAGATTATCCACTCCAATTTAAGCACACAACACAGCACAAGACTTATAGTGAATCCTGATTCTACCCCTTAGCCCTTCCCCTTCATCTTATCCCTTCGTCTACCCCTTCCCCTTAGCCCTCTGTTTCGAGGGCAAAGGGGAAGGGGTGAAAATACGCTCCTGAGAAACGAGATGCCGCTCGATTCCCGCTATGTCATCACCCAGAGCTGCTAGCTGGCTGTGTCATAGGCAGATGCAACAATAGCCATAGCTACCGCTGCGAAAGCTAGCCAGTGTAACGAGAAATGTTAAAAAAAGAAATGTTATGACCAACAGTTCAACACATGATTAATATTTACTTGATGATTTAATAATTACTTATAATTATGCACTTCCTTCGGTCTCCGCTCTGCCTTCTTGTCAGCGGGCACGGTGTATTATGGGAAATTCTCATAACCCGTCCTTTCAAGTGAGGTCTTGGTCTGTCTTCGTTTCAAGGGCTGTGTAGCCCTTTGTCTTAGCCCTTCGCCTTGAACTGGGACACCCCTTCACTAGACGTAAACGCACAAAACCAAGGGGTAAGGGGTAGAATTGGGATGGACCATTAATCATTTTGATAGAGCTTCTCTACGCAGAATCAATTTCTGTGTTCCATCTGAAGTTTCTAGCAATGAGAAGTTACCTGCAAACAACCTACTGAAGAAGGTACGACTGGCAGTTGAACTCAGGCAGGGAGATATTTGACCTAATCTCAAATCTTAAGTAATAAAACCTCAACAAATCTTTTGTTTCTGTGGTGAATCTAAAGGAAAAGGGGCAAATGTCACTACATTTTGCTATGCCAACAGGGTAAGGAAAAATGCCTGACAGCACTTTCCTGACTTATTTCTGGAGCAGAGGTGAAGTCAAAGCAAGGGCAGACACCGTGAACGGAGATTAATGACAACAACAGTCTCCTCTGTAGCTACCTCTGGACTTGGGCGGTGAAAGTGCTGAATGAGGTATACCCCGCCCATCAATCATTCAGTCCACCACAGCTGACCAATGAGGTTTCCCTGCCCTGGCCTGTTGCTTGGAGGGAAGTGGAGTGCTGGCATGTTGCTCATTTTAATCTCCTTAAGTATTCACCCCCACAGCAGCGTCAATGAGTCAGTCTGTCAAAGTGATCGATTCTGCTGTTGCAGGTTTTCACAAGCAGCCGGGGCTCTGAACAGGAGCAGGAAGCTGTATGCAGGATGAGAAACTAGATGTTAGATCTCACAATTCATCAGCCACTTCATGATCGCAGATTAAAAAGAGGCAGCTCGGGTGCAAGCCATTACACTTTGCCACTACAGAATGACTAATGTTAGTGGGTATGATCCAGCCTCTATGGGTCAGAGTCTGAGAGTCTGAGATGTCTTACTTACTGTTGGGAGCAAAGAGTCCACGACAAAACCCAAGGATGGCAGAATCAGTGAACAAGTGTAATGAAGCTTTAAAAGGATGTTACATTTAGAGGCAAGGTCAATTCTCACAGCATCACTCGCTCTCAGTTGTGTCACTTAATCAACTAGTTTTAAGATTATAGAAGTTCATGCTGTTGTTTAAAATATGAAGAAAGTAAGACAACATCTATGGACGGAAACAATGTGTAGCTCCTGGTGAAGATAGTTTAACAAGCAAAAAAGCTTACAGACTCTAACAGTTTAAAGTAAGAATCTCTTGCAGTTTGGGTTTAAAGGTATTTTCTCTGTAACAATCCAGTGTCTGCTCTTTCTTGTCTTCTGCTGGCTCACTCCTTTTTTCTCCCCTTAATTCCCCTCGCCACCTTGCCCAGACAACACGCCTTACACTCTGCAAATCCAAGTTACTTTTTGCTATCTCTTGTCTGCATGCATGATTTTTTTTTAAGTATCAAACTAACACAATCAAATTAAAGACATCTTTTTTCAGGACAACCTGGGCTAACAGGATTATCATGCAGTAAGGATGTCAGATTATTGCATAAAATGTTGTGTAACCACAGAAACAAAATAAAAAAAATCTAATCTAATTGATTATCAAGAACATTCAAATCACACTCAGGTGAACAGATACACAGCCTTTTCACATCTGAATGGTGTTCTTGTCAAACCTTGGCTATTAGGAGAAAAAAAACATCACTCCAAGAAACATACCACAAAAATATTTACATATTTACACTTATTTCTCTGTTTTTTTTGCTCCATATAGTCATTTTTGCCACTCTTACCCACAATTTCCACATAGCTTGCCTGCAAAGGTTCCTATCTGTGCTGTGGCTTTGCTCCTATGGCCTGTGTCCTAGCCCTCCTGAAGCGTATTTAAAGTGCAGCCCTGAAGCAGCTTAAAACAAAGGATCACTAAACCAAACAACAACTTCACAAGGCATTGCAACATCACAAGTTAACAGGAAAAGAAATATGTAAAAAACAGGTTATACTGTCTGATGTTGATTTGCTGCATCAATATTCTTCCCACAAAGCTGCATTTTGAAATAACCTGGAAACACTGTGCATTTGTGTTCCTGTTTTGGGTAGATCTGCTAACTTTGGCCTGATTCAATGTCTGTAATCAGGCAGATCCATTTTGCTTAGCTCCCACCTACAACAAATGTGAGCGGCACAATCAGCATCCTTAAGGACAGGAAGCGGTGAGAGCTACAAGTGAGCGGACAGCAGGATTAGCATAGATGCTAACAGCTTCAGTAGCAGTTTTATCAAATCTGGACTATGTTTCTTTATCAATGAAAATCAAAGAACAACACTATAAACTTCTCTATGGTAAGGATTTTGTCACTCCACTGCGACATGTTTTGAAGAGAATTTGTTTCAGGACGTGGCTCACATTCTGTAGTGCAGTAGCTCCCACCTACTACATTATCTGATTGATCCTTGATTGATGAAAGGATCGTCCAATCACCTGCCAGATGTGCTTTGAAAGGGTCTGCCCATCCCTAAACAATTTCTATTGGCTCTTTCCCAGATGGACCAGCGAAATATATTGATCCATCAGGTATGTAAGGTTATCGATCTGCTCAGTAGAGATTGAATCAAGGGTGAAGCGGATCCTGCTGAAAATAGACTTGCAGTGTATTTCCAGCAAACCAGTGCGGAGCTGTGCTGCTGGCATGTGCCGGAGACTGATAAGGTCACAGAGTGTGGAAATCAACTGAGTGAAGAGACTGGACATGATTTACTGTGTGCCACACAGGCGGGCTATGTGGAAATTAGGGACTGGAAATTTCTGTCTTTAAACTGTTACTAAGGGCCTCATTGCTTACAGTTTTTAATAATAATAATAACAATTAAATAATAACAATAATACATTTTATTCAAAGGATCACAACAACAATAAAATCATCCACAGAAAAATAAAATCAGCAAAACACAGCAGACAAAACAGATGTGGGGATGTATGGCAGGTGGTTGTTAAATGGAGTATGCAGTCCTGAACAGGTGGGTTTTGAGTCTGGATTTGAAGAGGGGCGGAGAGTTCAAGTTTCAGAGGTCCGGTGGCAGAGAGTTCCAGAGCTGGGGAGCAGAGCGACTGGACACCCTGCTCCCCATGGTGCTGAGGCAGGCAGAGGGCAAAGAGAGGTGGATGGAGGAGGAGGATCTGAGGGAGCGGGCTGGAGTGGCGATGTGGAGGAGGTCGGACAGATATGGAGGGGCGAGGTTGAGGATGGCCTTGAAGGTGTACAAGGCAGTTTGAATATGATTCAATTTTTGATTCTCTTGGGAATGACCACATAACTATTTTATCTTTATTACCTTTGGCTATTTCTTATTGGACGCTATCATCATACTTTTCACCCGGCTGCAGGTCACTCTTTGGAGGCATTGGGTACGGTCTCACAACAATGTATTCCCCAAGGGAATGATGACCACCTCTTAGCACCACTTTAAGCCAAGATGTCTGACTCCTGACTTCAAAAGGAATGGGAGGGTTATTAAAAAATGATCTGTCTCTTATTCTTTATGGTAAAAGGCTTCAGTCACATTTCACTTTCAGCACAGTGAAAACAAGATCATTGATCTTTCTTCTCAAATGACATGAATTGCCAGGATCAGTCTCCGACTCTCTTCCTGTATCCACAGGATGCCGGATAGATCTTCCTCTGACAGCTGTAAACTGTGGCAAAACCTGCCTACAGGGTGTCTTCACAAAATCTTGTAACTGTCTTGCAACTCAACAGTTTTCCATATAATTTCTCAAATTTTCTGTAAAATACGGAAGAGAGGACAGAAGATTCACTTGAAAAAAGTGTACAAAAGAGCAAAAGGTAGATGCAGTACAGAAATAAATTCACCAAGAGGTAGAAAAGGACTTTCAATTTAATTTTAATGATGATTCAAATAAACAACAAATCAAGCAATGCTAAGTGTTTTTTTAGGTACATACAATTTGAAATAATAATAATGCAGACTTTAAACTTTTTCAGGTGAAAACCCTAAAACACTTCATAATCATAATAAAGCATAAGCATAAGCATAATAAAATATAAAAGATAAATGCTATTCTTTTTTTGCTCTTGGTTAACAAAGTAATTCATTATTAGGTTAAGACAAAGGTTTAAACAGCTTATTATCTTTGTAAATTTTACATCTGATATCATAAACATGTGGCATTTCCACGATTTTCACAATACAATTTCCCAAATAAAGAGGATAAAGTCCCCCTTAAGAAAGTATTTCCACACTATCCTGCCAAAGTACATGTCATTTCATTAACTGAATTCTCTTTAAAACAGCAGTGGACTGAAAATGAAAAGCAGCCCACTGTCAGAAGGATCTGCATGGCTGCTTCAGTGATTTATGTGATTTTTAATTGCAAATCTGAAACAGAGCAAACACACAGATGGCAGAGGACAACCAGTCATACATGCTGATCAGATGTTTAAGATAGGCAGCGGCAGCACTTTATAGATCTAACAAGCATATGTAAATATGTCAGTGCACTTTATAAAATGGAGCCTATACAGTATTTTATGTAAATGCTGAAGTCAAATTCAGAGTTTGTTACTTGGCTGTATTGTCCCTGGAAGTGCTCACAGCAGAGTTACATTTAAGTGTCTCTCTTCTCTCTTTAACTCCGTGCTTCGTCAGAGAGGAGCTTTGTTCTTTCGCTTCAAGGTAGACAGAGCACTATTTTTGTCCATTTCCTGCTCTCTTCAAACCTGCCTCTGCTTGAAAAGTGCACATTTAATGTGGCAGGAAGGTTTTTGCTGTTTTTACAGACCGAGCTTTTTCTGTGCTGTCTGTGTTTTTGTGCCTTTTGTTTGACACCGAGCTACTGTTCATCTGCTGCCTTCATGATACATTAGCACTCAGTTGTGTTTAATGTGAGAAAGATGAGACAGATATTTTAAATGTACAAAAGTCTGTAGATCAGGACAGTCAACTTTGGTTAGAAAAAGTACCACATTATTTTTAATCCCACTGTCAGAGAAGCAGATATGTTACAAATTATAGGACACTCTTGACAAGAAAAGTCTAAATATTTAGTTATTGGTAGCAAATAAAAGGTTTGTTCTGAAGATATTATACCAACATATCTATTTTTAAGCTCTAGTGACATTTGTACTGATTATTTGAATGAGCTTAATACATTTAAAGTAGTGGATTTTTGACGATATCCGATAAGATGATAAACCTAAACTCTTTACTGCCAATACCAATATTTTTCATCAAGAGCACAAAGTCTTTACTTTTAGAAAATTGATTGTTAATTTCAATGTGACAGTTTATTTGTGGACAGATGTGAGATAAGAAAAACTTTGACTCTTGATTTTTAAATGTACCAATGGAGTGATAATAAGGTGAAGCATCATGGTACATTTGTGTATATGCTGATGTTACAGCTGATATATGGCCAATGTGTATGGCTGATATCGGGTAAATAAAACATTCAGTATTGACTGAAACCAATATTTATAATTTTTGGCCAATTTTTGCTGACATCAATATCATACTAATAATATGCATCCCTAATTTAATATAGTCTCTGTTACATTTTAGTCCAAAAAAAAAGACTTTTCTTTTATCAGTTATTGTCAACAATGCCCATATAGCTAAAATTTATTTAAAAAAATACAGTGCTTAACAAATTTATATGAACACCTGCCATAAAAACAAGAAGGAATCTTTCAAAAACTTGTTTGAAACTGAAAATTATTTTGTTATTAGATTTGTATTTTGAACAGCAAAGAGGAATTTTAAACTAATGTCACCTTTTTATTCCAAAATTTGAGCTGACTCACTGGCCTTCTCTAAGAATTTATAAATAATTCAAGCATAACATTCAACCACTAAAACTACATTTGTCTGTTCCGGAATGAAAGAAAGTAATAATAATATGACACCTTAGGACCTGATCTACTAAGATCCCAAATAACGAGCGCCGAATTGTAAACTAAAAAATTGCACATACTATTAGTGGGCGTGTTGCGGGTGATCTACTATGACTGTGTGCACAGTTGATAACAGGTGTAAAAGTGGTGCGGATTGCCCTCTTTAAATGAGGATTTTGCGTGTGCTACTGGTTGTCACCATGAAGAGTTAAAGAGAGCAGATTGGCTGTCAAATATAAATGAAGTTTGAAACCATGGAGTTTGGGGCAAATAATCACACTGCTGAACTTCAGCAGAGACATCTCAGCATTGCCAGAAGAAACGTGATTTGGGAAGCCATCTGTGAAAAGTACACAGCTCAAAACTGTCATTGCTGGATAGATGATATGTCTCTACAACAATTTACTTCTGGCCAGAGATTTTGCTGTCTGTCATTTTGACGGACAAGGTGTCACCTTTCCATCATGCCGTATTTTTATCCATCATTTTTAATTTTCCTTTTCTGATCCCAATTAAATATAATCAAAATGACTGCATTCATATAGCTACATTGTCATGATCCTGTATTTTGTGTTCTGTGTCTTGTATTGTGCTTCCTGTTTTATTTTGAAAATTCACCTGTCTTTCCTTGTCTCCGTAGGTTTTACTTCCTGTCTGGCTTTGTCACACCTGATCCCTGATTATGTTTCCCCGGCTGTTTCTCATTACCCTCATTACCTCATATATTTAAACCCCATGTCTTTCCCTGTCTTGTTGCCAGTTCGTTTGTACCCTAGTGTCGCGTTCCAGCCTTTTTCATAGTCTAGTCTTTGCCTGTTTGTGATCTTGGTTTGCCATTTTGACTCTACCTTTTGCCTCGCGTTTTGGATACCTTTGCCTGTCAGTTTTTTGCCTGCCTGAGTACCGACCTCCTTCTGTTATTAAACCACGATTTTTGGAAATTCGTATCAGTCTTGTGTCCTGCATTTGGGTCCTCCTTTCTGGTCTGGTTCATGACATACATAGCTTCATCACCAATAACCTCCCACGCGAAGGGCATTCTAACAGTTACGCACACACTGACTGAGCGTTTATCTTTAACGTCTCACTCTCCATGCACTGACAGCTCCTAAACTCGCTGTCAATGCATGCAGAGTGTGATGCAGTCAGCTCTGAGTGACAAACGGCGTGATTCTGGCTATGAAGGGGATCTTTTTTTTACATAGGTTAAATGACCTCCTTGACAATGTATCAAGAGCACAAAACAGAGAGGGTTTACTTTACATGTGTGTCTGCATGAGTATGATGGCACACTGGATCGTCCCTCTTTTTCCAGTCCATCATAATGACAGACAGCCTCCAAATCTTTCCGTCATTCATCAAACAATTCAGTCAGTGACGGAAAATATTCAGTTGATGCGACCTCTGCTTCTCACCACAATGACTGCAGTGATCTGTGCGTAATGCTGTGCCAGTTTGCACCTGCCTTTCAAACGTGCTAAATATAGGTGCAAAAACGTGAGCTCAATCAGTTTCGGGTTTGATAAGTCACAATGCCGTTGCTAAATGATTACATTTGCATCTCCTCCTCCAAGTATTTTGCATGTTCTGATAATGTGCATGTATTTTGCATATTCATGAACGCAAACACGCTAAATGGATTGCACATGCTATTTTGCCCATTTGACAGACGCAATCCTCGGTGCACTCGGTTAGTAGATCAGTTTTGCGTGCGCTATCAAGTTTGCACGTTTTTTTACACACACAAACCTTTATTAGATGCGGACCCTTTATCAATAAATAATAATGTGCTTTACTAATTTCTTTTCTTTGTAAAACAGTAAATTTGAAAATTCATAGATATCAATAATGATTATATTTTAACCCTTAAAAATATCATTTCTGTTAAAAAGCTTCTACATTCTGGTGTATTAACCATTACAGAAACATGAAAAAGGATTTTAATAATTACCTATTCCTTTAATTTTGGGTGGCTGTGGTATTAACCTTATGTGGCGGTCTAATTAATTTGTTAAGCATGGAATATCTTTAAATGCTACTGACCTTTGCAAAATTGGTGATGTAAAAACAATGTATCTTCTTCTCAAGGAGATGCTGACTCCACAGCAGGTGCTAAAAAATAGACAAACATCCCATCATACAAACATATTAATTCCTAGACATAAAAGTAAAGTATAGAGTGATATCTACATGTTCTACTGTTTATCATGAATTACTTCTTTTCAATTTAAAACACTTTGTCAAACTTCACCATGTTTGCTCCATGTCTCCCACTGCCTCAGCTGCCAGTTGTCCCTACTGTGGATAGAAGTTTTTTTTACTCTTTGGCCTCCTGAAAATGGAGGTCAAACAGCCATCACAGATGGGGGTTGTTATTTCTGATTAAATGTGTTTTTTCTAAATTCCATATCCACCTTGTTGGGAACTTTTTGAAATCACATGACATTATAAAAGTGGAACAAGGCCACACTTGTTTTCAGCCCTGAACTAATAAACAGTGTGACCAAAAAGAGGAAAATGAGAAATAATGGCATTATTTGTGGCAGTGAGAGCTGAAAGAAGCTTAGAGGAGGATTGGTTTTCTCTCTTCTATCTCTGAAGCTCTAGCAGCATCAGCAGCACTCTCTCCTCTCCTCTGAGAGAGATTCTGAACAGTATACATTCAGCTCTGAAGTTGGCTGGCAGGGTTTATTCATCTCTATAAAGTCTGGCCTCAGAGGGAGACACTTTGGCATTGGAACAGAGAGTGGACTTTTCCCAGGGGCTGAGGGCGGGGGCGCTGCTCGGAGCCGTTTATCTGACCGACTTTCTCTTTATTGTCGTTTTGGAGGGATACAGCTCTGTCAGGCTCTCCCTTCCAAGAAAATACTCCCTGTCCTTGCTGCTGTTGTCGTAGATGCTACTGCTCTAACTAATTCTGAAGCTTGAGACACAAATAAAATAAAAACATTTCAGCTATTCTTTGCAAAAATGCTGCAGCACTGGCTGTTAGTCTGTTTAATGACTTTCTAGTTTCTTCACTTTGAATATTATTCCTGAAGCAGGGGCATTACACATCCAGCAGGATTCTCACATCTGTCCATTCATTCATCCATTATCTATACTGCTTATCTCCTTTAGGGCTGCAAAGAGGCTGGAGTCTATCCCTGCTGACACTGAGTGATAGGCAGGTAACACCTCAGACTGGCCAACAGCCAATCACATGCAGAGATAAATAACCATTCACAGTCCAACCCATTTGCAATTTAGAGTTACCAAATAACCTGTCAAGTTTGTTTTGTCTATTGAAGGAAACCCAGACGAAAACCCAAGGAGAATATGAATACTCGACACAAACAGGCCCTGCCCAACCAGGGAGTTGATCCAGCAACTTTCCTGCTGTGAGGCAGCACCACTACCTGCAGCACCACCATGAAGCCTGTGATCACAAAATAACAACTCTAAACGATAAAAAAAACAAATAACAACTCCATCTGTTTGATACCATTAGGGATGGAAATTACTAAGATTTTATTGATACCAATGCCATTAATGATTCTGCATATTGATTTAATTCTATATCGATTCTCCTAATGATTCCTAATGATTTTCTAAGTGCTACAAAAGTAGTCCAACACAGGGCTTTAATGTCAGCAATGTCAAACACATGGCAATTAACGCCATGATGAGTTGATTGTTGTTTTTGCACGTTGCTGGTGTGTCCACTCTTGCATGAACTCATAGTCACAGTAAAGCCATCTGCAACGGGGGGGGAAAGAGTCAAGCTTTCTGGGGCCCATAAAGACATGGTTTATCGGTCTATCCTGTACCTAAACAATGATATTCTTCTATTTTTTACTATTAGCACAGTTCTGTTGGTGTGTTTGGCCCCTGCAGTGTTTTTTTAATCAAGGTCAAAGCTGACTAAAGACAGCACACAACACTATTACTGACAACAGCTTTTCTTTTCTTTTTTTTTCTTTCTTTCTTTTTTTTTTTTTTACATTTTGGAAATTAAATACCTTTATCTAAGTGACAGGACAGTGGACAGAGTTGGAAATTTGAGAGAGAAGGTGGGAAATGACATGCAGTTTAGGAGGTACAGGTCAGATTTGAACCTTGGTCACTAACTTACCAAGACGTAAGCTACATCGATGAAGGACCCATGTGTCAGGCCCTTCAGGGGCCCAGCTATTTCTGTGGGTGGCCCTGGTCATAGTTATGATCACATCTTTAAATTCTCTGCTGTTGTGTTTCAGCTGATGCCATTCGTTTGCAAGGCATGCAGAACAGGTAGGAATTGGTAAGAGAATTTTTAGGCTAAAAGATTTAATAATATTGATCCCTTAAGCTAGTTGCTATCGAATCACAACTGGAATTAGTTTTTGATTCCTGTCCCTTGAGACTTTGATTTTAAATGCAGAGTCTTGGGCAGACAATGATCTGGTAGTTATGTCTGTTTGCCCATACTTTAAAGGTGTTGTCCTTGATGCAGGCAGCTTTCAGCTTAAATCCAACTAATAACTACTTTCATGCACGTCATTCCCCACTCTCTTCCTCAATTTCTGACTTTATCCACTCTCCAAACAAACACACAAACATCTTAACATAAGAAAAATCAGTGGAGGCCACTGATACCCATTTCAATGCCTGTTGGGAACAAATTACATATTTTGAATTAGAATTTTGAGGAATTTCTTCTTATATATTTTAAAAAACTGAAGTAAAACTCTTGCACCCTGTCTTAAGTGCAAAAACACATTGGCAAAATTTAAGTTCTGAAACACTGCCAGTGTGTTTATGCGGTTTAGACGGAGCGATGTTCCTGCCAAAAACTTTCTGTTCTGAAATCAGGCTTTTATTGAAGAGCATCAGCTGCTGCCATTTGTTAGATTATAGGTGATGGATAACCCTGAGCAGAGGAGAGTGTGTTTCTTTCACTCAGTCTTCTAAAAGCTGTTTACTCTCTGTTTGTTCTGTTTTAAAAGGATTAGAGGTATGATAAAACGTCCGGCCATACTTGTCTAAACTGTCTGTCCTTAAACCAAGGACTTTTCTTGATTGTTTTTAACACTGATTGAATTTTAGACAGTTTTTCAGTTTGCTACTCTTTTTTGTTTAGTATAGAATGGTAGATGGTATTACTACAACCTTCTTAAGTCAAAGTAAAGTTTATCATGATCCAGGATTTCAAACGTTTATACAACTGTAATACAAATAAAGGATACAGATACTAGTTGGAATACTACAGCATTAAAGTGACGTCAAGAGGTGTTTTTTAAGAACAGGTCTTGTGCAAACTCTGAGTCTGTTAACCCTGAAAAAAGGAACGTTTTAGGTATTCCTTTTAGGAGAAGGAGGTAACTCAAACCAGATAAGGAGAGCTAGCACAAGTCTGTTTCAGAGAGCAAAGTAACCAAAAACCCCACCCTACTTTTTTTTCTTCTTGTCTAACGGTAAATCAACTCATAGTTGAAAGTTTGTTTCAGTGTTTGTTGAAGCTCTTTATTGAAACAGGACTAGGGATTGGAATTAATGCAATTTTGCTGATACCAATGCAATTATCAGTTCTGCTTATTGGTCCGAATTTTAAGAACTCCCTTAATGATTTCTGTAGATTTTTGTGCAGGCAAAAGTTGACCTACAGAAGTCGGGTGGCAACAATGCCAAACACATCACTCCTGATATTAATGCTGTTCTACAAAGATAAATGCATCTGTAAGTTGCTGCTGTTTCCACCCACTAAATATAGTGTCTTTTTGTTCAAAAATTAAGCCGCAATTCTGACCATTTCCCCCACGCCTGCCATAACTACATCTTTGACTTCTTGGTTATCAATTCTGTTGGCTACCTCTAATGAAAGCATGACGTCCTTAATTTTTAAGGCATCTGGAACAAAGGAGAAGGAATTGATAAGAGAACTGTTAAGCAAAGACTGATGATACGGATTCTTTGAGGGAGTTGCTATTATAA
The DNA here is from genome assembly GCA_037902135.1 of Cetoscarus ocellatus. Lineage (NCBI taxonomy): Eukaryota > Metazoa > Chordata > Actinopteri > Labriformes > Labridae > Cetoscarus > Cetoscarus ocellatus. Next base: position 941,056 of record JBAMNC010000443.1, read on the forward strand.
TTATCATCTGGAACTGGTTTCTATTTCCCATCCCTAAACAGGACACAGGCCAACACATTGTGGGTACTGTTTATCTTTTATTAATGATCATATATTGCAAATAAATTTCCAACCTTCCAGTAATAACTACTGCAAATGTATTTGTGCAATCAAGCAGTATCAAGAAATGTACCTGCAATTTTTGATAGATTTATTTTTTCCATCTGCCTCATGAAATAGATGTTGTATTTTTAAAACTTTGGTAACTTTAGATGGTATTGATCTCTCAAATAAAACTTTTTTGAGATCCCAAGAAAGAGTTGGTCAGTCTGTCTTTGTCCATTCATTTGAAACACCATTTTAAAAAGCTTCCCTCTCATCCACACCTGCCTTTCTCTGAGTTTCCACTAGATGCCCTCAGTCTTGCCTTCCTTTCTCCTCCATAACTCTGTTCGCTCTCATCAATCCTGCAAGTAGATCTACTTTGCCAACTCTCTGCCTGCCACTTATTCTATCGTCAAGTTCTCCACATACTGATCTCCCTCTGCTGTGCATTATCAGAGAGTACAGATATTTCAGTGTGTGCCTTTTGTCTTTGCTCTGTAGTTTCTGCATCTGTTTTCTTTTCTTCTGTTATGTAAGATTGTCTGGAGACTGGAATCTGTCTGTCTGCTGAACCTGAAGGTCTGAATGTTATTTGACTGCAACCAGCTCCACCACAGCTGTTTGCATTTCAGCTTTCCCTCCAAAGCCTAGGTAATGTGAATACAATACATATATATAAAAACATGTGAAGTAGTTTTGCAACAAACAACTTCATGAATGACTTTTTCAAAGTCAGATGCTTAATAATAGGCCAAGAGTAATGCACATGGGGTTAGGCTATAACTGGAATAATTAGGCTGATTTCTGTTGTTATGGGGCTTTAGTTTGTTTAAATGATCACCATGAAAAAGAACAGTGGATTAAAAGTTAAAATAACATAGTACACCACAATACTACAATAAAAGTTTTAAAAACTGTTCTATGGTTGAACGGCTTTGCAGGCAGCAAAAGATAAACATATTCCTCAGCTTTATCTTAGTTTGATGTTTTAGTACTATTAAACTAACCCCTCTCTTGACAAATTCAAAGAGGCACATATGTGTTTCATAAGCTGTTTTTGATGAGATTATACTGTATGTTTTTGAGACACTTAAACTCCACAAAATGTTACATAAGTAATGGGGAACGGACTCCTAATAATAACTTAATGTGGAGATAGACTGTGTCAAGTCCGATGGTCAAAACTTTGTTGATATGACACAAAATTAATGTGTCAAATATGTCAATGAGTTGACTTACATATGCTGAATAACTCACTAAATATGATGCCACTGATAATGGTCCAACAGCACATCTGTGCCAATAAAAAGGTTCAGGGCACTCACATAGGTATCAATAAGAGATTGGACCTCTTCTCAGGATTGTACTTTTACTGTAGCCCCACATAGTCTAATCAACCAGGGTGATTAAAAACACCTATGTGAATGTCCAGGGCTTATAATTACTTAAAAAAAGGATATTTCACACAATATATAATGGTGAAAATGCATGCTAATGTCACTGCTGTTCATATAGTATCAATGTTCAAGTGTTCAAGAAACTGTTTAAGGACTGAAATTGCTGAAAGGTTTTCTTTTGTAGCATGATTTCTTAATGCGCTGAGCACCCCTAAAAGTCAGATACCGAAAATCACCCATGATTTAAACCCTTATAGGACATACATCCAAACATTTTACTTTTCTCTTTTCCCTTGATAATGGGAATACTTCTGTTGTTTTCTTGAGATTAAACTTAGCTTGATTTATAAAATAATATTACTTCAATTTTATGACGATTAAGTCAAACTAACCTTTTAATCATTAGACTTCCGGTATTTTGTGAAAACAATAAGTGATTCAAAAATCCACATTGCAACCAAAAAAGTACTAGACTGACAGATAACGGAAGGAATTTTATCTAAATGCATGTGTACTCAGAATCACCATAAAAAATATAAGTCTTTTGGGTGGATGCAATTCAAAGAGCGGAACAGAACTGCTCAATTATTATCAGCCCCAGTTTTAAAAGATATATTTATTTATGAGATGTTCATCCTCTAGGTGTATTTGCCTTCTATGAAAATAAATTCAGCTGATAAATAAACAAGCCTTTTGATAATCGTGTGTAGTGCCGGGAGGAAATCAGTGAGCACCCAGCAGGTGTAGAACAACATGGTGTGTTATTGAGTGCATGGCGCTGTAGTGCAGTTTATCCTGCCGCCTCAGCGCGTTCATGTTGGTCTGCAACCCCCTTACGCCCCCATCCTCTGTGAGAAAATGTCACATGAGCATGCATGAGCGCACGCACGCTCTCTTTCTCTTGTAGCTTCCTGTAGCTCCTATAGCCTCCTCAGCATCAGTTTTTCACAGGCAGGGCGCGTGCCTAAGGCTGTCTACATACCTGTGTACTTTTAATATATTGGTTATTAATTAAATTCAATCAAAGAACAGCTAATTGATTTATTGTTTTTGGACGGTTGTAAGCCCTTGATATTATTTCTTATTTTGCCAAATAAATACGCATTTCTGTACATACATGTCATCATAACCTTCTTTTATTAATGATTGACCTCTTCCAGTTCTTCTGGCTGTGGGTAAAAAGCAGTCTACTATGTTCTCCAACAGCTATCTGCTTTGTTATGTTTTAACACACCTCATTTCAGCATGATGGTTTAAGCATTGATGCTAAATGAGAGTGTCACAGCCATTTCCGCCCCTCCTAAAACAACGAAAGGTAGGAACTATTGCTCATAACTAAGCAGGATGACACAAAATAATTCTGTTTTTGTTATATTAAGTCTATAAACATTGAGTAATGTAGGTCCAGCCTATTTCAATGAGCCATAAAGTTTCATAAAATTAGGTAACTTATAACTCCAAAAGAACTTTATGCAGTGATAAGGTGTTTAAACTATATTTCCTTCATGGCATCTGTATCTTTCGTTGCTGAATGACATGTCTGTTTAATCCTTGGGCCCCTGAATCATTGACGACAAGACTGGAATCCCATTTAAGCCTAATTGATGAGGTTAACATCAGAGGATGCAGAAATCACATTTTTATTTCCTGTGTGCCATTTTCAATGCAGTAATCCACCAATTTATTGTGTAGTATCTCTATAAGGTATCTGATCTACATTCTCATAATTGCTGAATATGAAGACATTCTGGACATTTTTTTTTATATTTCAGTCAACTCTCAGGGACTAGGGTCTTCACTGAGGATTCATTTCATGATATTTTATGCACACACTAAACGCTCATTGAGTGTTGTTTAAAGCCAAGGTTATGTAACATAGTGGTAAACATGTCCCTGCCCCAGGTTTTTTGGGCGTGTTTCCGGCTTTAAATTCAAAACAAATGAATATTTGCATTAAAACATTGAACTGTATCAATTTGAACATGACATATCATGTCTTTGTAGTATATTTGATTGAAAATATGTTGACAATGACTTGCAAATCATTTTTTTTTACGTTTTTTATGTTTTACAGAATGTACCAACATCACTGGAATCAGGGTTTGCATTTTGTTTTTTAATTTCCAGAGGTGGGAAGTGACATTACCAAGAAAACGCTCTTATCTCACAATGGACAGGACAAACATAGATTATTTTTTAAAATTGTATAAAGCACAGATAATATGTAAGTCAGTTACTTATAAGTAGCCTAAAGGTATATCACTGTTTGTTCACTTGTCACAACTACTTCTACATAAATCGGTAAAAGCCTCGTGTAGGTCTCTGCTTGAGGCCCCCAAATGACCAAAACCGCCCCTGCTCATCCCTGTTAGTGGCCGCGCAGCGCGCTCCCGCCACCACGTCAGGAGGCAGCCCACTGGTCCTGCAGCTGACGAGGATGAGGAGGATGATGATGATGATGGCGGTGATGGAGGAGCAACGCTGAGTTCGCTCCCCCTAATTTCTCACCCCCTTTTTTTCCATTCATTCTTTTATCGATGACAACAAACGACAACACAGAGGCATAAAAAGCTCCGCCGCCGATTTGACTCTGACACCTTTTCTCCACCTCCCTCCCGTCTCCGGAGCCGAGACACCGAGATGGGGAACGAAGCGAGCATGGAGGGCGGCGGGCAGCCCGGAGAGCCGGGAGCCGCCGGGATGATGATGCCCGGCGGAACCGCGACGGGACCGGGGGCCGGGCAGCACATGAAGCCGGTGAACGGGGCCGCTGCAGGGGGAGGAATGGGAGTCGGGGGCCCCGGGATGGGAATGACGAGGTAGGTGGATGAATGGTGGTTGGAGGTGTTTTTGGGTGAAGGGTGCTGTGGGTATACTCCATCCTGGGGAAACGGTTGATGGATGACATGAAACTGGGTCGAGTTTGGTTTAAATGTTGCAGCTTGTAGATTTTTAGGTGTTACTATGTTTTACTACAGTGTGCATGTTTTATACTCGCTTGTTGAGGAGTGATGTTAAAGAGAGAGGAGTGACATCCCGCCTCAATCTGAGGATGCTGAAATGAAAGGCAGGGAGCTGTCCGCGGTCCTGAAACACCTTCGGCTCAAACGCCCCAAACAGGGTTGACGTTGCACACCGAGGTTGCATTCACACACTATTCCGCTCTGAATTATGCTACTATTGTGATCATGGCTGCTGTTTGGTGATTTTTGGTGTCATGTGCTGTCGTAGTATTTCCTCCTTCCTCCTCCTCGGCTTGTGCTTTGGCGTAGTGTGTTTGAGGAGGGCATGCCTTTGACAGCAGAGGAAGAACACACAAACCGAGCACAGCTGACGGTTTTTCTCCTCGTTTGTCGTGACATGCCTGAAAATGTTCAAAGAATCACTTCAGAAACACGACAGCACGATGTTTCAGGGTCGTTACAGCTGGATATCTGATGCATTTAAAGCGCCTCGTTTCCGCATGGGTGATAGGGAGGGTGCTGAGTGTGTATGTGAGTGTGTGTGCTCGTACGTGAAGGGGCTTGCCTGGATATGTTGGCGTGTGTTTGATGATGTGTGTGTAGTGCTGGTACTATCAGTAACGCCACCGTTTCTCGGTAATGATGACGTAGAGGGGGCTGACACACGAGTATTACCGAATCAGTCCCACCAGTACGGCTGCTCAGGTGAGAAATGACAAAACACCAGAGGCGTAAGGTTGTGACAAGGGGCCCCTGTGCGGGCCATCAGGACGGGCTCTAGCATACATAATCATGTGTATGGCCACATGATCAAACTTACTTTGAACAATATTCACATATTACCCAGCATTCACAAATGCATCTATATATGACAAGAGTACCCCAAAATAAGGAGGTATTTATCTAACGGTGTATTTTTAAATACAAACCCCAATTCCAGCGAAATTGGAATGAAGTTGAAGTGTAAAACAGAAAGAAAAACAAAATACAATGATTTGCAAATCCTCCTCGACTTATATTGAATGTTGAATACACAACAAAGACAAGATAGTTAGTGTTCAAACTGATGCACTCTTTATGTTGTCGCATATATTCACTCATTTTGAATTTGATGGGTGGATGGCAGCATGTGTTGCTCCAAAACCATGTGCCTTTCAGCATTAATGGTGCTTTCACAGGTGTGCAAGTTACCTATACCACAGGCACTAATCCCCATACCATCACAGATGCTTGTTATTTGGCTTCTTTAGACTGTGTTGCAGAAAAGTGAATATTTGCAAAACAAACAAAAAAAAACAATAAAGTTTATCAGTCTGAACATTAAACATCTTGTCTTTATAGTGTATTCAACTGAATATATGAAAAGTATTTAAAAATTACTGTAGTGTGTTTTTAGTTATGTTTTACACAACATCCGGTTTGTATGATCAGAACAATCCTATAACTTCATTCTGATTTTCCTCCCACTAATTTGATTTTATTCCCATGACCAAAATGGTCTTGGCATATGTAGGGTATATTTACCAGATAATCACCAGTTTAAGTAACACTGTACAGAATTGCATGAATTGCGATGAAAGTATGTATTATATTTTTTTTTGACCCAGCTACTCATCCAAAGGGTCCCTTGACCTCTGAGGCCTTAATAAAGCTTCAGCAGATGTAGGTGCATTGCCTGCTTTGCCTATGAATCCATCTTTGGTAAAAATACAAATCATGATTATTTTGATTGCTATTATTTTTTGTTATTAACCTAACCACTCTTAAAAGTATAACTTTCAAAAAGTTTAACTTTTTATCCTAAAAAATAGTTTACATGAAAAAATAAATGAAATAAAATACAAGTATATCGCAATGATAATAAAGTATGATAAATGGAGATGCAGGAGTTAATCACGGTTAAAATGCTAGAAATGGTTGAACACCAGTTACTTGTCACCAATCAGGTGACTGTGGATTGGTGGTGGAGGTGGTTTCTCTCTGAACTGAAAGGTCAGTGCTCCAGTCTCATGTATCTTCAGTCACATGCTGTGTGCTGACAAGACCCTGCATCTGATCAGGATTATCAAAGACTAATGATCACTTTTCATGGCATCCTCTGCCATCAACAAGGATACAACATGAATTGGTGCACAGTCAGAAGGGCTTAAAGTAGTCCAACATCTAGAGAGGCACCGTCCAAGCTCAGCTCCTTACTAGTTATGTCAGTCCACGTGTTGATTAGTTTGCAGTTAGCTACACATTTATTCTCAATTAAGAGGCAGTCCACTTCACAATCACCACCAGCACTTAGTTTCTGAATAGTTACCCATGATTCATTTATTTATTGCTTTTACTTTTTTTAGTGCTAAATCAACTCATTATAAATGGTTCTGGAGCCCAAATGGTTCCTAAATCAATAATTCTAAGAGAGAAAAGGGTCTTAATAATATTTCCTCTCACTGTGGCACATGTGATAATGCCTCTGTTACCTTTAGTGTCCTTTTTTAACTTAAGGGCAAAATAAGATAGCTCAGTGAACAGAGAGGAAAGAGAGGGTTTAGCATCTTTGGCTCTGACTTTAAGTGAAAGACACCAAAGTGATTATCTTAATCTGTGCTGTGATTTGGTGGTGTTCCAAGACCCATCCCTACCAATAAATATGCAAGAGTTATGTACTTTTTTGTTATATTGCTAATAATCAATCGATGTTAGGATTTCAAATTAAAAATTAATTCTGTATTGGTATCTGTAAACAGGCTTTACAAAACAAGCCATGCTATAATGATAACAAAATTACCACATGGTGCATTGTCAGCCTGTACACCAGCTAATCATGCTGTCCCACAGAATATTCATGCTGGTTTGTCCTTTAAAATGAGCAATGCTCCACTTAAAAGCACAAAAAGAGTGGATTATTTTGACCCTGATTTGCTGTACTAATTAGAAAATTAAAACAACCTTGTTCTTACATTAAGCTCTCAACAAGGACATGAGTTTTGCTTAGATCTCAGTTTTTCTATACCCTGTATTGAGATTTTTTCCCAAAGCACACATGCTAAGCTACACTCAGTGGTAACAGAATGCTGACCACAACATAACCCTTTGACATGTTGGGTCCTATCATAACTTAACATGACCTGACATCACATCTGCACAGTAGCTGTAGAGTAATAAAACATCCCCTCACAGCCTGGGGAGCAGCAAAGGTATATGTAGAAAATAATTGCTTTCCCATGAATGATGGTGAGACCCGTTTCCACACCTGCAGCTCCACTCTCCCCTCCAGCGCGGCTCGGAAAATGCAGATGTTTCTCTTTCTTGTCTCTCAATCCAGGAATCCTAATTTACTGTACCCCCTCATCCATGAAATCCCCGTGCAGCCGGGCTCCTGAGCTGAGACAGAGCGGGAGAATAATGCTGGAGTAGGGCTGCAGCTGGCCTACACGCTCACCAGGGTCCGTGTGTGGGGGGTTATATTTAGGACGCATACTGGGTTTGATTCATGCCTCTGTAGGAGAGAAGAGCAAAGCAGCACAGGCCTATCTATCATTATATAACACAGGGACTGAGAGAGCAGATGACAGCTTCAGCTCGCTTCCGATGAACCACAACACAGCTGAACATGCTCTCGTGTATTATCTCCACATTACTCGTTTAAAGGGATTTACACTGACGTCGCCTTCTAATTTTGTCACTTTTATAGAAATATTTGGTCTTTAGCACTCTTGGTCTTAAACCCCTTAATCACCTCCCACATGCAAAATTCATTCTTGGAAAAAATTAAGGGTTTTTGCAGCATGCAGTTCCCCACATCAAGTATTTATAACGGCGTAATACAAGGCCATGTGAACAGATTGAATCACGTGCAGAGCGTGTTTGCTCGCCCCCTCCCCTCTCCCTCTCTTTCTCACACACACTCTCACCCTCCCTTTCCCGCCCTGCTCTGCCTGACTGCCTGCTCCCATCTCTCTTTCCCGCTCTCTCTCTGCCCGTCTCCTTTGCACACTAGCAAGCTCCTCTACTCTCTTTTCCCTCTCTAATTTGCTCTTTCCCCCAGTCTCTTCACACTTAGCACACTGCCTTCAATCTCCCTTTCTCACTGTTGCTCTCATATGTCTTATATGTCTCCTTTTTTTCTTTACTACACGTGGTAATACCTGACTTTTTCAATGAAAAGCCCATCACCATTAAAAACCACAAGGAACTAAGACTACTGAAACAGATGTAATGAGCATTCCTTGGAGACTGTTTTTAATGTGTAAAATTTGTGTTTTTGAGCTCATTAAAGGTAACCGTGGGTGGTTTTACCTTTAGGCAAAGGATGGAAACTGCCTGTGGCCTTTTGCATCAAGGGGCCTAGGGACAGAAGTAAAGGTGTGCACTGAATGTAAAGTAGACATCAACATTTTCTTTTCGTCAAATAACTGCATTAAAGTATCACCAAAATCAAGTTAGCTGTCAAAAAAAAAATCCCAGAGTGGGACTTTTTAAAGATATTTTTGGGGCAATTTGGCTTTTATTAAGCTAGACAGTGGATTGACCCAGAAAGGGTTGGAGTAGGGGAAGACACATGGCAAAATTGGCTCAGGCGGGAATTGAACCCACAAAAGGCAGACCCCTCGTACATAGTATGAAAATTGCTGCTAGCCACTCCACCAAACCAGCCCCCCCCCCACCTCAAATATTTTCATAATTAAGCCCCCACCATGTCTTCATATCAAATTACAATTAGACATGAGATTTACAGCACCTTCTGGCCATTTGACTACTCAAAGCTCTACTTACACAGCAGGTCACAGGTCACACAAACCCATCCACACTCATTTTCACCACATTCACACATTGATGGTTGAGGTTGCTCATGTAAAGTATCCATTCATATTAGCTTATAAAATAATGTACTTTCATACACATTAGCATGCAACTGCATCGTGTGGCTGCACAAGCTAGGGATTGAACCCCTGAACTTCAGGTTCAGCCATGACCAGCTTCACCATTGATCCACTATTAGTACGGTAGATCAATACTCCTCAAAAAAGTTTGGAAATGTTGTTTCAGTAAATTATTTCCCCCCTTAAATAATATGAACTGGTATTGTATTTTATATTTCTGGAAAACCTCAAAGTAATCAAAGTAATGCTAGATGCTAAACTGCTAGCAAGAAAGGTCTTTCTGATTGAAATGGGCTGCTATCATAGCTAAAAAGCTCAACACAGCATGAAGAATCAAAAGAAAAAGAGTGATCTGCACCTTTGAGGACTCAAAGTTTTATCCTTACTGTGAGTTTATTTTCTGAAAGAAAGGCAAAGAACATTGTCATCCACTGTAAACTTCCCTTTTAACCTGCTGCTGATCATTTTTTGAAGAACCAACTGTTATAAGTAACTTAAAAGTAAAGTAATAAGTTACTTCTGATCCTAAATAAAAAGTAATTTTAACACCAAGTTACTTCCTCAATGCTGTCCACCAAAGAAGTCCATCCAATATGAAAACTTTTTTTTTTTAATCCAACCAGGCCCAGTAGAAGAGCAAATGAAACCATGTTGTAATCAACGCCATTTATTTTCTGTCAATTCCCTCTGAACCCTTTGAAACCAACATTAAAATAATATTCCATCACAGTATTTTGCTGTTAAATTAACTTGGTGAGATTATCAGATCATGATCATTAGGGTTCAAATAACTTCCCCTGTATTTGACCTTTTGTGACCTCGTCACAGCTACTGTCACTGTAAACACCACTTTCTTTAGTCCATATATATGGCAGAGCTGTAAAATTTAACAAACAAACAGCAGTGCCCTTTAAAAACTCTATAATCATGTCACCTGACTCTTTCATCCACTGCTTTTGTAATTACTGCTGTAGCCGAAGGCCTTTGTCAGTATGTCATACGGGGACAGTGCTGCCACAACTGATGCTGTCGCTTCTATCAGAGCCAAGTCTCTGCAAACATACTGTATGTTTGCTCCCCCTGTGAAATCCCTCCCCCCTCCATCACTCTCTTTTCTTCCCCACCCCCTTCTCAGCCAATAACCTGCAGCCTATAAATGGCTCTGCCTTTACAACGAGATACAACTGTAGGGTGCTGTAGACGGTGAGGGAAAACAGATAAGGAGGGAGATATAGTACGAGTAAGGGGAAAGAGAGAAAGAAGGAGGGTTGAGGGAGGTGAAAGAGGAGAGAGAGGTGTGATAAAACAAGCAGGGGATACAGGCTGGTGGAAATAGATCAAGCGTGGCTGCCTACACAATAGGATGAAACCTAAAGGGGTTAAAGGCAGGGGAAAGGGAGTGATGGGACGGGAATAAATCAAAGGGTCTATAAAACTGTCACTTCCAGTCAGAGATCATCCAGGATCAACCAGCAATACAAACAGAAACATATTTTATCTCCAGAAAAGGCAATTGAGTCAGATGGTAAATCTTTCAGATACAGATCAAATTAGCCTGACCCTCACTTTTCTAAAACAACAAAGAATATTTTAAGAATTAACACAAATAAGATAACTCAAGACTGTTTTTTCCAAGTGGTAGTCCTGAATGCTAATTGTAGGTGCACCTCTATGTGTACTAAGAACAACTGATATTTGATAACTCAGACTGTAACAGGAACTATAGGTTTTTTGAGAGCTCAAATCTCCGCCAAGGCATTTCCAACATTGTTGTGCAGCTTATTGCCAAAAATGTGGAAAATCTGCCCTATCTTGCACTGTTAAAAAATCCTTGTCAAAAATTCCTGGATCCACAACTGGATTAAGCTCTCCACCAAAATGTAATCACTTCTCTTTTGTACTACGACCAACATTTCCTGAAAATATTGTGAAACTCTGTTGAGAATCTGCTGCGTTATTACCAAAACTGCCTTAGCGATGTTAAGAAATGCTTAAAAAAATGCATGAATCCACATCCAGATTTGGATCACCACCAAAATAGCACATCTTTCTTGTGCCATGACCAACATTGCCTGAAAATTTAATCAAATTTCATTCATAAAGTTTTGAGTTACAATTGAGTAGCAATCCAACCCACAAACAAAAACGAAAATGCTGGCAAAGACATAACCTCCTTGGCTTTTACATCCAGAAAGATTTGTTACTTAGATACTATTGACTGCATTCACACAACTAGCCTCTTAGCTTGCAGCTAGGTATAAAGACATGTCATGAGCATTGGGGTGAATTAGCCTTAGCTAAGAGAGTCTAACTGTGCCCAGAAGTTAGAGATTTTGCTTTGAAGAGGGTGAAGTGTAAAAAGGATACTGGTTTTTCCTGCAACAGCATTCTTATGACAAACCAGGGAGAAAAACTGTTAAAGGGACACCAATAGTCTCTTGGCATGTGGCTATGTGACCCTTATTCATCCACTCACACAGGAAACACAGAAGAGAAATTTTTGACACCTTTTCTCTCTGATTCCTTCATAAACTGACCTTACAGAGCAACTGGATTTGCCAGATTTCACGTCTGTCATCCAAGTGGTTGATCTTGCAATGCTTCAAGCTGATATGTTTGTACCAAGTCAAAGAATAGCGGGGTTGGGGTGCTGATAGCTGATGTGTTAGCCAGCATGACCCATGTTCAGAGCTTTGCAGACAGCATGAGCTATAATCCTGCCTTTAGCCTTTGACGCATGTCTTCTCCACTCCCACATCGCCTTTCTGACTTCCCCCCACTGTCTCTCTACTGTATCAAAGTCCCCCCCCCCCCTCCCCCCACCACTGTAGGCAGAATCATTCAGTGTCCATTTCATTGTGAGAAGGAGGCTGTTTTTACAGGGTGTGTTATGCAAGCTACACCAAAACTGTCATAAATATGTTATTATTTATTTCTCCTTAAGGAAGTGATAATATTCCCCTACTTGTTTGTCAGTATCAAAAGTAACTAATTACTTTCTGTTTATTTACTTATTACTTATAACTTTTCGCTCTTCATAAAACTGAACAGGTCTAAAGTAAAGACTGAAATTGAGGACAATCTTCTTTGTACCAACATAAAAAAAATACTTTGAGTTGTTAAAGAAGCAGATGACCCTCCCATCCCTAGTAACTAAGCATTCAGTGACCAGTAGCTGTATAAATATTGATGTTTCAGGAAATGTGATCTCTTCCTTTATTAGTTACTCAAAAAGAAAATATTATCAGATATAGATGACATAATTAGTTGTGAAGTAAAGAGCCACCAGGATACTGCTATAACGTCAATTTTAATCAGGATTAGATATATTTCTTCATTAAAAAAAGGTAAAGAATGACACCAAAAGTGTTTTATGCTCAAAAAATTATAACAAAATCATAAAAATGTGTGTATTAAAATGACTCAACCTGCTGGTCAAGCTTGCATCCTGTAGTTTACTCCTCAGTGGCAGTGCATTCCTACTAATGTTGCATGTTTGTTGACCAGATTATAATAATGGATATAATGCCTATAATGAATGTGAAGACAAACAGCTCATCCAATGGCCTTTCATTCTGCCCGTATCCAATACTGTTCTTGGGGTGTTGGTAACATGGGCATGAAATATGTCCCATGGATATCTGAAACAGTAAAGAAATAAATAAAATGCAACTAAGTCTTTTGAGGCTCGTCTGATGCAAGGTGTGCCTACATATTTATAGCAGATAACCTAATAACCCAGAATTAATTTTAATGTGGATATATGCAAATTCTAAACAGGCTTTAAGCTCCTCACAATGATTCTTAATAATTCTAGTCTGATTGAAGTCATTTTTATGAGTGTAGACACATTAGTCTTTTATAATACCCATCCCCAGTGTAGCACAGGTACAAGCAAATTCCTTTAAGAAATGATTTTAAATCGGATGACTCAACAGCTCATGATTTTAGGTCAAATGCCACTTTAATAAGTGGCTGTTGGAGCCGGAGTGCCCTTAGTCTGTTAGGTTTTAAAGCAAGGCTACATTCAGAACCACTTTAGTCATCCATGATGGAACGCAGCCTCATCTTTCATCTTAATGAGACCAGTGGGCATTTGTTAATGCACTGCTCACAATTAATGTTTGAGCTTTATTAATGGTAGTTATGAGTTTTAATACCCCTCACCACACCTTGGGTCAGCCCAGCCTGTTCATTTCCTTTGGTATAACTGTGGTACTGCTATTACAATCTTTCCCACATGATAGTGTATTGCATATATTATGCAGTAATAAAAAGGAGTTGTCACCAGGAACACGAGTTGTGAGTTGCTTTTTTTGCAGAGTGTGGCTAAGTGACCCCAAACATAAGATTTCATTTGGTTGTACAGCTTGTGAAGTAATCTGTCTTGATTCATTTGACAGTACTTAAACACAAAGTAATTCAACACAGATGGGAAACTTTATTTTTTTACAAAATTAGTCTAATACAACCCCTGGACAGGTGTTGATGTATGAAATAAGTCATAAACTAATTAACACAAGAATGAGATTATTCAAATGCAACCATATCAATAAGAAATGTATAAAATGTAAAGTATTTGGGGTGTGTATTATCAGTATGAAAACAGAATAATTCAATCACCCTTTGGACAATGTTACAATAATTAGTAATATGTGCTCAATGCAGTCACTTACATTTTACCTTACGGACGAAACATACACCTAATATAGTTCAGAAATGTTTCCAATATTTCACTCAAAAATAAACTTAGATGTTCTGCATTCTGCAAGATATTCTGCCTGATTCCATGTTTGTTATCAGGCAGAATATCTTGCAAAGCATCAAGCTGAAACGTTTGAGCTCGGTCTGCAGTGGCACTGACCAATCAACATCCTTGGAGAAGAAAGAGATGGAAGATGTTATTAACCCACCTTTAGGTTAAAGCTATATGTTGGCCTGACTAGACGCTACAGTAAGACTCCTAACAGTGTTTCACTTTTCCTTAACAAAGCCTCTGTGTTTGGAACTATTGTGTGATCCAACGTATGGGCTATATATCCTTCCTCCAGCAACTCCTCACATCAGCTGTTCAGGTCGGAGTGCTGCTGAGGAGTCAGGTGGCTGACACTAAATCTAATTCCCTGGATATTTTGAAGATAGGCTGCTCATGTATTTTGATTAAAAAAACAGGCATAAGAAATGTCCTGATGTGGGTCTTCACCATCTTTGGTTTGTTGTTTTGAATATGCACAAAAGGACTCGCCCCTCTACGCAGATGCAGTGCCCATTTTACTGATCAGGGCTAACACAACAGCAGTTTTAAAGACTTACCCAAAATTAAAGAGATCTGCTAAAAAAGTCCAGAAGAGGCAGTGTTACTAAGTCCCACTTGGAACAGCAATAGGCCTCAGAGTACATAGGCATGGGATCACAATTCATGCATCGGCACCACCAGGGAAGTTGTGATTTGCCCTGCACCTCAGTTTCCAAAACAGTTTCTCCCATCTAAAATTCTTTATCTGTGTACTCTGGTTCATAAGGATACCTTTTGTACTCACGACTATCAGCATGTTATTGTCACTCTATTCAAAGTTGTTCATTTTCAGTTTTTTGTGAAGTTAGTGTTTGCTGTTTTTTCTGACAACCTGACCAGCTGATGGTGGAGGGATATGAAACCCCTATGCAGCAATATACAGAGGTTCCAAACACAGGGGCTTTGTGAAAAGTGAAACGCTGTAAAGAATCTTACTGTAGCATCCAGTTAAACCAGTGTTGTTTATGTGTTGTTTAAGCTTAAAGTAGGTTAATTAGGTAGCTTTATATGTCCTAGTATCAATACCCGACTATCTCTCCTCAGGGACGAAGCTAGTTGGTGTTTATGAGTACTATGTGCCTCGAGCAACCACACTACCAAAAAACAGAACTATTGTTTTGACATGAATTTATCTCTTTTGGCTCATAACTGTATTTGCAGTTTGAATCTTGAATGTCTTCTAGAGTAAGAACTGACAGTTTAAGTAGTTTCTGTGAATCTTATTTTCTTTGTCATGTTTTCTTACAAATACTTATCATAACAAGCACAGATTTTTATTTCAAGCAACGGAAAAACTACATTATGCATTAAAAACGCATCAAAATGAGGCGACACCCAAGGATGGTCTTAAATGCAGCCTGCACAGAGTCTGGATTACAGCTCAACAGAGAGTAATGAGGCAGAGTGCACAGATGTATGAGAGGAGAGGGAAGACAACATGAAGAGAGAAAAATCAATTAATGAAACAAGAATGTGAGAGAAAAAATTGGGACAGGAAGAAAAAGAAGACAGTAATGAAAAGCATAGAGAACCAGATGGCTGAACTAAAGAGAGGTAGAGAGCAGAGAGAAAGACAGAGAGAGAGAGAACGACAGCACATATGGAGCAGACCATCCCCTTGCTGTGGCATCACGTGTTCACTTTACACATGACTCAACTCACACTCATGTTTGCAGTCCTATTTGTCACTACTGTGTGTGTATCTGTTTAAATGTATGGAGGAGTATTTGTGTGTGGGTGTGCATCTTATGCATGAACACTTCTCTGTTTAGTGTTTGTGATCAGTAACTGTGAAGAGCTGCTTCATGACATGCTTGATAAATTCCCTTTACACACTTTGCAAGCTACGGTGTGTATGGATGTGTGTGTGATGGAGCTTGTGTGGGAGGCAGGGGTGGCTTTAGTCATTCAGAGGCCCTCGGCAAAGAACAGACTAAAGCCCTTCTCAATTTAGCATGTTAAGAATGCAGTTTAAGGATTCTTTTCAGGACTTCTAAGGATCAGAAATTTACTGATCATCATATTTTTATATAAAAAGGGGGAGAAAGATAGCACTGTCATTACTGCACCGATATCTCAGCAATATGTTTTGCAGACATAGAGGGAAACGTCAGGCTCCGCCAAGTTAAGTCAGGCCATGAAGAACTAAGTTCACGTCAGCTGGGAATTGCTGATGTTCGTTGTGTATGTCAAAAATTTTACGAATGCTTAAAGGAACACTCCAACATTTTGTTTTTTTTGTCTCTTGCCTCACTCCTGAGTCCATGACAGGCAGGTAGACACCATTCTTTTGACTGTGCATCCAGTAACAAGGAAGAGACAGCCAGAGCTCACCCACCGCTAGTTAGCCTAACTCAAACACTGGGAGTCAATGGGTATAGCTAGCCTGCCTCTGCCTACAGTCATCAGATAAACGTATCAGCAACTCTAAACGGACCTGTGTGCTTGTTGTGACTTGTTTTTTACCCCTTATGTTACGTTATCTTCTACTATCATGGTATTATCTTCCTCTACTCCAAACAGAGGCTTTTGTTTTGTTTGCCTACTTCTGCAGTGGTTTTCATGAGTTGAATCTTTTGAACAGCTCTTTTAAATGAACGATGAGAACCGATTCGTAGCTGTGAGTGAGCCGTTTGTTTTTTTAAATTTTCAGGCAATTTGCATTTAATAATGGCTCACAAAGGAACGGCTCACTCACAACTGCGAATCGGTTCTCACCGTTCATTTAAAAAAGCAATTCAAAAGACTTGACTCGTTCGTACGTAGCATCTCTTGCGAAAAACCACTGCGGAAGTAGGTAAACAAAACAAAGCCTCTGTTTAGGAGTAGAAGAAGATAATACAATGACAGCAGAAGATAATGTAACATATCTGATGACTGTAGGCAGAGGCAGCGTGGCACCACAGGTTGACTCCCAGCGTGGGTGAGCATTGACTTCCCTGTTACTGCACACACAGTCAAAAGAATGGTATCTATCTGCTTGTCATGGACTCGGGAGTGAGGCAAGACACAAAAACAACAAAAATGTTGGAGTGTTCCTTTAAAATTTTCAATGCAGTGTAGTTGGGCAACACTGATGATAGTCCATCTGATGCCTTCTCAGGTCTGGACTCCTGTTATATGACTTGAGGTGCCCTTTTTGTGGACAGCTGTCTTTCGTCCTCAAGGCAAGCTGTTGAAATACTGGGACTAGCTGCGGCTCCACATGGTGAAATGGCATACACGTCTGCTTTATACAGCGTTCATTGAGTGATGTTGCAGTCCACTGATACAACATTCCAGCACCAAGCTCTGTTAGGCCAAAGGTCTCCAAGTTAAGCAGTTAAGCTACCCATGTGTCTAAGTTGGCGAACAACTGATGTGAGCAGCCTAAAGTGACACGGTCCAATCAGAGTCCTTTTGAGCAGGAAGAGGTGGAAGCTACGAGCTAGATGACAGCAGGAAGTGACTGCATGTACAGGGATTAGCATAAATACTAACAGCTTCAGTAGCAGTTTTATCAGATTTCTTTATTAAATGAAAAACAAATACCAACACTACAAACTTCTCCATTGAAAGGCTATTTTTCGCTCTACTTCTGACGTATTTTAATGAGAGTTTGTTTTATGAAGTGGCTCAAGTTCTGTAGTGTTGTAGTGTATGCCTACAACATTATCTGGTTGGCCCGTAATAAATGTTGAAACACTTTCTATTGGCTCTTTCTCAGATGGACTAGTAAAATATGGAACCGTCCATCTGGTGTGGCAGGTAAATAATTTTTGAGCGTTGTATCAAAACCTTTGAACAGTTGTTTGTATATAAGTCAATTGATCTAAAACTTGGCTAAAAGAAACACACCCACTAACAGAGTCGACCAAGGTGTCATCTTAAAGTAACCAATTTACACGGTCACTCATTGAAGTCATACCTCAAATTTCCCTATTTTCTGACTTCTAAAAGTGAATTTATCTGGCATGAGCTAGATGAACTGTCATATTTGTGTCTCCCACATTAATTTAGATGTCAATGATTGTGGACTTAATTTATTAGTTTGCCTTAAAACTTTTGTTTGAGTTGTTCCTGCTGCTGTGTTGACTCTGTTGTATGTCCTCTGCCTCTACACTGCTCCTTCTGGTTGTGTGTAGACTGCAGCTTGCGTCTACGTGCGTTAATTCTGAATAACTTTCACAACTGATGTGCTGAATTGATGCAGGGTATGCGTGTCAGACATCATGCACTCATACTTGAATGTGTCTTTTGATTCATTGATATCTCTGGTTTCATTTTTACTGATGCCTGGACATCTTGCTTTCAATGGAGCCGACTGTGGGCTGGACAAACCCCTGGCTAAGGGAGTGTCTATCATCTGGGGAGGTGGTATATCCCATGATTTTTAAACAGACTGCTTTAGCCCAGACTGTCTAACAAGAGGAGCAAGCAAAAGGGAGGCAGGAAGAATATTTTCATGTTGGCAGGGGGTGTAGGTTCAGGGGAATGGGGATATATTTTGCATAATATGTGACCCTTTAAATGTTGTTTGTATTTTTCCTGATATTGTCTTTACTGCACAAATAAGTTCGCATGATTAAATGAAAGCAACATGATTTAGTAAAAATAAATTAATTTTGAATTTTCAAATTCTATAACCAGAAAATTTCTAAAAAAACTACACACAAATCTCCTGCCACTCTAAATTACACAAATAATCTGGCAGTCTCCTCTTTTCCTAACATGACAAACTTATATGTGTGATTTAGACACTGTACAGTTCCCTAAAAATGGAGATCCTAACAATTCAAAATGTCCTAACTCTTTAAGTAATTTTAAATGTATACTTTGTAATTTGCCTGGCCCAAAAAAAAAAGTCGGCATAAAAAAAGAGGTCACACACTCTAATATTTTGTTGGACCGCCTTTAGCTTTGATTAATAATAATAATAATAATAATACATTTTCTTTTTATAGCACCTTTCATGACACCCAAGGATGCTGTACAAGATTACAGCACGCATTTACTGCGGCATTGTTTCAGTAAGCTTCTGCAAGGTCACAAGATTAATTTCCATTCAGTGTTGCATTAATTTTTCACCAAGATCTTGTACTGATGATGAGAGAGTCTGACCACCGCGCAAAGCCTTCTCCAGCACATCCCAAATATTCTCAATGGGGTTAAGGTCTGGACTCTGTGGTGGTCAATCCATGTGTGAAGAGGATGTCTCATGCTCCCTGAACCACTCTTTCACAATTTGAGCCCGATGAATCCTGGTATTGTCGTCTTGGAATATGCCCGTGCCATTAGAGAAGAAAAATCCATTGATGGAATAATCGGGTCATTCAGTACATTCAGGTAGTCAGCTGACCTCATTCTTTGGGCACATAATGTTGCTGAACCTAGACCCGACAAACTGCAGCAACCAGAGATCACAGCACTGCCCCCTCAGGCTTGTACAGTAGGCACTAGGCGTGATGGGTGCATCACTTCACCTGCCTCTCTTCTTACCCTGATGCTCCCATCACTCTGGAACAGGGCAAATCTGGACTCATCAGACCACATGACCTTCTTCCAGTCCTCCAGAGTCCACCTTTATGCTCCTTAGCAAACTGAAGCCTTTTATTCCTGTTAGCTTTACTGATTAGTGGTTTTCCCTTGAGTTCCCTTCGCACTGTGCGTGAGGAGATGCTCTTACTTTCACTTCTAAACATACCCCTGAGTTCTACTGTTGTTTTTCTTCGGTTTGATTTGGCCAAACGTTTAAGTGATCACTGATCACGATCATTCAGGATTTTTTTCCGACCACATTTCTTCCTTGAAGACGATGGTTCCCCACTATCCTTTCAGTTATTAATAATGCGTTGGACAGTTCTTCACCCAATGTTAGTAGTTTCTGCAATCTCCTTAGATGTTTTCTCTGCTTGATGCATGCCAATGATTTGACCCTTCTTAAACAGACTAACATCTTTTCCACGACCACAGGATGTGTCTTTTGACATGGCTGTTTAAGAAATCAGAAGCTACTCATTGCATCAGCTGGGGTTAAACAACTTGTTGAGATAATCACCCATGCACTAATTGTCCAGTAGGAGGCCCCTTGAAGCACGTGCTCCAAGGAAGTTGCCCATCTCAGTCTTATGATGAAACCATCTGTGGTGGGAGGTTGTGAATATTGGAGTACATTGCAGACAGAAATTAGTTAACACTGAGTCTGTTGTACTGTTTCTTTTCTGACTTCACACACACTTGAGACCAATTTCACTTTTAATAGAGGCATGCATGTAGGACGTGTTATGAGTGTATGTGTGTGCGTGTGTGTGTGTGCAGCGTAAAGTGTGACTTTGTTTTATCACCTCAGAAAAGTGTCTTCAGTGTGAAAGTACAGTACTAGTGAGTTTGTTATTCAGGGTTTTTCTAACACTCTTGCTCAAAGTCACATTTATTTCTCACATCAGCAGAGGAACAAACGCTGATATTCTTCTGTTTCTGACGAGCTGAGGGCCTTCATTACAGTACGTCCTTTAAGCCTTTGTATCCGTAGGACTTAAAGTGTCTTTTGATTCAAGCCTTGAGTACCTTGCTGTGGCAAAATATACACCTCAAAAATGTTTGGAAAAGTAATTTAGTTGATTTTTTCCTCCCCTTTAATAATACCAGTTGGTGTTATATTTTATATCGCTGAAAAGTCTGGTTAGTCACCTTTACATTGAGGTACAAGTTATAAGGACCTTGCCTTTGTGGAATGAACAACACAACTAAACATGTGGGTAGCACCCCAAAAAATGTGCCCAAATACTCTCTTTCCCTGGAAGAAATCCTGCAGTTCCTTAGTGAAGCAAGGGGGAGGAATCGGTCTAATGGGGTGTTTCTTACTGGGATACCCACTTCAAGGTCTACCTTTGACTTTGCCAGTCTCACAGAATTTGGTCCCAAGTTTTGAAAGGGTACCAGGACTGACACCAAATAATGCTGCCACTCTGCATACTGGAACACCAGCTCCAATTGCACTGGATTTTGGTGCATATTTTTTGGCACTGCCCACACACTGAGCTGTTTTCCATTCCACAAATGCATGATCTTTACAGGTTGTATCTCATTGTATCTCAGTATTTCTCATGATATAAAACACAACACCAACTGGTTTTATTAAAAGGGAGAAATATTCAGGGAAATAACGTTTCCAAGCTTTATTGGAGGAGTATAAATCATACAAGAATACAAAACATCAAACTAATCCCAGCTGTCACTTGAAAATTGATCAAAATGTCTTAACACAGAGCAAAAAGTACGTAATAAGACAGGTTGATGTTTTTAACCTTTGGTCTCCAAGGGGTTCAGGTTAAAGGGACAGTTCGGTATTTTAAGGAGGGTAGTATCAGGTTTGTTCTGACAGTAAATTCATTAGCCACAGTGATTTTGATCAGCACTACTCTGGCCTCAACGCTCTATTTTAGTTTGTTTTTCCAAAAATTCAGCCAGTTACACAAAACTCATGACCCCATCTGCAGCAATGTATAGCTACGCTTGCATGCCAGTTTTGTCCTTATAGGGACCGACTTAGTCAAAATGACTGTTGCTTATGTTTTTAGCATTCAAACAAATCTCACACAACTGCTCCTCTAAAAGAATGAACTAAGGGTTAACCTTGCAGTTCCCATTGTAACAGGTGGTTTTGTCATGAGGCAAAGGTGAGCGGTAACCTGGGGCCACATGCAGCAGTGGACCTTGACAAAACAGGTACGGATCACATGATTCTCTTAAATGTAATTATAAAAATGATCATAAAAGGCATAAAACTCCCGAAACTTTCTGTGAATTGTATCTGATTATTATTTAATACAGATCTCCTAACCTCAGGGTAACTCTCTATTAAACAACAAAAAAATTTGAATATTCTGTTCACATCCTCTGGGAAAAGATCAGTTACAGTTTTATTCCACTGCTGGATACATTTCATTCCCAAAATAGCCTCTTTTTTTCTGCCTGCAGCCTTCAGTTTCTCTCACAGGAAACAGTCCGTGCTTGTAATCTTGACCTACTTAGTTAGCAATTAGTCTCCTTCAGAGAAACATCCATCACAGCTCAGCTCTTCTTTTAAGGATTTCATGACATGAGTGATGTGATTGTTGTGGGCAGGAAACTTTTGAAAACCGTCCTTTATTTATTCAAGGACACTCCATCATCAAAGGTCTGAGTTATTGTTGATTTAATGTGACACAATCTGAAACCTAGCTTTTGAGAGAACAACAAGGGTGTGGCCAAAAAACTATCATGGTCTTATTTTGCCTTAAAT
This sequence comes from Cetoscarus ocellatus, assembly GCA_037902135.1. Classification (NCBI taxonomy): domain Eukaryota; kingdom Metazoa; phylum Chordata; class Actinopteri; order Labriformes; family Labridae; genus Cetoscarus; species Cetoscarus ocellatus. Next base: position 963,432 of record JBAMNC010000443.1, read on the forward strand.
CAGGTTTAAAATTACTTTTTCAGTAACTCTTAGGGTATGCTCACAACTGCTAATGTCAAGACTGTCTAGTTTTCATAAACAGAGGACTCCTTAAAGTGTTGTTACCTCTGCCAAGGAAGTTATGTTTTTGCCTGTGTATGTTTGTCTGTTTGTTTGTTAGCAAGATTACGCAAAAACTAAAGGACAGATTTTACTGACATTTTCAGGAGATGTTGGAAATGGCCCAACTAACGAACGATCGCTGTTGCTCAATAACTGTCTAACTAATAATGATATCAACATGATTTTGAGTGCTGCGTGTGGGTTTTCAGGGTCAAGGAATCATATTATGATGGTAACTTTATCATGGATCTATTGCTTATACATATAACAACAATATGTGTGCTACACTGGTGGAGGTTTGCGCTCTCCGAGGCTCCCTACCCGATGTAGGCCCAGCTCCAGGTCAAACTTCCTTTGATGCTCTACTCTGTGGTGACTGGGAAGTACAGTGCTGCCAATGTTGTCAACAACTCAACATTCATCCTTCCATCTCTGCTCTAAAATGGGCTTTCTACCATGAGGGCCAAAGGGCCAAAACTTGTCACAAAACACTGGTAGGACTTAACCCCTATAGGTCTATTCTTGGGGGCCGAAGGGAACATCATGTTTTCGGCAGCTGCTGAAGCTACAAAGAGGGGTGGAGGGAGGGGTTTCACCAGGTGGATTTGTTTTTATGCTCAAAGAGGTGCTCTATCACATGGCAGAGACATGTTAAACACACTAAAGGGCATTTATAACTAAAAAAGAAAAGGGATATGATCTCCACTAAACATTAATGGGGCTACTGGAGGCAGCCTTGCAGACCCACATAAGATTCAAAACCACCAGTTGAAAACCACTGATTTTGAAGCTTAATTTAAGGAATTGGGATTTCAATGAGTAGGTCAAGTTGATCAGACATGCACACAAAAAAAGGTTAACTTTCATAGAGAAAATACCAGCCTTAAGATTTTTACAACAGCAGGTTAGGTTTTTTCTCTCAAAAGTAAAATAACAAAGCAGTTCAATTTGCCTCAAGCTCCTGTCACTGTACATTTGTCCTCCTCTCACTTCTTTGGGAAATGTTTTAAACCTTGCAGCGAGAAAACCCTGTCCTGAGCTCAGATTGTAGGTCGACTCTGTGAGTCTTACTGTTAAAGGCAGTGAGCAGATTGTTAGTCACCATCTTTAATCACATGAAGGTTCATAAAACGCAGCCTGACACAATCTTTAAAATGACCTCCATGAAGGTAACCTGAAGTTTGTGAACGAAAAACGAAGACAGAATGTGTTCTCCTCTGTAGGCGGGTTAGAGTGTGAGCTTGAGAAGTGAGATTTCAGAATGGTGTGTCTGTGAATGTGAAAGAGAGTGGGCGAGAGACAGACAGAGGCTCTCTCTATATATTTATACGCCCTGTTATCAGGAGGCCATGGCTGCCACAGCCTCCTAATACTAAATGTGTTTGGGTAGCTGCGTCGGGAGATAAGATGGCAATAAGCACAATATCACAGCCCAAGACAGTATTAGTTTTCAGCGCATAGATGCTGTCGCTGGAGCTTATGAGTGAGGCCCAGAAATAGACAAAACAGAAAGGATACGCCTATCTGAGCAGGACGGGGGTGAAATCTGTAGAATCAAAGAGAAGTCACTGGTGGATAAAATATTATCTCCTGGATTATTTAAACAGACAGAAACAAAAAAGCAGTGCTGAAGTGAATGTGTGAGAAACTGTTAATGTTTACATACAGAAAAAGGCCAAGGCTTGATCTGCTATCTATCAGGGAGCATAAAGGTCAGCGCTACACTTTTAAAACAATAAAGGAAAACGTGAGTCATCACAAGAGGAATAACCTGTATGGCATACACGCAATGATTTTAGGCTAGATTTCAGACCTGATTTGCCCTCCTTAAAGGGATAGTTCATGCCCATGGACTTGTAAATAAAATTGCCAATAAAGCAACTGACCATCTCTCCACCTGTGGTAAGATAGCCAAGTATTGATGCTAAATGAAGCATAGCAGTGGATGGTAACACAGAAAGCCTTGTAATCACCCCACATTTAGGGCCAAAAAAAAAGAAAACTATGTTGGCTCGACTGGATGCTAAAGTAAGATTCTTTACAGCATTTCACTTTTTCTTGACAAAGCCCCTGTGTTTGGAACTATTTTGTGATTCAATATATGAGCTACGTATCCTTCCACCAGGCCCCACAGCTCTGCACTCATCAGATTTACAGCTGTCTTCACTAGAAACAACAAACATTAAGTTTACTAAAACTAAACGAAAAATGGCGTCAATAGTGTACTAAACCTGGCTAGTAGCTTTATTGGCAATCATATGTACTAGTGCCATGAATCTCAAGCAACCTAATGTCAAAAAACCTGAACTATCCCTTTAAAGTTTGGAGGGGGAGGGGGAGTGTAATCTGATTTGAGGCTTGTCACATCCAGCTGGTGCATGTATGAAGTGACGTAAACAGTACTTCACTTTAATCTAATCAAACAACCATTGCTTGACTTCACTGTGTAAAACGATGGACTGTGGAAGCTCCATTGAGAATTTATTTTTGCAAGCAGCAGGTGTGTGGTCTTGAGGTCTCGCTTCATTTTCGTGGGGGCATTTAAATAATCCGTTAAAACTATTCTTGTATATTTGATCTTCTGGGTTTGAAAGATGTCATATTTTTCCTTCAATCAGGTTCATACGTTCCTTTCAGTGTTAATTTTGACAGCAATTTTTAATTTTGTTTTAGTTTTAGTCTTTTGCCTAAAATATCTTTCAGTTTTAGTCATAATTTAGTCACCTAAATTGTCTTAATTTTAGTCTAGTTTTACTTGATAAAATTTCACAACATTTTAGTCGACAAAATCTACTGTAAATTTAGTCGACTAAAATATGAAGTGTAAAGTGTAAGGCATTTTTTATGTTTCCTTAAATTTCTGAAGTCATGTTTTACACTTGGATCCCGCCACCATAACTCATCCAACCTTTCCACACAAACAAAGTAGCTGAGTGTCTCTCCTTTCTACATGAAATAGGTCTGATTGGATTTAGTCTCTGTCAAACATTTTAGTGTAGTTTTTATTTGTTGACAAAAATATCAGTTAATATAGTTTCAGTTTTTGTCAATGTGCACTTGTTTTTTTTTTTTTAAGTTATAGTCTAGTTTTGGTCAGAGGAAAAAAAGGTTGTTGACGAAAACTATGACGAAAAGAATTACTCAACAAAATTAACACTGGTTCCTTTTATGATATATTTATGAACTGTAATGATTAAAAAACCTTCTAGTTTTCACATACAGAGTACTCCTGATACTTCTGTATTCTTTCTCTGTCGAAGACGCTCCGTTAGAGCTCCTGCACCTTTAATGCTGCCTGTCTCACTTGTGCCCAGTCTACTCTGTGGTAATTGGTCAATTTAGTGCAGGGAACTGATTTTGCCACTTTAAGCCTGGGCTTAAACTAATGACAGAATGACGGTATGATGTCACAGTGGTAGGTCTTTTTGAGCGAAACAAACCATTTCCACCAACAGATGGCATTTACAAGGGAAGAAAGTCCTGTTTGTTTGAAGAAAAGACAAAATTGAAAGAAAAAGACAACAACATGTACTGTATTTTTTCTTTAAATCAGCATCAGAAAAGTTGGTTTAGCTTACTTTCTCAGCTTAAATCACAGACAGGGTGGAAGCTGCTACAGCTCTTAAATCCCCTGCAAATGAAGGATCAAAAATCCAGATTACTGAGGCATCATGGTTTTGGCTGTCAGTCACAGGGCTGCACCTCTTCCAGGGCTCAGCAGGGATTTGTAACAGACACTTGTCTAGTCGGCCCTGACCTCGTGTAATGAACAAAGTGCAGAACCCCAATAACTACCTTTACAAGCCCTGCATGGCTCCAACGTGTTAAAAGGTTTGGGGGTTCACACCTCTAATAGTGTGAGTGCTGTGTCTACCACGGTGTCAAAGAGATTTTTAGGGACTTTAGAAACGATATCTGCTTTCATTCAGATATTTTATGAGAAACTAGTTTACAGAGGTGCTGATTTTCACTTCAGAACCAAGAGATGCCTCTCAGTGCAAACACAACTGCCTCTATTTAAATTCTCTGCGATAAAGAGTTCCTGATTGGCCCTTCAAGGCTGTCGAAGGTCCATTCAGAACTTAATCATCATTCATGTGTCTTAATAACCCCTCAAAAGAACATCAGACACCATTTATATCCTGATCTATTGGCTCCAGAAGACATTATATAACTTTAATGTGTGTGAAATAGTCTGAGATGGGCTTTTACTACAGCTACTGAGCTTGAAATTTACCTCTAATCCTGATTTAAAAGAATTTGAATGAACCTATTTTATATTTGATACATGAGGAAATCACACTGGAAAACATCTTGTGCGTTGAATCTGCCCAGTTAGCACTGACTGAATGTGTTATAAATATTCATAACTCTGTGACTTAACCCTTTACCCTTGTTTTAACTTGGTGTAAACAATGTCTTTTGACTATTTAAAGCAGCATGAAGGGATTTGGTTTAGGTTTATCCACCGCAGCTCTTTGACAGGAACTGTTGTGAAATACAAAATACTATAACTGACAAGAGACATTTGATGAAACCAAAGAACAATGATGACTGACGAGAGCTGTAATATTACCTGGTCCTGTGCAAATGAGCCTCTGCTAGTGTCTTTAGCTGGAGTAGAAGTAGGAGGGACATAAAGACGGGAAACTTTAGGCAGAATTTCAGGGCCCATGCCTGATATGGAGGCCCCAAAATATTTCATATCAGCAGCATTTTGCCATAAGTTTCTTAGGATTTCTTTACTCTTCACTCACAAAAAAAATCCATGTTTATTCTCCTTTTTCATAACATAAAGTTATTAAGTCATCTTTTATCTTTTTTAAATGCCAACAGCAGGACATTTATATAAAAATGTTGGCCTGTAGAAAATCCGTTAGAAGATATTAGTTTTGTTTATGTATTTTGCATATATCCAAAGTCTAAATGTCTATTGTCAGAAGGACTATAAAAGTGTTATATAAGTGCATTTATCTTTTTAGGATATTTAGATTGCATGTTTAAAATAAGAGTCTTAAAAATAACAGGTTATAAAGTAAGATAAATGTATTGTCTTCAAATATATAAATCCTTGACAGGGTTAACATACCAGAGATTCATGAAGACAGATTATATTCTAAAAGAAAAATGACAAATAAAAACATGCTGGATGCTTTAAATGGTGCAAATACTACAACTTTTTTTAGTAAATGGTTTAATATATAGTTTGTTCTATGATTTTTGGTGTGTTTTCTCCACTGTTGGAAGCTTATTTGTGTCTTTAAACAGAGCATCTTAGCTTTGATAATTGGAAGTGGTCAGTGTTTTTCATTATTTATTTATTTTATTATTACTATTATTATTTTATTAAAGCAAAAAATAGTAAGTGCAAAAGGTGCTACACAAGAAAAAACAAAGCAACAAGTAACAAAAACCAGCTGAAGTATGTGAACATGGACAAGAATTGTTACAAGATATTTAAAGCTACCCAGGACGTTAAAAATACATTAATATGTTTTATTATTAACACATAAAACAACCCTATATATATATATATATATTTTTTTTTTTACAAAATCTTGTAGCACGAAATGCTTTACATAACAAATAAAATAAAATAAAAATAAATAAATAAAAAGCAGAAAACTGAATATAATGGAAATTAAAGGTCTACCCACCCTCGCAATCCACATACAGCACACACACTCACTTACGCAAACACAAAAAGACATTAATAAGAGATTCTAACAGAAAACAGAATTAGAGGACTAAGAAAACACCATTTTGAAAAATGCTATAGGGAAAAATAAATAAATAAAATAAAATAAAATTTAAAATGATAAAAAATAAGAAAGCCCAACACCAAATGCGTGATCACATCTGTTAAAGTAGGATAATGAAAAGAAAATTAACAGAGAAGAAAATATTGAATAATAAATCTAAAGTAAAATTGAGAAATAAAACATATTAAGAGGGTTAAAATAAATACATAGATACAAAGAAATAATAATTAATATAACCAGCTAAAAGCCAGACCAAAAAGGTAGGTCTTGAGTTTGCTTTTAAAATATGAACAGTAGGTTCTGCGCTCAGGTCTTCAGACTGTTTCACAGACGGGGGCCATAGAAACAAAATCAAGCTCTTCGATTCATCTTGCTTTTAGCATATCAGGGTTTCAGACGTGGGATGGTCAATAAGATTTCAGCGACCCCCTGTTAGTCCTTGCTACCACATGATTGGACCCTGGTTGGAATGCCCAAGACGCAGCGAAGGTAAAAGATGGCTCATCCCCACATTCAGACACAAAACAAGAACAAACTGCACAAAACTGAGAGACTTTAAAGGAATGTTGGTGCTTTAAGATGATGAAAAATGATTGGCACAACTTGCTCATTAAAATTTGATATAGTAGCAGACAATTCAGATATTTGTATCAATGGTGCTACCTGCTGCACAATCTATTTGTTTTTATTTATTAGATGAACAAAACAAAGGGTTGTTTAAATCACTTTTTCATGACATAATTTCATTTTGCTGCCATTCACCCAGCTTGTTGTCAGGTCATTGTTTACTTTCATAAATAAAGTTCTGATTCATGTGTAAAATCCTGTCCAGTCTTGACTCCAGCGTCTTGCTCAGTGCCTCTTTCTTTTCAGTATCCATAGTGTCGTCTATTAGCCTTAGCCGGTGCTGAGCCAGGCCGCCTGAGCTTTTAAAGCTGAATTCTCCTCTTGTGAGGAACCAAAGTCCACTGCTGAAGTTACTCAGTGCTGAAACAGGACAACTGAGGCCCTCTGTAAAAACGAAATGGACGCCATTCTCCTTTTTGAAAGTTATTGTCCTGTTTTAGATCGAAACTTGTTGCTTTTAGTCACATTCTGTTGCAAACTAGACTCAAAATACTTGATGTCGCGTACATTATGTTATTGTTTTGACACTTATGAAATAATATTCAGTGGGAACACTGCACCACTTAGATGAGAAATAACTTGCAAGATGTTTTTGTCTTACATACCAGCAGATGCAAAGAACACGTAATAAAACAGAAACAAAGATACTTGAGCAATAACAGAGATGTTTTTCTCAGTATGCTAATTTGACTCTTTTGGGACTGATCTGTACAACAAACGGGGTGAAAAAGGACATTTTTAAAGACAGTTACTGCAGTTTGAAAAGACTTTGAATTTTATTTTTATCTAACAAGCAGAGATTTGCATTAAACTGGAGCTTTGTCTCAGCTACATTCAGATGGCTGTCAAATGACACTAACTGCTGCTTTACATGAATTTGCACTCTCCTTGGCACAGACTCTTACAACTATAAGTTCTACACACCGCTTCCCGGCATCATATAATCAAACTGCAGGTTAAGGGTTTCTATCACCCCGCCAGGAAATCCTTTCTGGGTGAAGCTCGGGTGTTCACTAATTGATCAGCTGTGAGGTGAGCCGTGACCTGACACACTGTGAACATCTGCACGGTCAACTACTGAGCTGCACAGCTACTGTGTCTCTGCCAGAACACAGAACTGCAGGAGACAATTAATAAGCCATGTCTGGTCAGAATGAACTCACAAACAGAGACCGAAACTGATATGCAGAGACCTGCTGTAAGATTCAATTGAACTTGTGTCTCACTCTGGCCAACACTGCATGTTTTAATCAAATATGACTTCAGCCAGGACAGACTTAGATGTTAGAAAACAACTTTCTGCTTCACGTTTGGTTAAAATATAAATGTACAGAGTCTTTGGTGATGAGACTTTACTGTGATGTCCTCATTTTCTTGAAGGAAATGTGAGCCTTCAGGACAGGATATCTCATTTATGAGTGTTTATGCTGGTGGTGGTGATCGAGGGAAGAGTTAAAGAGATGTTCTGAAGGCCACTGGAAGTAGACTAAGGTGGAAGTGACCACAGCAAAGACCAAATTGGCAGGAAGAGGGAAGAACAGTTTTTAAAATATGAAAGCAACACAATGATTGGTCGAAAAAGGTTGTGGCTGAATCTAATTAGATCTTAAATAAGCAGAATGACGGAGGTATTAAGAGAGAGGAGGAGATATGTAAGGGTGGTGACTTTATGAATGAATTATAACAGGTTTCCTAATTGAACAAGTAAATTTTGTACTAAAGAAGTCTATTCTTGTAATAAATGGATCTAAAATTAAGCATTGGGGCCAGTTGTTTCCAAAGACAGTGAAAAATTATTAAGGATACAAAATGCTATTGGTGTGACATTGGTGTTTAATGGTTAATAATGGTTAAGGGTGATATGAACATTTCTGCCAGTATTTAATGCCAATATTTTAGCCTTACATATAACCTTGAAATTTGTAGATTTTTTGTTTTAAATTTAAATAATTAGCTCAGAAAAACAAAGCTGATATTCTGTCAACAGGTCTGTAAGTCAGTGTCTGTAGCTCTTAAAATGAAAATTAATCTTGATTTTAATGTTAATGTTAAAAACACGTTTTTCCTATAGTGTAGATGTAAATCCAAAAGAGTACTCTCAGTTATTTCCATATATCTGTATCACTGTCAGTATTGATGGGTATTGGCTAAAACAAGCTTTGAAATATTGGCATATTTATACAGGCAAAAAAGCCAATACTGCGAGGTTTAAACCACAACTGATTTTGTATAATGTGCCATTTTTTATGCAGTTAGCAACAAATACAATATTTTTTTGTCATTTAATAATTCTGATACATTATTTTGTGAGTAATTAAGCATAAACTGTACGTCAACTTATTGTTGAGACATATTCAAACCTTTTTCACTGTTAAATCAACAAAGTACTGGATACAGTCACTGTCACACTGAATCTGCATTTTGCCTCAGAATGTATTACGGAGTAAGTGATGAGTGCCTTTCACAAACACTTAAATCACATTTCTGATACGATAAATGACCTTGGAATACATTTATTAAGAAAGGGATGGCTTGCTTGAATAAACATAAAACTAATAACATTGCAAAAATTAAAAAGTCACATTCATAAAACCAAGTGAGGCACCTGCCACGTGCTATTATTTCAGGGGGGCTACACTAAAATTTAGGGGTGCTTTGGACCCCCTAAAAATGGTCTATGATTGCCTATGCTATGAATTATGATTGATCTGATATTATTCAATAGCAGTTCTTGTGCACAAAGTACTATTTGAACACAAACAAATGAAGAAACTTATTCTCCATGTTCAGCAGTGCAGGTCTAGTAAATATCTGCAGAACAACATTTTCCAGACTCCACTTTACTCTCATTCAGCTGCACTTCCATCCAGTATACACCTCGGTTTCACAATGCAGTGTCGTGGTCACTTTGCTTGAAAAAAAAAAAAGACATTTGACACATACATTTATTGAATTAACTTGCTTTCCGTCTCAACTAAGGATTTTGGTAAAATGCAAGTCCAAAGGACCTTTGCATTTGTGGAGGTAAAAAACCAGAGAGACAAAGGAGTTCTTTTATGAAGCTGCTGAATGCTTTTCAAAGTGAATGTTAATGAATGCAGGTATTAAATAATAAATTAAAAACCTCACTGCAAAAATGTCTCAGTTTCTCCTCGGGGCAATTACTTTTTAATTTGTTAAACAAAGTACAGTATGTTGAATTAAGAGTTCAGCTTACATTGTTTAATTAAGACTGTAAATCTGTTTAACATTTGGTGATTAAATGTCTAATTTGAGAACACCCAGTATTAAGCGCAGCCATTTTTAGGACTGATCTCCCCTCATGGATGCATTTGATTTGGTTTCATTACTTTCAAACAATGAGTGTTAAAAAGAGGATATTTTGTATTTCTTGAGTAACCTCATCACTTAAAGGTTAAGTTCGGTTTTTTGACACCTGGACCTTATTTTTAGGATTAAATACGCTCGTAGGCTCACCCAGACAATTTTGGCTGAGCTCAGAGCCATTTTCGAGTAATTTAGATCCATCCGACGGCGTTTTTTCTCATGCCATAGCAGCGGACGGGGCCAGAAATCGAAGCCCCTAAATTAGACATTATCTGCTGCAAAACTCACTCCTCCTCTGTTGCCATTGCCGTGCAATGTCCACAACAACACCACCAGTTAGCCCCCATTCGTGGACGTGCAGTGGTTGCTTGTTCTCTGGCCAGCTGTTCGGCTCTTTCCCTCTGCATCCTCCTTTCAAATAGCTCCTCGTCGGTATATTCTGGCTCAAAACGATACGGGCATCCATTATACTCAAAGTCGTCGTCAGACACTTCTACATTGGATAAATATTCCGCCATGTTGCACAAAAATAGCTGTGTAGCTGTGTAGCCTAGCAACAACAGCGGCTCTACTCAGCTGCGCTCTTGCGGCGCATGTCTATGACGTCACCAAAAGTTACCCATCCTTGTAAAGCCCCGGATGACCATAACAACGAAGTAGAGCTGGCATGGTGATAACACTGGCCATTCATTTATAAAATGTAGCTGAAATGAGCGAGTTTTGCAGCAGGTTATGTCTAATTTAGGGGCTTCGATTTCTGGCCCCGTCTGCTGCTATGGCATGAGAGAAAAACGCCGTCGGATGGATCTAAATTGCTCGAAAACGGCTCCGAGCTCCACCAAAATTGTCTGGGTGAGTCTACGAGCGTATTTAATCCTAAAAATAAGGTCCAGGTGTCAAAAAAATGAACTTAACCTTGAAGTTCTCATGAAAATGCCACATTCATATAACTTTACGGCTTTTATTTAGTTTATTGGAAAATCGAGCAAACTGCTTATCTTTATGCCTTGTAATCCGATTATTCAGAACAATCATAAACATTAATCTGGTTTCCTTCATTTGATCATAACTCGTTGTAAACATAAGTGGAAGCAGCAGAAGAGAAAGCATGAGGGAGCACTTTTTTTAATCAAAGCAGAAATTAATTTCATAATCAACAAAATGAAGGATTTCACTTAATTTATGAGCTGGATGGCAAAATGATGAAATGCATGTATATGCATAAGTCAGATGAATACCACTGCCTTAAAAGAACCAGTTATCAGATTCAAGTGTGCATGTAAAAACATTCACTGTTTTTTTTTTTAGATGGAAAGTCTTTTGACACTTTTGAAAACACTCCTCAACAAATCTGAGTGGGCAGGGCACCTTTTCAACATTTCATATTCGTATACATATATATTTGTATGTATGCATACATGTGTATAAATGCATATATGTATCTATAAAATGAAGAGTATTTCTTCAGCCTGCTCTATTGTAAAGTGCCTTGGGATATTGCTTGTTATGAACTGGCACTATACAAATAAAGATTGATTGCGATTGAAAATTCTGTTTAAGTTTTGTGGATTAGCAAACCCTAGTTGGTCAGAATTTTGTTTTTAACAACATTCTATTTTCAAGATTGATTAGAAATTAAATCAAGACATCAGCTAGTGAAATAATTTCTTGCTGTAAATGTAAAATCTTTTTAAATTTCTGAGTATTTAGCACTAAGTGTACTTTTTCCCCTGTGCTCACTGTGTTTAAATATCCTTTAACATAATTTCACAACGTGCCAGTATTCTGGTCTGCATTGTGATGCTTGTCTCATTTGATCTTTTTCCCAGAGCACACTTCAGGTCTAAAGGTGAACATTAACAGAATGTTTTCATACGATTGCTTTGTTAGTTTACACCCATGTGGCTCATTTTTCTGATTAGACAATGCTGTTGAATTATATTCCTCTATCTTTCCATCCCACTGTGAGAAGGCCTGGGGGTAAATGTTGCCCTACGCTCGCTGTTTGTTTCCTCCTGATGGGGATTCGTTTTCCTCTGACTTTCAATTGTTTGGCAGAAAACATTCTGCCGTGTTCGGCCATTTTTACTCTGCTGTGTTAGTGAAGGTCATGCCACGTTTTCTCATTATGTCGTCACCACCTGACAGTAAATGTTACCTGTGCTGATGCTGTGCCCGCTCAAGGTGTGTTAGCATGTGCCCTGTGTGTGTGGTTGTTAAAATAAGGACAGAGCAGACGCAGCAGCGCCTGGATCAAACTGTTGTGGCGTGCAATCTGAGCGTGTGCATGTGTGAGTTTTTGGGGGTTTTGTTTAAACCCACGGCTGTTTTCCTCTCTGTTTAGTGATTAAAAGTTGTTTTCTTCGGTCAGTAAGTTTCTACTTTTTATATTTATTTGGTTCCAGAGCATTAAACTGATTTAGCCCTCATTACTTTATCCTTCACTTTTGTTTTTTCAAAGATGGAGAAGAAAAGGGAGAAAAAGCTTAAAGCCAATTTACAACTAAGCACAGCAAAGACACTTAGAGATATGATAATTAGCATCTTGGAGCAAAACAGTCAGTTTGTAAATGGAGTAAATTTTATTTTATACTGTTTTGTTGGGCACTCAACTTATCACAAATACTTCCAACAGTTTTTAAAGCCAGAGATAATTCTAACTGTAGTAGTTGTTTCGGTAGGCATCTGTTATAGGGCCAACATGGCAGACACCATCAATCAATCGATCAATCAATCAAACTTTATTTGTATAGCACTTTTCACACAACATACGTAGCACAAAATGCTTTACATAAACAGAGAACAAATAGGAGAAAGTATGTGCAAAACAAACTTAAATAACAGTAAAAACACAAACAAACAAACACAAATTAAGCAAATAAATAAATAATAACAATAAATGAAAGACCTTGATTTAACAGAACTGTGTGTGTGTGAGCGAGGAACTGTGGAAACACCATGATGAGTTCAAAATGAGAAAACACTGGGGATAAAAGTGAAGTATAAAACAGAATAAAAGTAATAATATAATTAAAATAAATACAAAATAGATTGAGATAAATAATAAAAGATTGTTTGGTAAGAATGAAAAAACAAAGCTTAAATATATGATTCAACAAAACATGTTAAAATATAAAAATGGATAAACATGTCACTAGAGTTACCTAAAATAAAGTCAAAAAAAATTTCAAAAGCGAGATGAAAAAGGTAGGTCTTGAGTTTGCTCTTAAAAATGCTGACACTCTGTGCTGACCTCAGGTCTGCAGGTCGGCTGTTTCATAGAAATGGGCCGTAATAACTAAAAGCTGCCTCACCATGAGTATTTGTTCAGACTTTTGGCACAACTAAAAAAACATCACCTGAAGACCTGAGGGCTCTCACAGGCTTATATGATAAAAGCAAATCAGATAAATAGCCTGGACCAGGACCAATAAGAGATTCCCTTAGGAATTCAGTCAATTCTAAAAGAGTTGATGATCAGCAAAAGTAACTATGTTCCCTGGTGGGTAAACATAAAACATATAATCTGTCTGGATGCCAGCTCAAAGTTATCCCCCCCCAAAATAAATAAATAAATAAATAAAATAACAATAAAATAAAATAAATAAATAGCACTCCTTATTCATCAGCGGGTCACAGCAACAGTGGGTAAACGATGAACTGCTCAGTGTTTATCGTCCTATCTGTGCTAAATGTAGTTACTTACTGTGCCAGAATTGTGTTTACACATAAGTATAACCTGGCAAAGCCTACAAATAACTTTCATTTTCGTACCAATATACTGTTCCTATAAGACGCTACTGATGCTATCTAAAAGTTCTCTGTTCACACCATTGCATACATTTACTTTTCTTTTGTTTACATCTGAGGGCATTTCAGTGGAAAAGCAACAGTTGTGATCTTTAATCTTAAATAATTGTTTAGTAATCTAAATTAAATTAAGCATACAGGAGCACAGGTTGTGTGGTGTCGTTTTGCTTCAATAACAAGGTTAGTGTTAACACATTTCTCAGGCTACATGTGTTTGGAAATACAAATTGTAGACAAACCATCAGATTTATAAAAATAATGATGGAAAAATGATGGAAATTTAAAATATTAGAAGATGATTGCATAGTGTAATGGCAACAGACCTAAGTTTGCCTGCTTTTTCCCATGAGCTGCGTGCGTTTCTCAGCCAAAACTGACAGCAAAGGACAAAAAGAGAGCCCTATTTACCTGAATCCAGCTGGACTGTATATCCACAGATGCATAATGTGTCACAGGAAAGATAGAAACCATTCAATTACCCTTTCTGTCTGTGTCTCTCAGAGTGAAAGCTTTGGTTTGCCTCCTCTGTGGAGAAGTTTCTCAGGTCAGTAATTCAATGAATCAGGTTCCTTGGGAGATTTATTGTGGTTTTTCCTAAACTTTCAGTAAAAGCTCATTACTGAGTTAAATATATATATATATATATATATATATATATATATATATATATATATATATATATATATATATATATATATATATATGTGGCAGCAGGGAGATGTGCTGAAGCTGCAGGACATTCATGTGCCTGGTGTGAAAGCTGCGGCAGCACTTCGACGGAACTGACATGTGCTGCAAATGCATGCAAACAAAATGTTTCCAGTTACAAATGCTGGCTTGCATATTCATAAATTCAAAATCTCCTACATTACACATAATTTTTATCCTTTTTTATGATCATAAGAGAGAACATAACTAAAATCTCCTTTTTTTGTAGTGTGTCCATTGAGTTATATAAACTAATAAGATGAAAATAACTGAATCACACTGTATGCTTCTTAAATTTCCATTGTAAAAAATGGTATTGTACATAGTTTGTATGTAACTTTCAGGGCTTCTGCAGCCAGTCTCACGAGGACATTTGAGGAACTGCAGTTTTTGGCACTTCAGTGTTCACTTGTTTTATCACTGGTGCCTGCTACTTGACTCTCACTCAGACTGTAACAGAAATGTGTCTCAATTATTGTAACAAGAAACTTAACATGTATTAAGAGTTTTTTTTTAATTTTTTTTCCAGAGGTGTGGGAATCACACCCATGATTGTATTAGATTAGATTAGATTGAATTTTAAGCTAACCTTGACATGATCTTTTGTTTTGGTTTTGAGTGTTGGCCATCTGGTGGGGGATTTAAAGTTCCTCCATTTACAACAGCCTATTAAAAAATCAAATTGAAAAATAATCATTGAGGCAAATGAAGGTGACAACAACCACAGTTCATAAATATTATTAACCAATAATGCCATATCATTCATTTCTCTATTTTCAAATAAGCCTTTGTTATTGTGTTTGTTTGTTTGCTCACAAAGACAGAGGAGTCTCAGTCAAATACTCGGCACGGATCTACTCCTGCAGTAATTAGACTCAGCGGAGCATTTATCACAGGGTGAGACACTGAAACGGGATGTTATTCTTATCAGCATGAAATTAGTAAAAAAAAATGAATTTCTGAATTTAGGTCCCTGTGGTTGATGTTCAAAGGTTTCCCAGCAGTTCAAAAAGAGCTTCAGCTTCTCCGTCTGTTATCTCAAACACTTGTCCGATTTTAAGCATGAATCCAATATAAACAAATCCAATCCTAGCATGTGCACAAAAATGCTCTAAAAGTCTTTACTATTTCTTCAAATTTGAATTATTGAACCACTTTATACTTACTTCAACAGCATGGATTTTTTGATTTAATAAGATTCAAATTAGAAATATAAGGGAGAGATGAAGGGATACAATATGTGAAAAAAATAAAAAAAGTGAAGACAGGATTTTAGTTTGTGATAACGTGAGCTGAGAGTGAGTCCAATGCAAACTTTATCCACCGTCATAGAAGACAAAGAGGTTTTTGTTCTCTGAGCAGAAGTCCTACATTAGGTCTGTTTTATTTCCTTGCATGCAGCTTGTACTTGTCACAAACATTTCACAGCTTGCAGAAGGCGTGAAATAACAATTGTCTTTTCTTAAATACTCTGTCATCTGCTGAGTTGTTCACTTCAACTTGTGTTCAAAAGTGCTCAAACAAAGAGCCGCACTTTTAGAAGAATATTTAATTAATCAGCCTGATCAGAGAGAGGATTACTGTAACCATGGGATACATCTAAAGCTACTACCTACAAGCAATAAAGCGTTCAGGTCATTCAATTGCATATTACAGTTAATTTGTGTAACAAAAAAAATTAAAATGAGGCTTATTAAAGTAAAACCTTAAGTTGTACTGACAATGAATGCTGGCACAACACTCGTAAACTCACAGTATGGAGTTTTCACCCCGGTAATTCACTGACATGGATGTTCACACTTGCTCCTTTCAGCAGCGAGTATAGCCTGCAGGATGGGAGAGAAGTGGTAAAGGGGAGCAGTGGGTCAGCGTGTGAAGTCATTGTGCATAAATTCATGATTCAGATCAACATCACTTCAATCTTTAAAAGTATTACACAGAAAAAGGAAAAATTGATGATCTCTTTATAGATTTAAGAAGAAATAATCAGTTTTCTTGCAATACTCAAAGTAAGCTCAAGTTAAAGTTATAAAACAGGAGGAAAAAGAAGACACTCAATAATTTACAGGTAAAAAAAATAACAAATGGTTATTATCGCTACAGAGGAACCAGGGCAACAATAAAGAGACATAAAAAAGTTGTATTAAAACACAACAATAGAAAAACATGTAAAGACAGCAAAAACAAAATCACCTCGTCCAACATGCGATAAAATGTGAAGGTGCAGTAATGGCTGATAATGAAGTATCCTTGAGCTCTGCTGCTCCTTCACTGAGGGGCCCTTTACCTCCACCCAGAGGGCAGAGGGTGGAACTCCTGCAGAGAGATGGGATCTGTCACTGCAGACCAACTGAGAGAGATGGTAGGTGCTATCTTAGACTGGAGGGTTACCAATCTGCAGCTTTATTTCCCCTAAAAGGAGCCAGTAACAGTAATAGGAAGAAGTAGGAAACATATGGCAGCTTCTGTCCTGACCTGCTTTTTAAGTTCTTTGTTTCTTTTTTAAAACATAAACTTTTCTTATTATAGCTGACAGCCATTATTGGGTTAAGGAAATTGTAGTTTATTATAACTTTGATCAAAACCACCTAGGAGTACTTTTTTGAAAGTGTTGTGAAATTATTTGTGCTATGTAGAAAGTGCATGCAAGTTTTCTTGGAATATTTTTGAATAAAATAAGAAAGCACTGTCTAAACGGCACATAAAAGGTGGCATCATTTGGAAAAACGTGTGGAACTTGCAAGCTAAATCCACTTTTCCTCACTTTTTACAGTGTAAAACAATTTAAAAACTTAATAATTGATGTTAAGGACTTTTTTTTCTGGCTGTAAAGAGTATGTAAATTAGACAATTGCGTGGGAGAGTCACTTAGTAATATTTATCAACTAGGGACAAATCTTGACATTTTGGAACAGTATGTTTAAATTCTATACATTTAGTCTGAAATGCGCATAGTTACTGCCCTCTACAGCTTAAAACATTGCAGCTGCAGATCATTATTTTCTGTTGGCCAGTACGGTGGCAGGTGATGTATATGGTGCAACTTTTGTCACAACAAAGCTCAACAATGACTGCCCACTTTTTCTATGACAAGGCTGTGACTCTTGTAGGTAGCACAGTTTCATTGCCAGACATTGCAATAAACCAAAACCCATTACAAATGAGGTACAAAACATACCAACTTATGTCTTTCACAAAGGAGTACACCATCTTTTCACTCTCAGTAGCTTTCGGTAAGTCTAGCTTGAATGGACATCATGGCTTGTGCTTTATTTGTGTGCTAAAGTTGCAAAGACTGTATGATGTTGTGGCATGACGGAGCAGAATGAAGGAGAAAACAGGCAGGTCGTATCCCTCTTCCTCCCAGCCCAGCATATTACTTTTTAAAGGCCTGTTTTTCATTGCAGGGAAGATGCACCTAAGCCTAAACTCTCAGCTTTAGTGTCTCTGTAATGGCCACATTTTAAAGCTCCTTGGAGCACAAAGCCCCGGGCCATTACTTGCCTTTGTCTCTGGTAAAGCGGCCAATAGTTTCTGCTATTAATAAATCAGCCGTCTGTGAACAATGCTTTCCCTTTGGCTTCACCACCTGCAAGTTTGCTCCGTCCTGGCTGAGCAGACTACCTGCACATCTCTGATGCTGCGTGACAGTCTGCTATGACAGTTAATGAGCAGAATAAAAGAGAAGAGAGGCAGGGAGGCTGATGGAGGGATGAGAGGGAGGAAGAGAGGGAGGTAAATCCAGCAGGACATATTGTGGCTCAGCAGTTCTCTTGTTTTGTGGCTCTGCCAAGGACAGACTGCGTCGTCACACAGCAACCTCATAACTCCAGTCTGGCCCTTATTGATTTAATTGTGCCTGAATTGAGAAGTGAGTCCTCCGTGTGCTCTCAGAGTTTCATGACCTTCAGACCTCCACAGCCCAATCAAAAGCAGGAATCTGGTTTCTGACATGATTGATGCATTAAACCCAACACATAAACGATGTTTCTCCAGAACCAACACGTGCGATCAGAAGTAAAATTAGCTCGGTGCTAATTTGTGCTCAACAGCTGTGGGACTTTGGATGATAATGTGATCAAATCAGAGCAGAAGTAAATACTTCACAACTAAAACCTAAAGCCTGATGGCACCATTTCAGCCTGGCACCACTTCTTCCCATCTGTGTCTGTTAAACAAGAATTTTTTTTTTTTTTTTTTAACTTTCTAATTTAATCCATTGGCCTGTCGAGACTGTTCTGCCGACTGTCAGGAAACTATCTCCAGAGAGAAACAACTAATTTCAATCAACTACAACAAAAGTAATGAGAAAAACGATGCCCTTACCTGTACTCTGGTTGTATTCAGGTACGCAAAGTAATCTGTGGTTGTAGTTCAGCTGTGAAGAGTGTTGAAAGATTGTGAGTTTGATCTCAGCACCTGCAAATAAATAATACAATAACAAAAAAATGCAACCAAAAGGGGAACAAATACTAATCAAAAAAGGAATTAAACAAAAGAACAAGCTGACTTTTAAAGATGTTAAAACTATTTGATGGTCCAACCATAAGGTCCAGTGATAGCCCCCGAAGTACAGTATTATTCTCATAATAATTGACAGTTGAAATAATTGGCATCATTGTATCTAATTACAGAAATAATAGGATTTAATAATATTTGAGCCTTAATGTAATGCAGATGGAGAATAGTGTCACAAACCTCCTATCTCCATTTTCTTATGATTTTATTTTTTGTTTTAATGTTTAAATAAAGCACAAAAGGACTTTAATCAAGCCAGTACAATATCCCTGTATTCAGTAGTACTGAAAATGAGCAATTTTGGAGAAAGGTTTGCGCCCAACAGCGACAATATACACCTCGCCTTACAAAAACATGTATTCAGGGAACATTGGTTCAGCCAAGCAGGTAGAAAGAGCCCAACAAAATGAGCTTATAATCCTTGCAGACATCCCAGATTCATATTTGACCCATTAATCACTCTTCTCTGTTAACATTTTCTGATTCACTTTTCTCTAAATAATCCATATAATATCCAAAACTACCTTTAAAACAACATGTATCTAGTCAAGATGCCCCTGGATACGCAGCCAAATGGTTAAATTTGCTTCACAAAATACCTAGCACTAATATTACAAGTACTTTAAACTTCTTGATCATTTTAAACAAACAGGGCTAAAATCCCAGTCAAATTCTCAGACTAGACTGTATTACAGCCACCAACCACTAGAGCTGTCACTTTTCCCAATAATCAAACTCAGTTAGTTTTCAAGCATACATGCTAATTACCAATAACCCAGGCTGTGTCAGGTTGTTTTCACACATATTTACTTGCCCTGAACAGCAAGTAACAACATTTAGCTCAGAAATACAGACGTTACACTGGGAGGAGAACTGAATGTTAGCAATGCTTGATTAGCCACACTGAATTCTGCAAACCAATGACACATCTTTCACCCATGGACGTTGTGACTCCATGGTGAATAAAGACTGTTTGATTTTGACCATTTTCTTACTGCTTTGGATGAATTTGATTTTTTTCTAGGTGGACTAAAATCATCCATCCTTGAACAACCCTTGTATCTTGATGACAGAGGTTTCCTACTTATCATTGCCAGTTTTGTACATTTTGAGCAAAGATTGTAGCTTAAATTTGTCAGACCTAGGTTATTCCCTACTGGCCCAAAAAAGATGTCTTACTTGCCTGTTAAAACACAGTGCCTCTTTCTATAAATAATTCTGTAAGACCAATAAAATGATGAATGCGTTTATAAAAAGAACACACAAAGCACAGTCCAGTCATACTTAGATGATTGGCTGCATTACACAATTTTAAAAGCAATGATCCTCCAATCACTCTGCGTAACTTTTCTGTGCTTCAATGTGAGAGAGTAGTTTTCATCGGTAGCTTCCACAGGTTGGCCTGCAGTTTACTTACAATTAAATCATACTTTAATCATTTTCAGTGTACAATATTCCTTTACAATCAAAATGTTTCCATTTAGTGTTTTCTGCTAAAATTGTGGAAATATTAACATAAAAAAATCTGTCATCCAGAGCCATTTAAGGTCAGGGGAAGAGAAATAAACACAGTATGTTCATAGGTGAACTTAAGTATGCAACTGAAAACGCTGCTTAGAATACGTTTGTGCAGTCTTAGTCATAGTGTAGATTCTACAGCGTCCTTTAACGTGTTGTCCTTGTTGCATCACTTCTCATCATATTTCTCCATCAGCTTGAAACGTGACATCAGGCAGTTACTAAAGGAGGACAGTCCAGCTCAAAGAGTGTAATGTGCAGTAACAGACACAGTAAGGATAAAACCCCCAAGGCCCCGTCATGGTGAAGATGTATGATGAAGAACCCCACATTAGAGATAAGGATGAGGATGATGATGATTGTGGTGAAATGATTTTGCCGGCAGCCTTTTCTCCCTCTTTTGCAGCAATCTATGTCAGGAAACAGAAAGTGTTGAGTGAGGTAGTCTCTATTTATATCCTCCTGTCCCATTTACTGCCCATTCTGTGTCTGAGCAGTGCAAATTAATCCTTTTATTACACACACAGCATGAAATAGACTGTGCTGCTGGTGGAGACAACTGGTTGGGGAAAATAATATTTAAACCAGAAAGAGAAGGCTTCATCAGACAAAGGCGTACTGTTGTCAGATGTCACAAAAACAGAATGCATGTCTAAAATGTGGAACATGTTACTGACGGGGTATTACCAAATGCATAGAAGGGAAGACAATTTTAATCTCAGAGCACTGGAAGTGTGATGGAGGGTGCGGTTGCCATAGAAACAAATAATTTTCCCATCATTCAGATTAGTACATGAAAACAACAAATTGCCCTCAATTACTGGCATCAGTGATGACTGAATGTCACATGACTGTTTGTAATGAAAGTGAAAACAAAACCAGATCCAGGTTTTCCTGGTCCATCAGTTCCCACAGCAGTTCCTTCCAGTTTTCATTTAGACCTGTTGACTGTCCATCTATGGAGTAAGTGTCCAAAGTATATCATTGTCATATATGCTGCAAATATTGCCTATTTACCCAGTTTGGTAGCAGTTGATTCCTCTTGTGAAGACTGTAGCCCATAGCTTGTCAGGTCAGTGCTGACGGTAAAAAAAGTAGTGCCTCAAAAAGCAGGTTGCCAGCAGAAAAGTAGTTGTTGTCAATGTGTATGCAGTGAACACTTTTGCTTTGCTAAGATCTAACACTGTTTTTGTGGCTTATTTCCTTCAAAAATTCTTGAAATTATGTGAAGCTGTCTACTCCATCTGCAGCAAGACGTAGACCTGGCTTCTGTGTGAGCCCTTTCTGTACAGATGCAGAGCTGATCACTTTGGCTAATGCTCAGGCTCATGCCATGTTGTGAGGTACATGTGTTGTTGACAATATGGTACAGAGCAGGTGCCAAATTATCAACAGCTCTGCATTCATCAGTCTCTGCTCTGCACTGGGCTTGCTTCCATGAGCCAATGGGCTTGAACTGACGTCATTCTGGTAGATCTATTTGGGAGGTTAGGGGGAAGCTGCTGATAGCATAAGTGGGGGGTAAAGGGCAGGTTTGGATGCTGAAGAGCTTTTGTTTTATTCCTTGAGGTCCCCTGTCATGTAGAGGAAACATGCTGAACACACTAAGCGGCATAAAAAACTTGAAAAAGCAGAATATGGCAGCTTTAAAAAATGTAGCAAAACAGTCTCCACATATGAAGTTAAACGTACATCCTTACATTACTGATTCCTATTTTTCGTTTTGTTATGTTGACCAGCAGTTTTTCTGGGTGTCTGGGGACAACAAAGTTGAGTTTCATTCAGTAATATAGTACTTTCTGAAGATAATTTGGAAACAACTAAAATTTACATTCATCTCATAGCAGAATACAATGTATGTACACGCCAAATTCTGTCACGTTTTGTTATTACTCCTAGTAAAAATATATGCCTTTTTAAAGGTCAAGACTTTAACATATCTGACATCATCATTTGGTTCACAACTTTTAAAACATTTAATCAGGGGATGGTGGGTCTTGAGTCTGGACCAGCGGAGTAGATTTGGCTCAGAGCAGATGACAGTATCTCTGTCAGTGGGAAGAAAAAGTCAGGGGATAGCACAAAGGTCCTGCAGGATAAAGAGAGCCTCTATTATTAGAGACACTGGGCTCTGGTTATATTTAGTAAACTGAAGACTCAAGGCGCACACACACAGTCAGTGATCAGTGGTCAGTCCTTGCCTCGGGGGAAAACTGTTCTCTCTGAAGACCAGTGGAGGATTTACTTCCCACTGCACTCCACTGCCCTACACTCGGTATCAACCACTGTGTGCTTTCCTTTGCCTTCATTTAGATCACAAACACTCATCTTACATGCCCTACATCTTGGAAATAAGCTGTGTTTACATGAAACTTATGTGAGGTGCAGAGCCAGGAGAAAATACAAAATGAAGAAGAATCTGTTTTACTTCTGTATTATTAAGAATAATTATTTTGCTCTGCATAAAAGTCTGAATTCTTCTTATTAACCTTCTAATGTCTAATTTCATAGTAGTGATTTGCTTTTATTCATTCAACATAATAAAAGACAGAAATTAATTTGCCAAAAACTGCTTGAATTTAAATGTTGTACCTCTAACAAGACAGAAACCAAGTGCAAAGGCAACATGGGGCTCTTCCAGCACACTCCAGTTTTTTAAAAATAATTTGTCTATTTTATCTTTGCCCTGTATTGTACTACTCAAGATCTGAGTGCTTTCATTTTAGTCTATTTCATACACGCACGCCTGAAATATTCTATACAATGTCACCCCTGTCCCTGGAGACTTTCTCAATAAAGCCTGGTTATGCCGACACGTTGAACTGAATCAAGCACCACATACTGATCTGATGGTGTTTCTGCTTCATAAATTAAATTTCACTTTTAGTAACTCACAAATTCTTGTCCTGCCATCTTGATCGCTGTTTGTTTGTAAACAGAAAACTGGGAAAACTAAAGCAAGTGTATCACGTAGGAGTTGAAGCTGATTAATGCTGAGCAGTCATTATTCTGTAATTTTTAAAGAAAATCGAGGAGACGTTGGGAGATGAAATACCCAGCACTGCCTGAAATGTAAAGATATCAGACACGGCCCTATCCCAAACTGACTCTGCATGGTTTCTCAAACCATACATCTGTAAAGTACGTTGATAAATAAATATGACAAAATATCAATTTTTAATGGACCAACTGGAATGATTACAGTCAAGCTGTTCTGTCAAAACAGCAGAGATATCTCTTTATCTAATAAAGAATAGAATAAAAGGTGAATTAAACTATGTCCATCGTAGAACTTGTAGCATTTGGACCACCTCAGGTTTTTAAAATGGTTTTATTTAAAATAATCAATGAATTTCTAATTTTGTGAAAGTTTTAAAAAATTCACAGAAAAAAGAGCCAAATTCAACACGCTATTTGGTACAACAAATGCACTGATTAAAGAAATATTCTCTTATAAATGTTAAAAGGGCCCCTTTGATATATAAATGTTACTTTATGGGGGTTTACCAAAGGAAAAGATGTCGAAATATTTCTTTTTTGCAGTTAAAATTAAGAAAACAATAAAAAAAAAATATTTCAAGTGGAAAGAAGAATTGTCGACCAATTAGCAAAAAGTTAATAAGCTGATATGTAAAAAATACTAATCACATAACATTTTTTATGTCCTTTTTAATTATGGGCACTAAGAATCTTCCTCACTTTATCTCCCCTCTAAGCCCCCTGAGTGTACCACTGCTGGATCAGTTAAGAAAGAGGATAGGGTAATTTTGGGCTTGTTTTGCCACCAGTGAGGATCGTCTCTACTAATATTTTTTGATGCTGGGAAAGTAGATATTTCTAATAAGCTCTTCACCTTACTTCAAAATATACCTGTAGAAATTATTTAGAAAATGATAATCAACCAATGCAACCCAGTGGACCAATCTCAGGGCTTGCAGTTTGTGTCTATCAAACACTAAAATTGAGATTGTGCAAGGTAGACAACATGCAGAGGTGTCATAAGATCAGGGCTTTGCCATCTCAGGAGATGAGCTATATAGTTGTTCTGGGTAAAGTCAGAGTCCAAACATTATACGTGCACTGTAATTTCCTGGAATTGTTTTCAGGTTTGTAGGAGGCATTTTATTTAACAACTGCCTTTACAGAGCTTCATCCATCTCAATCAATCAATCAAATTGAACGCAGGGACAAAGGACTGAAACTAAGAATTTATGGTAGTGACTAACTCATGGACGCCCAGACCATAAATTCATCCGCACCACATTTGTCTCCGTTGAGCATAAATTCATTAAATGTAGGCCTCTTGAGATCACATCTGTTAATGTGAAAATGGTAATTTCTATTTGTTTAGTAATCTACATTTGCTGTATATTGTTTTGTGCCATGTGATTATGATATAAACTTAAAGGACTACAGCAATCTTTATAGCTAAAAAAAAACCTACTGATTTATGTCACATTTATTTATAACATATGCTAAGAGATCTACCTCCTCCTGCTCAGACCTGTTTATCTGTGTATATTTTGACTGCAGTCTGTCTTCCTCTGCCTCAGGTGTGTCTCTGATTATGCGAGGTGAAAGTATGCTGTTTCCTCTTTTTGCTCATTTACCAGCTACACAAAGCTCCTTTTGTTTTTGTTGATTCCCTCGAGGACATGTTGGTTGACTTAATGAGCATCATTATGAAATGACTCTTATTAAAACTAAACAAGCGGCTCTGTAAACAAAGATCATAGTGGGAGCGTTACAGCAGGAGATGAGGGGGCGGGGGGGTAAAGGAGAGCAGGGGAAAGGACTGTGTGTGTGTGTGTGTGGGGGGGGGGGGCTCATTATGGGGAATAATAGAGAGGAGAGATTGATAGGGAAACACCTGTGCTGTCTGAACACCTGGCCTAGCAAAGATGAAACACGGACTCCAGACTCCATCGATTTCTATTTGATCTCTGCGCTGACCTCTTGATGGATTATGACAGGCTGCAATACATCAGATTTTTTAAGTAATGGCTTTGTAAGAATAACTAAAATCCAGAAATCATAGGAAAAAGTACCCAGATGCTTGTTTGCATGCAGATAAAGACTGCCTTAAGTGAAAGATTCAACATGAGCATATCTTTGTAGCACACAGATTTACAATGCAGTTCTTCTTTAATTGTAGCAGATGACTGCGCAAACCATCAAGCCCAATTTTAAAATTAAAAAAAGAAAAATAATTCTAAGAAAAAAGAAAATCTTGGATAAATTAGGCACTGATACTTGCTCTGGGATGTTAGTAAGTAAAAGTAACTCAGACAAACATTGATCTTTTTGTGTAATTCAAGTTTTTTCAGCACAGTCATTATATCATAAGATAAATTTTTCACTTTGCTATAATCACTTAAAAAGCATTGCCCTACTTTTGAGAACTCTTATTGAATACTGTATATCATTTTCCAATTACCATATCAAGCAACAGGCCAAAAATAAAAATAAATTTAAAAGAATTAGAAAAAGGTATGTTTGCTCGTTTTGCAAACAAATTGATGTATTATCCTACAATTTAAAACTTCATACAAAATCATTTTTAATTTTAAATGTGACTTTACGGACTCAATATGACCCAAAACAGGTCATATAATACACAGTAACACATAAAAGATTACCATATGACAATATGATACAGTATACAATATAATAAAGTATGATACAGATGAAACAATATGATGTAATAAAGTAAAATGTAATATGAGAATACAGGAAAAGGGTATGATGTGAGGCAATAGGCATAATATGACACCAAACCAAATGCAACAATATATGATAAAAAATGATATACTGTAGGTTAGTATTTCAATACCATACAAGTCCATACCAAACTATACAGTGCAATATGCTACAGAACAATGGTGTATTAATGATACAATATTCTATGTACAAAATGATACAGTACTAACTACGCAATACCAGATTGCATATTATGCAATAAAGAACTAAAACATACATTACACTGGTACATGCTGTGTAATACCAATACAATACTACATGTTACATGCTATGTAATATGATCTCATATCATATGAAGCAATTCGATATGAAGAGATACAAAATGATAAATTACAAAACAACATAAAATATAACAATGCACTAGGCCTGTGCTCAAAATATCGATACGGCAGAATATCTTCATGCACTCCTTGGGGACACGTGTATCAATGCAGATTCTACAGAATTGATATGGCCTCAGTGTTTTGACAGTTGTTGTCAACACACTTTGGGTAACAATGGCACAGGTCAAAGTAGAAGCCAAACTACATGATGAAGCACATGTTCCAAATTTTAGGTCTAACATCTTTGAGGACCTGAATTTAAGTTTCTTAAGTCGTAGAATCGTTTAAAAATCATCCTTGTTCTTTTTATTGTAATAAAAAACAAAACTTGTCAGTATTTCTGTTAAAAGAATAGTCAATGTTCACAATTTACATCTATCGGGATATATATCGCATTGTGGCCTCAGTGTCAGGATACATATCATATTGCGAGGTTGCTGGAAATACCCAGCCATACCTGACACTATCAGGTATGACACCATACAATGCTTATTTGTATTGTATTGTATTGTTTCCTATAGCTTTCTGGTTAATAAGCCACGCCCACTTCAATCAAATCATATGAATGTGCCTTACATCATCAGCATGTTCCTGGTCAGTGCTGTAAGGATGGTTTTAGTAGTCTCTACCATATTCTAACCTGACCCTGCATCCACCCTGCACATAACCAAGAGCACAGACAAACCCAAACCCTAATGCATAAATTTCCATTCATTTTTGACTACAGCGTCACCGTCGAGGTCTCATTCTATTCAAACAGACAGCAAACATGGTCGCCTGTGTATTTGTTTTTCATGCATCTTCACACTTGCTTATTCCTCTGTGTTTAAGGCTGCACAGTCCAACCTCTCCCTTCTGCTTTTCCTCCCGTCTGTTTGATGCATTTGTTCGCCTTCCCTCCTGAGGCGTCACACCGCTGATAGGAATTTCAATTAAAGTGCAGAGGAGGTGTTGAGGGGCGTTTTTCAAAAGTTCACTCCGCAGTGAGATGGGAAATACTTTGTTCCCCTGCTGGTGCTCTAGATCTCTCTCACTATGAAATATTTCTGCCTATTGATCTCTACTGCATGACCAGATTTTTGCGCTCTGTATTTTAGTATTTGAAGTCTTATCTGCAGGAATACACATCAAAACGGAGATTATTTGTTCACTTTTCTTGAGGCTTGATTTAATTTTGTATGGAGCTCCTTACTGACATGTTTTGATTCATGTTGTACAGTTAACATTCAGCTTGGAGGTACTGCAGGAGAGGAAACCTTGAATTGTATGACTGTGGGCATACATATCAGAGTTTATGTATAAATATGGGATGTATGGAGAAGGGAAAAGAGAGTAAGAGTAAGAGACAGAGAGAGAGAGAGAGAGAGAGAGAAAGAGAGAGAGAACGTAAAGGTTTCCGGGTGTGTAGCCACACATGCTAAGCAGGGTGATCCTTCTCCGAGAACTTCCTCTCCCCCTCTCCTCATCCCTACATCTCATTTCTTTCCCTTTGATCATTTTCAGTCCAGCCTCCATTTGTCAGAGTTGGACAGCCTTCATCTCGGTGTCTGAGGAGACCAAGACAGCAGCTGTCAGTCAGTCAGATAAGTGGTGTGACAGGTAGACTCGTAGCCATTCCTAAAACTTGTCCGCACTTATGAAACTTCTTCATTGGTCACAGTCCAGTGGAATAACTTTATTTCAAATATTTCATCACTTATTTCACTAAACATTTTGTCCTGGGGGCTGTAAGTATATTCCAGAGTAACCTGGGGCAATGCTTGCAGCACTGATCTTGTCTGACTGGTTCATTACACGTGTCACTTCATTCAAAACAGATGATCTTACATTGTTTCTGGCTCCTCTTTGTTGATTATGGTTGGAGAAAAACACATAAAGCTGTAAAAGAAAGTATTTTTAATGTTCAAAACAACCCACAACATGTGCAAATTAATCATGTGGACTTATTTTTTTATATCCTTGAAAGCTGCATATCCCCAGAGATAGTGATCTGGTGCCTGGCTGAATCAACTGTGCTTGATTTAGACATTTTTTGTGTGTTTTCACATCTGAATTTAAATTTAACCATCACTGACCAAAGGGGCAACTGGGCTGATTATGATTCTTGAAGACTTTACTGGCTAATTGTAGCATTCTTGATGGTCCAAAAGTCACAAGAACTGGAGAAACATCATCAAGAATCTGAGTCCAGTTGCCTCTTGGACCAGTGTTGGAGGAACATGACCTGGATGACTAACAACCTACACAATGTTAAATTTAAGTAAACTAACACGGAAATGAGTCCCTCAGAACTCACTGTGTTGACAGCAAAACTGAGGTCTTAACATGTCTAATACACATTTTGATCCACACTTTACCTGCCATGAAAGAATCTTATTTGAAGATATTACAGACAAAAAAAGGCCTGAATGCCTGTAAAAAGTTGGAAAATATTTGCCAACAAATTGGCAAAATGTTACCTGTTGGACAAATTTATGAAATGCATTCAATTTCATCAACAGACATTTTTTACTCTTGATAAGCAATCAAAGGCAGATTTTTTTATTTGATTAAATGTAAATTATGCATACAGTATATTTTTTGATGTGAGGAAAATGGATAATAATGGCTAATTTCAGATTAGAATTTTTTTGAAAAACACCTGACAAGATTGGATTTTTCACAGACTACATTGTCAGGTAGGTTCACAAAGTATATCTGACATGAGCAGATATACTGACAACAGACTCAACCAACCATCAGTCCTTATTGCACTGACCCCAGATTTCACTGTCAGCCTGTGGAGCTTCACATCTGTGCCGCAGCTTCGCTCCAACCAAGGGTGCGTATCCTCACCCACAGGAAGCATATTTAAGGCACTGCGCATCAGAGCTCAGCCCTAGAAGATTGAAACATGACATAGATCACGAGAGAAAAACAGCTTCATGAGGTAACTGTGATTTTATTAGATAACAGGAAGAGCAACATGTGAACACCAGATTATATTCCCTGCCTGATGTTGATTTGCTGTTGGCATCACCTTTATTTTCACATTTTCTACTGTGTCTTAAATGTTCTGGAAACTCTGAGCTCTTGTTTTCATGTGTTGGGTCGATCTGCTTGGCAGAGATTGATGCAGAGTTGAAGCGGCTACCACTGCTGTAAAGCTCTGTGGATGGATCCAGGCACAGGGTATGGAAACAGACAGAGTGTCCAGACTAAGGGCAATTTGTTGCGGAGTGTGCAGCACTATGAAACACTGTGTAAGTAGACTACATGGGAACAGGGGCTCAGTGTCCACAAGTGTTCACTATAAAGGTTAAAGGATAAGTTCATTTTTTTGACACCTGGACCTTAGTTTTAGAATCAAATACGCTCGTAGACTCACCCAGACAATTTTGGCGGAGCTCGGAGCTGTTTTCGAGCAATTTAGATCCATCCGACGGCGTTTTTTTCTCATGCCATAGCAGCAGACGGGGCCAGAAATCGAAGCCCCTAAATTAGACATTATCTGCTGCGAAACTCGCTCATTTCAGCTACATTTTATAAATGAACGGCCAGTGTTATCACCATGTCAGCTCAACTTTGTTGTTATGGTCATCTGGGGCTTTACAAGGACGGGTAACTTTTGGTGACGTCATAGACATGCGCCGCAAGAGCGCAACTGAGTAGAGCCACTGTTGTTGCTAGGCTACACAGCTACATGGCTATTTTTGTGCAACATGGCGGAATATTTATCCAATTTAGAAGTGTTAGAAGTGTCTGACGACGACTTTGAGTATAATGGATGCCCGTATCGTTTTGAGCCAGAATATACCGACGAGGAGCTATTTGAAAGGAGGATGCAGAGGGAAAGAGCCGAACAGCTGGCCAGAGAATAAGCAACCACTGCACGTCCACGAATGGGGGCTAACTGGTGGTGTTGTTGTGGACATTGCACGGCAATGGCAACAGAGGAGGAGTGAGTTTCGCAGCAGATAATGTCTAATTTAGGGGCTTCGATTTCTGGCCCCGTCTGCTACTATGGCATGAGAAAAAAAACGCCGTCGGATGGATCTAAATTGCTCAAAAACAGCTCCGAGCTCTGCCAAAATTGTCTGGGTGAGCGTACGAGCGTATTTAATCCTAAAAATAAGGTCCAGGTGTCAAAAAACCAAACTTATCCTTTAAATATTACTCAAACTGATATAAGTGTCATATGGCACATCTCGCACAAATTTAGCCTTGTTCTATTCATTTGAATACGGAACAGCTTTGCTTTTGTGCTAATCATAGCTATCGCCCCCACTAATAGTCATGCAGTTTGCATTAAGGGCTAATTTGTGGACTTGTGATAACGTGCATGACGACATTTCCCTGTCTTCAACTAAAACAAAAATGTACACAGTGATGGGCCGAAAAGGCTTTTTCCTCTCTGAAGTATGGGTCAAGGTGCTAAAGGCTAATATGTTTAAAAATGCAGCTAGGTTTCCTATCTCACCTGATCAGTAAAGCTCTGTACTCAGTACAGACACTTGCCAACAGAGATCAGGTCTTCATTTTGCTTTGCCTTGCTTGGTACAAAAACTGCAAGCACTGCTACATCCCACTGCTACAGAGTAATGCCAACTCACTATAGCGTATAATAACACTCCAGTTCATCTCGTTCACACTGTTCCCTAGAAATAACATTTAAATATAGTAATTTTCTTCATTATGTTTTCAAGGCAATTAAATTTTCCCTGGGAAACTGGTGTTATTACAAAGAGCTTTCTACAAGCAGTTGGTGAACAGCTTGTTGCTCTCCTTTGACT
Organism: Cetoscarus ocellatus; assembly: GCA_037902135.1. Taxonomy (NCBI): domain Eukaryota; kingdom Metazoa; phylum Chordata; class Actinopteri; order Labriformes; family Labridae; genus Cetoscarus; species Cetoscarus ocellatus. Next base: position 994,659 of record JBAMNC010000443.1, read on the forward strand.
CTGTAACTGCATGTCTGCAAATTGCACACTACTCTTAATACACAGTCATCACACATTCTCCCATGTGTATGCACTTTTTCTCTGAGTTTTCAATTACAAAGAGTATGCCTACATACACATTTACACCCAGCTCCCTTTCACTCATAAAAATAGCCGCAGCCTTGGTTGAGTTGTGCCTCATCAGCTCCTTTCAGTTCTGCAAATGATGTGAACGTAGTTTCAAACATGTTAAGTCTATTTCTAAATACATACCTGCAGAATGCATGTATGCAAAATCATCCATTTTCTACTTATTTCTCTTGTTTTAAGGATATGTCAGAGTCTAAACTAACTGGAACCATGTTCCGTTAAGCTGGCTTCACTCTATAATAGGGATGGGCATTTTATCCAATGCACAATCAGTGCATTGTGGCAAGGGTCTATGGTAAATTGCATCGGTTGTAGTGGTGTGCATCGGATTAGAAACTGGGCTGAAACCACGATGCATCTACAAGCATTGCATCGGTAAAATCCAATGTCATATTATTTTATGTATATTTTTTAAATTATTATTGTCAGTCAATTCACTTCCATAATTATCTTTCAACCGTTAAATTCTCAAGAGTCCTCACTGCTTAAGTAGCATTCTGTAAGTGATCTGTCTTCATTTGTTACAAGCTTCTTAATGATGATAAGTACGATACTGCTTGCGTTCTTGAAGGAACAATAAGGTTGAGTTGAATTTGCACAGATTTGCATCTTGATTGCATCGTGACTGCATCGTGGTAGGAAGATAAATTGTACCGTCCCGAATTGGTAGATGCTTCATGTGAATCGTTAGTGTATCGTACCGTAGCCTACATATAGAGATGCATATCGTATCGTCCTGGGGATGGAGATTTCCATCAATACACTGTAATTGATTTTCAGATATTACATTTTAAAAACATGGGAGATCACAAAGTTTTAATATATTTTTTATTTTGCAATTCTCCAGAAACACAAACTAGATGATTTACCCAGGTCCTGAAACCACACACCTGACAACAGACTCAATATCCCACATAAACTCTGGGAGAAAGAATAATTGGTCAGGGTAAAATACAATTTATTGTGGGAACACGTTTAAAAAAGACTGAATTTAACACTTGGTTTTATTTTGATCCTTGCAACTAATTACTCTTTTTTGGTTTGAAAAAAAGAGGATACAACCTGGAGGAAAAGGAGATTACACCATGGTGCCCTGACCCTCAACATCCTCTACTGTCTGAGTTCTATTTTGCAACAAAAACCATTAATGACAGACACATATTTGTTAGACTAGGCTGAAAAGAGGACTAAGTTGATGTTCAATCTCATGTTTGTAATGTAAAAGTATGAAACATGACATTGGTGATGCGTTCTTGTCTGCTTGCTGTCATGTCAAATTTCTGACCTGGAGTCAGAAATATGAGAGAAGATAGGCCTTGACCCAAAACAGTTACTGATGGCACACATAAGGATAATTTGGACAAATTGTTGGTTGCAGCAAGCCTGAAATCCTACCCACCCCTCCCCCTATTACTGAGAAGATAATCAGGGCAAAAATCTGGCATTAAATTGTCAAATGTGAAGCCAGTAGGGCTGAACGATAACAGGAAAAGATCTAATTGCAATTTTTCTGGTAGATATTGCAATTTTAATCAAATTCAGGATTTTCTTTAAATCAAGCTTCAGTGCAACATTCACAATGTTTACAATATAGACAACAGTAAGGCAGTCAATGATCAAAAGAACATAACACATTATTCATAATCTAAAATTGATGATAAATAATCAGTTTTAATTATTTAAGGGATACTCCAACTTCTACGCCTAAACAGAGGCTTTGTATTGTTGACCTGCTTACTAGCACTTCTGTGGTGATGATTTGACGTTCGTGAACGAGTCGACTCTTTTGAACGGCTCTTTTTCAGGGAACAATGAGAACCGATTCGCAGTTGTGAGTAAGCTGTTCATTTGCGAGCCATTCTTGCAAATTGCATGCTAATTTGTAAAATACTACGTGTAACATAGTTGACACAACAGTTCCTGGGTCAGTCAGGAGCATTGGAGAAATGTGCAACTTTTGCCATCACATGATTGCGTTGTCTGAAATTGCAATTTCAATCCGAAAATGATAAGTCTTTCAGCCCTAGAAGCCAGTCCTGTTTGTGAAAACTGATCTGGTTACAACTGGGAGAAATCGACAGAAGCTGGGATATGTCTGGCCTCAAGCTCATGAAATGGGCACAAGGTCTGCAAGTAGTCCACTGAAGTGCCCAATTAACCACGCACACCAGACCATTCAACATATTTCACTAGTCCATCTGGGAAAGAGCCAGTGGAAAGTGTTTGAGAATGAGTATTTCCAGCAGGTGATTGGATCATCATTCTGTCAATCACGTTCATTACAAGCCAATCAGATAATGAAGTAGGGGGGATGCTACTGCTGTGGTATTAAGTACAAAACCCAGGCAAGTTCATAAAACAAACTGTCACCAAAACATGTTCGAACTGGAGCAACATATCCTTACAATAAAGAATTTGAAGTGTTATTTGTTTTTCATTTCATAAAGAAATGCAGCCCAGATCTGATAAAACTGCTACTTAGGCTGCTAGTATCTATGCTAATCTTTGTACACACAGTCGCTTCCCACTGTCCTGATGCTCGTAGCTCCCAACTCTTCCTGCTTTAAAGGACACTGACTGGGCCGTGCCGCTTTGGGCCGCTCACAATCGTTATAGTTTGAGTTTGGCAAGATGTATCAGTCTGATTACTAAATCAGGTGGATTATTAAAACAATCCTTGACAAAAGCTAAATAGCAGGAAAGTATCTTGCTATCACTGACCTATTTCATACCGTGAGCTACATTCTGTATTTAGCTACAAAACAGATTTGAAAGCAGACTGAAGCACAGAAAGTCATTTTAGTGGCTACAATACATTGTCCCACCCCAGTTGCAGTTGGTTGATCTGACAGTCCCTCAGGACTGATTTAAAATCTTTAGTCTAGAGGGCTTTACAAAGATAAGTTATCAAAGACAGGAGCACAAGCATGCATGTAAATTGCAAGCATGCAAACAAGATTGAACACATCGCACATAAATGCGTAGCAATAAAGGAGCTACAGAGACGCTATCTGCATCCTACATATTGTGCTCATCAATCTCCCACACAAACAAAAGCGCTCACAGTGCATTAAAATGGCAGAGCAGTAGCTGACATTTATATCAACCATCTGCTGAGAGGCATCAGAAGGTTACAAAAATGTGGGTTAAAGACATAAATAGATGAAGAAGGATATGAGGCATCTGGCTGACAGAGCATCACTGCTGCAAATAAAGGGAACATGCAGCAGTGTTTGTGACTGAACACGCCTTTGTATAGAGAGGCACCTGGGTATAATAGAATATATAATGTGATCTAAGTGTTGGTCTCCAGCCTCTCTGGCTGTAAATCAAACAGAGAGCATTCAGCACCGCGTGTGATAGGCCTACACTGTATTATAATACAGGGGGTGTGATTTAAATAAAGGTATGGTACGAGCTGTGCTGCTCTGGTCTTTACTTTGCATTTATCACCATTGAGCTTCAATATTTGATATTAAAGGTCCCATGTCATGGTGTGTTTGACAATGTTCATCATGTCTTAGGTGCCTATTAAGCATGGATTTGATTTAAATGGAACAAAAAAATGAAAATTTCACCTCTGTAGGATCAGATGCAGCTCTTTTCTCCTCTTTGCAAATGCTCAAACTGAGGGGGTGGGCAGGCTAAGATAATGAGCTCTGCTGTAATTGGCTGCCAAAACTATGCTTGGTGGGAGAGGAAAGGTTACAGACCACAGACCAGACTTTGAAAACAGTCGTGGTGTCTGCTTGTGACCAGCAGAAAACATACGTAGGTAGAGGCTGTGTAGCTATTACATAACAAAACCCAGGAAGTAAAAACAGAGGGTCATTTTCTTTAAAGAGGTGTAGTGCATTTCTCTGTGAACTGAGGGTTTCGTAAAAGGTGTCATGTTTTTTGCTTCCAAGCCCCTTCTACCAAGATTAAAGCAAATAAAGTTGATTTTGCAGGACAGGAGACCATTTAAATTGTTTGACATCTTACTATTTGTTATTCCAAAGTCCTTAATCGTCTACCTGACTATCTGTGCAATTATGTTTTATTTCTGATGTATAATATTTTTGAAAAATTAGGGGTAGAGAGTGCGAGCCTCAGTTTGAAATTTTTTTAAAAGAAATGATTATTTATCCTTGGTGTAAGTGTCTCAATTTAAATCCCGGCCATGTTTGTGGTCTTCCCTCTGTACTAAGCGGGATCATGACAAAGTCATTTGGAGTAAAGCCTCTTACAGCTCACTGTCTTACAATTGCTGCCATACAGACACGTGCTGTCAGTACAGTATGTGTGTATGTTTTGATGTACATGTGCTTCTCTGTGTAGATGAGTGTGTGCACTATTCTATAGCGCAAATGCCTCTAAGTCTGTGAATGTGCAGCAGTTTTACAGTGAATGGCACAGCTGTGCTCAAGCACGGCCACTCCCTGGTTACATAACAAAGCTTTTTCTTTACTGAGTGCCTACATACTGTAATAACGCTCTGCAGAATATGCCTCTACTCAATGCTGCCAAAGCTATTTAATAATCTCACTTGGCAAAACTTTTAGTCCAACAGAATAATTACATATCATCTCATTATGAATCATGGCTAATGGTTTGTCTTTTTTATCCATTTTGATCTTATTTTTCAACATTTGATAACAACTAATCAGTGCCATTACCATCAACTCTAATCAGGCAGGAGTGTGAACAGATACTGCAGTTATATAACACAGGTTTGAGCTTGATGGATCAACATAGTATAAAGCTGAGATCATGTTATCTCTGATACCTTTTTAAATCAAATGCTATTTTTCATATCAGGTAATTTTACTTTTCATGACTTGCAAGTTATTAAAATAAAATATAACTTGTCTGTTAAATGGTTTGAATCATATTTGTCATTTTAATTACATTTATGCCATTAAATTTATATAAATAAATCATTTAAATCAAAGCTAGTTTTCAGTTTTCTTTAAGTGATGGCTTACAAGGACAATGTTGCACAATGAACGTTTTATTTCTCTGGAAAACAAATAAAAATAAATAAATAAACCATGAGAAACTCCCACAAAGTTCATAAGAAAGACAAAGTTATGAAAACTGACAAAAAAAAATAGAATAGAATCTGTTGGGAGAATCTCTTTGGCTTTGTAGGTAGGTGGATATCTTTAAAACTCAGCTTTTTCTCTGCATTTTGGCCCTCTGTCCACACGTAACATCACAGGCCTCTGAAAATTCAGATTTTGAAAAGTCCTGCCAAGATGAAGACTTTCAAAAATTTAGTTTTGAGTGTCTCCAGGCCTGAAACATCACAGTCTGCACTGACCCTTCTGTGGCTGATGTCACACTATACAACATTATCACTGTTGTTTACGTGTGATGCAGAAGATGCTGCTTAACTTTTGCTGTTTTAAGTGTTGCTGACTGGACTGTTTACCTGCTTTAAAAACACTCAGATGATTCAAATGCTGCCACCATTTTGGATGAGACCCTGTTTTACTGTACCACAAGTGGCCATGTTCACTGGTGACCCATGGCTGCTTGCAAATGTGGATGCTGAGGTTACAGCAGTTGTTGAAGTCAACAAGAGCAGCCATGAAACTTTGTTAATAACAGGAGATGTTCAAGATTATTAGTTATGTCTCAAATTAAAATATAAAGGAAGAAATATTTACTCAATACATCTGCCATCACCAGTCAACATAGCCTTGACTGAAACCATGAAACCAGCTCGACTTGTGGTTGGAATAGATATGAAATAGATGTGAATAGGCGTGGATGATATTCATTTTGAAAACAGGAGAAAAACCTAAGTTTTCAGAAATACCAGCCTACATGTGGACATAGCCTTAGACTGTGTTACCACTCAGAGAAGAAGACAAGCCATGAAAGTCTGGAAAGTTTTTATTATTTAGTGATCACTGGACTTTAGTAAGTCATTTTGAGCATGCATCCCTGCATATTTCCAATGTTTAATGGTAATAAACACTGTATTTTACATAATAAACTGTGATTTCAGAGGACATTCCTATAGAGGAGCTGACAAAATGAAGGTAATGAATTCTAAATTCGAGATCATAAACTCATCTCTTCAAGGCACTCTTTGAATATTTCTTGTCAATATGGAACTAAAGATTTCAAGGTTCCAAGGTTTCTTCTCCTCACTGCCAATAAATGGACAAAAACACCCACAAATATGCGGTTTGACAGTGTATTTTTACATTTTCTTTTTTTATTAAGTGATGCCAAAAACAAGATGAGCCAGTGTCTTTATTGCTCTTAGCATGTCCCTCTTCTGGGGGGAATGAGGCGTGACATTAAGCACATCAACAGCAACATAAAATACCCAGACTCACACGCATAAGACCTTTTGCCCAATTTGCTAGCTCCTCCATTTACACACACATCGTTTGGCTCTGCCCCCAACCATTCTGGATTCAGAACTTGTTTACGAGAGGTTGAGGAGCTGATTAACATAACCACAACATTTTCACAGCATCCAAATCCGGACTGTAACAGTGGCTTAGTTTGGAGGATGGCCTCACACACATTTGTGCAACTTTGCAAGGACAATTTCCTGGGAGACCTAGAGCAGAGTTTCATAAAAAACATGAATATAATAATCTCAAACCCTTAATTGTTTGACATGAAACTGTTTAAAAATTGATATAATAGCTAGTGAATATATAAGTTATATTTTAAGTTTGGACACCTTACATTCTTCCTCTTTATAAAGGTGATTGTAATCAGGACTTAAACAACTATCATTCCATTTCAAAACCCCCATGTCTTGCCAAAATTTTGGAGTCACTTAGAAATGGCCAGCTGAAACCATTTCTATTCACACACTGTTTAATAAGTCATTTTCAATCTGGGTTTAAGCCTAGGCACAGCATGATATCTGCCACCTCTATGGTCTCTGCGCTGGATGGTAAAAAGCATTGTGCAGCATTATTTGTCAACTTGTCTTAGGCATTTAACACAATTGACCACTCACTGCTTTTGTCTTAACTTTACAAATTGGGATTTGATGGCAATAGTTTAAAAAGGTTTCAGGATTACTTCTCTGGGAGGATATAGTGCATTAAAATTGAAGATAAGATTTGCAGTTTGTCCCTGCATTCGTGTTGGAGTCTGTTGGCTTCATAAGTGTTTTCATTCATATACCATATCCTGTATTAGGGCTGTCACCTTATATCCGATATTCGAATAACCGTTCGAATATGGGGATAAATATCCGTAACCGAATAGTAAATAAATATTCGAATGTAAAATATTGAGTTTAGCGGCCTGGAGCAGTGGACCATTTTATCCAACAGAGGGCGCTCTCAGCGCAGCCTGACCCTCAGCCACATCCGCTGCTCTCTTGACCTCAGTAAACAAAGGGGTGCCACTCAGAGCGGACATTAACAGCACCGAATCATCTGAGGAGCGCTGTGGGGTAGTATTTTGGGTTCTTCACCATTGATGGCAACTTTAAAATCAAAGACTGGGCTGTGTGTCGGTTATGTGCAAAGCAGCTTATTCACTCGTCCTCCACATCAAATTTGCCGGCTCAACCATCGGCTTTCATCCAAGTTATACAGCCGAGTGCAGCGGTACTTCGTCAAGAGCTCAACCCTGTGTGACCCTATAAGAGCGCATTAGGGTGGATAAGTAAGCAGTATGAAACTACTTAAGAGGTCAGAAGTACAATGCAAACATGGCGGCAATTCTGAGCATAAAGGTAACAAAATCAAAACCAACAATCAACCCATCATCAAATAGTTGTTGACAACTGATCACCAGTGGTCAGACTTCACCATCAGTGTTGTCTGAACTCCATTTCTACAATATTTTCCTCTGTGCACCGACATAAGTGTCTCGGTGTAAGGGTGTAATGAGTTACCATGTTAACTGATGACCTGCGGCCTACTGTGCTCATAGATGTTGTAGTCAAAGCACCAAAAAAAGTAGAGCCTGTATGCTTCAATGCTTCATTGTGAAGTGTTTTATCTAATAATACTTCATAGTTTATATGTGAGAAAATACAGCCAAAGAAACCAAGCTATCACAAACATATCAAAGTCAACCACAGGGTCAACCCCAAGTCACCAGTTGAATTGATACCCCGAACTTATTTCCTTGTTTCTTGACTTCTAAAAGAGAATTCATATGTCATCAGCCAGACGACCAGTCATATTTATGTCTCCTCTGCCTCTACACTGATCCTACTGGTGTAGACTGCAGCTCATGTCTGCGCCGCTTCAATGCTAAACAACGTGCAAAGCTAATCTGAATTGATGAGGGTGACACGTGGCAGCCATCAGTCATCTGTGTTTGCGTAGTTTACATTAAGTTTATCTCTGATCTAACTGTGTTCATTCCACTATTGTTCCAATTTCAAAGAGGTTCCTCAAGGCTTAGTACTTGGTCCCATCTTGTTCTGTATTTATATCAGTGAAATCACAGCCTCATTAAATGGTTGTCATTTTCATCTATTTATGATACTGTCCCATATTCAATTGCCAGTTCATTCATGATGCCACTATAAATTAACAGTTGTCATTTAACCTGCTACAAAATCATCTGCTTCAACTGAAACATGTTCTGAATTGTTCCAAGAGTAATTGGATGTTGTTTTGAAACACCAGGAGTGTTGACTTTAACAGTGTTGACATTCAATCAGTTGGCAATATATCACATATGAAAAACACTGTTAAAGCAGAATGCTGTGCACTTAAACAGTAAACATAGATTATTAATATGTCTTTATTCCAGCTCAAAAGTGAGGATTGTGAATGTTTTAACACATGTGCATATACTCTTTTATATTGTGTATAATTCCAGTTGTCCTATTATAGTTTGAAGCTACCAGGGCCAACTTTCCCCAAGGGAATCTCTAAGGCTTGATCTTTTTGAAAATAATTGCATGCAATAGAAATATGTTTCAATTTATGTGCATACATTGCTTCCACTTGTGCTTGCATTTAGTCGATCCTTGCTGTATGTTTGCATGTACCCAGTAGACCTGGTGTCCATAGTAACTCACTCATTAGCAGGGTGTGCTTGTGTTGTGTTGAATAATCTACTGGAGGAGCAACAAGGAGAAAAGAGCATCGACTGTTGAATGTATGAGATCTGGATCAGGGGATACCAGGAAACAGCCTTGATGACGGATTCTTGTTTTACTTTTGATTTTTAGGCATGTATAAAAATGACCAAACTACAGGCTTGTGAAATAATGTCAGCATCACAGATACTGTTAGAAAAGAGAAAATAAAGGAATAATGGGCCTGGAAATGTGGATGATATGAAAGAGTGAAGAACACAGGAAGAGGTAAGGGCACCCACAGTGAGTGCACGGATAAGAAAGTGACCAGAAAGAGTAAAGGTTGCAAAACAGTTAAATTTACTATCACTTGTAAATGCACAGAATTAATTCTTTACCAAAATTACTGGCCCTAAGATACATATACTCAAAAAAAGTTCTGAGATGTTATTTTGGTTGATCGTCCTCCCCTTTAGTATTACCATGTGTATTTTATATTGTTCGAAAGCCTGATTACTGACCTTTAAAATGAGGTATAAATTGCGATGACCCTGCATTTGTGAAAGGAACTACACAGCTAAACGTGTGGCTTCCCCTAGAAGAAGGGTGAAGCAAGAGTGAGGAACAGATCTTGAGGTGTAGTCTTACTGGGACGCCCACTTTGTGGTCTGTCTTTGACTTTACCAGTCTCAACTTGGTCCTGAGTTTGGAAATGGTACCAGGGCTGACGTCAAATAATGCTTCCCCTCATCGTACCAGAACACCAGCTTCCAATGTACAATCTTTACAAGTTGTACCTTGTTGTAAAGGTAACTCATCAGGCTTTCCAACAATGTAGGATACAATTCCATTTGGTATTACTAAAGGGGAGAAATCATTTCACGTAAAAAATTTCCAAGCTTTTTTTGAGGAGAATATACATTTTCAGTTGAACACTAACATCACCACTGATATTTCCATAAGTATTCAAAGATAGAGAAACTTCTCAAATTTTTATATCAATACAGGCCTTTTAATTGGGACTACTTGTTTATTATGAGAAAAGGTGGTGATGTGTGACAAGATGCGGGACAGGTAAGCAAAACCTGCTCCTGCTGCTGCTCTGTTTCTGTATCTCATTCATATTTTATGTTGGTTACCCGTGATGGACCAAAATTATTCTCTGCCTGCTGTTCGTTCTGTCACTCAAACTTCCTCCTTTAACTCCATCCCCTATCCGACATAAATAGATGTTAACAAGTTAAATGGAGATCAACTGTCTGCTGTGTCTGCCTTTATTATTACTTCTATTCCATGCTTTCATCACAAATCAACTTGGAGTAGCCGATATTCAATGTTCAGAAATCATCATAAATTTAGGTGAAAGTACATTGCTGGGGTCAATTTTGCTATGTTAAGTATAGTTCAATGACTGATTGTAGACGGATTTTAGACATTTGGCAACATAGATATGACTTTGACCTAAGGTAACGTGGCGATGCTGATCATAATACAAACATACTGTGACATCACAACGCCATATAAAGCAGACCTATATGCCATTTAACCACATGCAGCTGCAGCTGGTCTTAGTATCCGACACCCTGCCAAGAGGGTAAATGTTGTCCTTCCCCAAATGGTCACACAACGGGAGCCTTTGGTCAGGCAGGCAGGTTTATGAACTACAGATGCCACTTATTCGAAACTTACTTACTTAAACTTGTGCATGAACCTTTAATTTATAACACTTCATATGACTGAACCATGTGGTTTAATTCTCATATGTGCTGTCTCATTATTTAATAGCCATACCTTGAATATTGTCTGATAAACAGGATCATGGTCACAGTTTAATGGGTGCTGAATAAATTGGGAACATTTTATTGATGTCTCACTGCTCTGCTTGACTCCTGATTTTAAGAATCTATCCAAATTTTAGAGTTAAGAGAGGAAGTTAAAAAAGAAAATATAGCAGCACAGGTGGGAACCAATTGTTTTTTTTCAAAATGTACTTTGATTTAGGAAAGGCTGGTCTCTAATTCCAAATCTCTCATAAAAAGTAACATTCTTACATTCTCCAGAAACTTAAAATTTACAAGAACTGAAAAATAGGGTATAAAAGAAGGGAAATGGGGACAGATGAGACAAAGAGAAAATAATAAGTTAGGTGGAGAGAGGGGAGAGAACACGAGAGACAGATGGAAACAAATGAGCCGTATTAAAGCAATTCTGTCAACAGCCCTGAGTCGGGAAAAATGGTGGTGTAGTGCAGGAATAGAGGAGGAGGAGAGAATAGATGTTTAGTTTGAGTCCACCAATAATCTAAATAGACTTGTTTTGCTTCAGGTCTAGAACTGGGATCATAAAAATACACGGTGCTGTGGGGGGGCATGGTCAAATAAATCCTTCTCAAATCTCTGTTTGTGCTGCATCTCAACTGGAAGAGATGGATACTCGGACTAGCATCAATAAAAAGTGAAAGCACCTCCTTGGGGGATTGTCTGGGATTGCAAATGAAATACTGCAGTGAGGCAGTCGACTGCAGTCCCTCCAGTCTCCTTCATCTCAAATAACCATAACAGGCTCATTGGCCGACCTATCAGCTATGATACAGAATTGGAGATAATGTGAGATAATGTAATTTGTCACTAATGTGAGCATCATCTCTGTACAATCATTCCTGAAGCATGACTTTACAAACATATGTGAGGGCTGTTGTGGTCTTTTTTCAGGCAGAATGTTGAGGATCTACGAGTGAACACAAACTATTACAGGTGCTGGTAATGAAACGTAATTTGGAAATGCTCTTAGTGAAACTGTATTTATTTTCTTAGATGGAAAAAACCAAAAGGAGCCTTAATAAATGTCACATTTTACTTCTCAAAAAAGTTTACATTGATCCCAGATATGAGGGGAATGCAGTTCTTCCCTAAAAATCCACTCAGATGTTGGATTTTAGCATGCCAACCAACCCCTTTGATTCATCCCTGCTCAAAACAGACTGTTTCAGTGCAAATCCTCATGAATTGTCTCTGATCACAGTAAAAGTAGATTGTCTTTAGCTTTCCAGTACTGTGCTCTTCTATCCAACATTGATCCAAGGGACAACAGGACTGATTTTTGCCTCTTTGCTCAAAGGCTTCTTTAGTTCACAAACGTTGGCTGGGGAAGAGCTAGAATCATAGGCCTCTGTCAATCAAGAGTCACCTAAGAGTCATCACCAGAGTCACTGACCTAGCTTACCCCCTGGAGGTGTGACCAGTGGGCTCTTCGTGGGTCATTTGGGTCATGTTTGGTTTCTTGTTCCTGAGTGGAGGTGTTTGGATTGTTAATGAATTTGATGGTTTATAAAACAACATCTCCACCCAAGAACAAAGGACCAAACAACATGTGACCCAAACAACCTGGGAAGTGCCCACCTGTCCACCCACAGGAGGAAACTAGGTCAATGACTCTCAGGTCAGATCCAAGATCATCTGCATATTATGGTCGACAGAGGCTTTATAGTTCTAGCTCTTCCCCAGTAATTTGTTTAGAACCGAGGAAGCCTTTAGGAGAAGAAGTGAAACATCTTCAAAAATCTATATCAGTCCAGTGCTCGCTTGGATCAGCATTGGATAGCCATGACCTGGGTGACTGAGGGCCCTCACAGACACTGTGGTCTTATGTTTGCCTTGGCCACAGCGAGGTGACATATCCCTTGATGAAAACATTAGGAGAACATTTTCAACTGGACTGGTTTTGCTACTTTTCAAAAAATTAAAAATAACTGTCTTCTGTTAAATAAATACATATTCTTTGTCCTGATTACAAATATTTTTGTGCTTTTTATTGGTTAAAATTTTATGAAAGTTATGAAAGATAAGTCTGACTTGGACTGGCACAAGGGTATGACTTTTTCCTAATCATATAGAAGCACCACTGATCCTCAGATTCATCCACTGAGGACTTAGCCCTAAATTTGGGACATAGCTAAAATCTAGATGAATTCACTACTGTTTACTTTGAGAGTATGCAGTAGAGTAACACAGAGAAACGTCCACCACACTGAAAACATTTTTGCATTACCTAAAACACCAGACTATTAAAAAGAACTGTTTTTGTTTTTAACAGAGAAATGAGGGCAAGAATGTATCATCCTCTCCACAATTCCTCTGTCTGTCTGCCACCCTCTCTAATCTTCTGTCCCTGTCGTTGTCACTTAGATTTGATTGGCAGAAGAGTCTTATCCCTTTCGCCCACAATCAGATACTAAATTGAGGCTTATAATGGGAGGGGGTGAAATCACTTTGACTGAACAAGCATGTGTACTGGGTCATTAAAGCTGGCTGCGACAGTGATAAATGTTCCCAGTGCGACGCAATGGTGAAGAGAGTAAACAGAAAGAGAGAGAAGGACTGTTCCTATTATTTGGGTTGTCACCTACATCAGCCTCAGTTTCTCACAACAATTAGTGCTGTGGATGTAAACCCTTTTCTTCGGCTTTCTCGATGTGATGCTCTCTCTTTCTCTCGTCACCTCTTTTATCTCCATTTCCCTCTAAACTTGAACTCTTTCCTTTCAGTTTATCTGAATTTCTAAAATGCAGTACTGAATAGGACTCTGGGTTTTCTAAATTTCTGTTAATAGGTTCCCCAATCTGTGCATAAACACGTCTCTTTCATGACATTAAAAACTGATAACTGCAGACATTAAAAAAGGTGCCATTCCAATCCCTTCTCCATAAACCAATAAAAGTTAACTTTTCAGTTTCCTTACAGTACATTCATCATAAATCGGTTAAATTAACGTACATATTTGACTTGTTCTAGTATGTTATTACAAATAATCTCTGTCTCTGATTTGACAATGTACAGTAAGCTCGATTTATTAAAACACTGACATTAAAGAGTAAGTAAATGCATCAAGTTTTAAGCTCCAGTAAATGCAGCTTTCGGTGCAATGTCCTACACACTATTAGGTTAAAAAAGTATCTAAGAAGACAAGCAAAATTTTGCCTTAACACATTTTCAAGTAGCATTTTAGATTTATGTTTCTTTCTAAAATGGCTAAAAAGTCGCGTTACATAACTGTCCATGTTCTGAAGTTTTCTTCTTTTTATTTATTTTGTAAATCTTTTTTTTCTTCCTAAAAATGGACCACTTTAACCCAGTTTTGACTTTGTCCTCAAGAGCATGTGTATTTTTTCAAGTGTAACTAACTCCGTTTTTAAAGCTACTTGTCTTTCAAAGCAGTACTTCCTAACTGGTCAAGGACCCAAAACCATCTCCTTAAAGAGAAATTGCAACCAAAATATACAAAAAATAACAACCATTAAAATGTATTCAATGAAAATGTTGCAATTTGAGCCTTAAAAAGAACATGTGGTTGAAAAAAAGAAATGGATACAACAAACATATTTTAGGGGCACACAAGATGGATGCATACAGTGCATTTGATCTAAATCTGTTTTTCTGTAATCACATTTGAAATTGATTTCTTTCTCGATATCTATAAAAAAAATAACACTATATCATTGAAAAAATGATATAATCCCAATGTTACACAAATAATGAGGCGACCCACTTTGAGTCCCACCCTGCAGTAAAGACCTACTGTTCTAAAGCAAAAAGACAACTGATGTCCAAGATGGTTTTCAGAATTAGCTGTAAAACACAAAAACAAACAGTAATCATCTTACGGAGTTTGGTTTAAAAACACAAGCCTTCTTCAAAAATAGTTTTAACTTTTAAAAATAGATTAATTAAATAAACACTATAAACACAAATATAAAGTTTATTATATTATATTGTGATATTATATATAACTAATTAAGTACAATGAATGATTTGTTGATACTCTTAAAACATGATTTTGTGATTTAAATCTTTTCCTCTTTTTATGACACATTTATGCAAAGCCTGCAAAAAAGCTTTGCTGTCATTATGCCTTAAAACATTCACATGAGCCCCATTCATGCTGCAGTTTCATCTTCACTCTGTATGTTGAAGAGGAGGAACTGGGAGGGAGTTGACCCCCATTTTCTCTGTCTCCATGATGGCCTTTACACACCAAGGGCAAGGACAAGATCTGGTGACGGTGACAGGCTGATTTTAATGAAATGGAAACTATATGACACATACACTCTTCTGTAAAGGACAGGAGAACTCAGAAGAGAACTGAAACTGTACCAAAGCTGGTTCAGGACCAACTGTTTACTACAGTAGAAGCTTGAGTATACATTCACCGTCATCATACTGCACCTCCAATACTATTCTGGTGGGTGATCCTGCTGTTACTCCATACAGTTCAAGAAAAATATTGAAATCATGAAAACATGGCCACTTTTAACCATTGCACAGGGACAGCTTATCTGGTAACGATCCTGGTTTCTGATGCTTTTTTATCTTAATTTTAATCCCACAAGTGAAACTGTTGTCACCATGTTTTCTTCTCACACAACAGGTAGTTGTATGCAGCCTGAGCCTTCTCTAGCTGTGTCCTCCAGTAACAAGCATCATGCAAAGGCTTGTATAAGAAACCCCTCACGATTAAAGGGGACGCAAACAGAAGGACAAACAGCAACTATACAGTTGTGTTCAAAATAATAGCAGTCCCACATCACTAGCAAGATAAATCTGCTATGCTTTTTCGCTGAAGTGTTTCTTTGACTGGTTAAAAGACAAACAGTGTTATAAGTGGTGCCACAATAAAATGTAAATAAAGGGGAAGATTGCAGACAGTAAAAATAATAAAGCACGACGGACCATGAGGCACTGAACAGACAGGGATGTGGGGTTAAAAAGTTTGTTGTGAGAAAGTTTAAAAACAGAAAGACACTAATAAAAAGGAGAAAGAGTCAGAGGCAGACGGGGAGATTTTGTCACTGCCAGACTGTCCACAAGAAGAAAACCTCTCAGTAAATGGGGAGCAGCCTGGAACATTGTGACACTAGAGCTCAGTAAATCAACATTTCCAATTTTGGTGTGCTCTGACCATTTACAGCTGGCTTCACACCGAGTCCAGACTCTTTCAATCAATGACAGTGCGGACCATGGAAGAGAAGAATAGAAAAGAAAATACTTCCACACAGACATCCCATTTCTTTTGGGAAGCGTAGAAACTCATTTTTGCATGCTGGGTATTAGCAACACCTCATCTTAAAAATCTGTCTAAAATCTGTCAGCGTCAGTGGAAGCCTTTATGATGCATATTTTGAATAAACCAATACATTTTATTTGTAACAATTAAATCAGCTTTTAAAAGATGGAGGCCTTTTAACTGACAGGGAATAGAAAAAGGTTGTCTGATTGTACTCATCGAGTGTTATTAGGGCTGTGTTATAGGAGACCTTGCCCTATTGGTTTTCATCCATTTATTCCTTTCTTTCTTATAAGTATTTGCTTGATGCCACCTTGAACCTAAATTTGACCCCCTAAACATGTTCAAAGACTCACAAAAATTGGCACACACCCCAGATTTGAGAAAATTAAAAAATGATCACAAAATGCCAAAGTGTGCTCTCTAGCACCACCTAGGCACACTCAAATGGCCCTTATGAAGAAAAAGTGATGAAAAAGGATAAAAGTTTGCACACTGTTCAGTTTCAAATGAGAAATTTTAACTAAATACGGGACAATGCTTTGGTCTACAAGACCTTCATCAAACAAATAAAGCAGAAAAAAAAACCAGGCTTACTCGTGTGTGACAAACAGGAAGTAATCACAACCTCCACAAAAGGGTGACACCCACTTCAGTAGGTAAAATAGATAAAAATCTAAATAAAAAAATCAATAAAACCTATTCATAACACAGTACTGCAAAATCTTTTAACTATCGAATTCATGGAATATCTAACCTTCCCTTACACCATGAAACAGGGACTTTGTGGGACTCCAAACAGTCTTCACTCACAGGAGAGGTACCAGCACATTCAGTAATGTTCAGGATCGATATGTGTCTGAATAAATATTGTTTGGATGTGCTTCTACTAGCTTTCTTACTGTATTTGTATTTCTCACTGATGTAAAAAAACCTTCAACCACCCATGAAGAAACTTTTGTGGACCTCAACCCCTCTGTTTGACAAGAGTCCTCAGGCAGAGTTTTGTACCAATTTGCTTCCCCTCAGGTGTTTGTTTCTGTGTCTTCTGCCTCGGGTAAATGACTGTATGTTGTGAAGATGTTTGTATGTGGGTTATTTTCTGCCTCCAGTGTTTGTGTGCATATCACCCTTTACACACTGTAAAATTCAATGTGTGTACCTTTTCTTTTTTGCTTCAGTCTGTAATATTGCACTTTAATTTGTTGATGCCTTTGAAAGTTTGGAGGTCTTTTCATGGCTTTCAGCAGCTACCAGTGAATGAAAAAGTAATTATTTTTCTCTGTGTTAATGCTTTTTATGCTGCTGTTTCTCCAGCAGTGAGCAGATAATTTAATTTGTTGGAATAAAGCGACATTAACTAGGCTGACTTCTACTGTACTGCCCATTCATTTCACAATAAATGGAATAAAACAAGATATTTTCCCATTAAATACAACAGCGGCTTCAGCCAGCACTGCTTATTGCTTTACTCTGCTTCAGCAGTGGAGCAAAATTGATAAACCCTTTAGTTACTGTGAAAATTAATTTGCTACATCAAATTGAAATCATAGCAAAGAGGAGATTGTTGTATTGGTAGTATGTTACAGTTTTGTTACTGGCAGTTTGTCTATCTTTTGTGTATAACATTTTGTTTTAAGAGAATGTACTACTTTTAATAAGATAATGGAGTGACTCCCCTTACTCATTGTTGTTGTTTCTCCTCCTGACTAAGTACAGGTCAAAAACAAAATGGACTAACACAGGCTAGCCTAGGCTTCAGCCTAGGGCCCCCCCTGTGCAAGCACCCCTAAAAAATAGTTTTTCATGCAGGAAAAAATGTATTGACTCCTATTGATCCATGACATACATATTTTTTTCGTTAAATTAGCTCTTGATAAGTAGATTTTATTTGTTGCATCTAGCCTACCAAATGATCAGCTTTAGCAGGGTAAAACACGACAAGATAATCTGCAGAGTTCTGGCTCGATCCCCTTTTTTCTGTTAGTGGTTTTACTTGTTACCTAGTACATGGTACTTTTTTGCATCACCTTTGCCAATGTTCCAAGCAAACCTGACAATACAAAAAAGGGACATCTGTACAGCCAGAGAGTTTATGATGAGGAGTGTCTTCAGTGGGCTATTCAACACATAAATGAAAAACCTTCATTGTCCACTCCATAATGCTTCATGACTGCCTAAACTCTCAAGTACTTGTCAAAAGTGTTATGTCTGGCTGCTAATGCCTCAGCAACATAACTTTTCCCCTTAGCCTCTGACTGAAAACAAGGTACCCTACTCCCTTGACGCCCTCTATTTGGATACTGGGATATAAGGGCAGTTTCTTGCACCTGTCTTCATTTGGGAGGCATCATCAGAGCATACACTGCATTAGAAAATGAATTGTTGTCCCAAAGCTGAGTAGAGTTGAGCCAAGTTAGGCTGTTCTGACACATAGAATAATTTCATTGTTAAACTGATCTCTAGTCAGATATATGCAGTTAAGTATTGGGTTCCTGGCCAAGGAGGATATGTTTTTGCTGGCGTTTTGTTTGTTTGTCCATCAGTCTGCCTGCCCAGCTTGTTGGTGATCTGAATCTGGATGCAAATCTAGAATTGTTTTTAAAGATTTATTGATATTGTGAGATAGGGCAGTTTTCCACCTTTCACTAATAACTCTAAAAGCTCTCAAAGAGTCTTGATGAAATTGTCAGAGAAAGTAGGTCAAGGCACAAGAAAGAAGTGATAGGATTTTGGCAGGGATCTGAATCTGGATGCAGATCCAGGAATTTCTAAAATGATTTGTTTACATCCCACTATTAGGCATTTTTCCACATTTTCCATAAGGACTCTAAAGGTGCGTTCACACCAAACGCAACTTGGTGGCAGAGATCGCATTGCCCTACCCAAGTCACGTCGCTTGTCCATAAAATAGCTCATTTTGTCACTGTTGTGTCGCTCAGTGAAGTCACGCCCGCTCAAGTTTCACTGCGATCATATCATACGAGGTGTGTCAGAAAAGTTCCAGGACTGGTGTCACAAAAGATTTATTTCAAACCCAAACTTCAAACTCCTTGCCACAGGGCCAGACGATCAACCAGCATGTCCACAAAGAGATACTGCAGCGTTTGCTTCGTTCAGTGCACGAGAAGAGGTGGGAGTTGTGGCAGGACAAGTCGTGGCTGCTTCACCATGAACAACGCGCCTGCTCACAATGCCCTGAGCATCCGACAGTTGCTGGCCGAGAAGAACATCGCTGTGCTGGAGCGACCTCCCGACTCACCTGGCTCCGTATGATTTTTTCCTCTTCCCCAAGCTCAAGGAGGTCATCAAGGGGACCTGTTTTGAAGACGTGGACGACATCAAAAAGGCCGTGACGACGAAGCTGAGGAGGATCCAGAAGAATCCTTCCAGGAGTGCACGAAAGCGTGGCAGAGAAGGATGGGAAAGTGCATTAGGCTCCAGGGGGGTTACTTTGCAGGGAAAAACTTGGAGTTTGGATTCTAAATAAATCTTTTGTGACACCCGTCCTGAAACTTTTCTGACACTCCTCGTATCATATATATCATATATTTGTATGTATTAACTGACATCATTCCAACTGTAACCTTTTCACTCATCTACCAACTTTAAAACACTGCAGCTGATGCAGACGAGGAAGGACAGGGCTGCAGAGAACCGCCACTTCTGTTGAAAAAGGCAGAACTAATGTACTCACTAACAGTGTACCCACATGGACATGGACTGTCACTCTGATGTGATCCAGAATAAAAACAGTTGTTTTGGGTATTGTCACACCCCCCCACAACACTGATTGGCTGTTGCGGCACAGCCACACGTGATATTGCCTGGTAGTGACCAGGTAGCGCGACCTGTTAGCACTACCAAGTTGCCCATCACGGCTGTACATTTACTTTACATCTAGTTCTCTGAAGTGTACTTGAGTTTGAGGGTTTTTTTTTTTTGTTTTTTTTTTTTGGAAAGTCCACTGTTGCCCCTTTATTTCTACTCTTGTGAAATCTAGCCTGGCACTCGAGTTTTGCTTTCTTTTTTTATAATTTCATAGAACTGACCAGACATAATTGTTGGGACCATATCTAATGTTTATGTTGCTTCCTTTTTCATCTCTCTCTTTCAGGGGCCAAATGGGTTCAATGGGTAGCCCCAAACCAGGCATGCAACAAGGAGGCCACGGAGGAGGAATGGGTGGTATGGGAGGAGGAGGAATGGGAGGGATGGGAGGAGGAGGAATGGGAGGGATGGGAGGCATGGGGGGTGGAGGAATGGGTGGCATGGGGGGTGGTGGAATGGGGGGCATGGGGGGTGGTGGAATGGGAGGGATGGGAGGCATGGGAGGAGGCATGGGTGGGATGGGAGGAGGAGGAGGCATGGGTGGCATGGGTGGAGGTGGAATGGGAGGGATGGGAGGAGGACAAATGGGAGGCATGGGAGGAGGAATGGGAGGAGGTGTAGGAGCTGGCATGGGCTCAGGTGGAGGTATTGGGTCCAGAGCTGGTGAGCCCTACCGCCTGGCCACCCATGAGAGTCCATCCTCACCTCGACACATGCAGTCAAGTCAGGGGAGTGGCATGGGTCAGGGTACTGGGTTTGGTCATGGGATGGGTCATAGCCAGGGAACAGGGCCTGGTCATGGGATGGGTCATAGCCAGGGAACAGGGCCTGGTCATGGGATGGGTCATAGCCAGGGAACAGGGCCTGGTCATGGGATGGGTCATAGCCAGGGAACAGTGTCTGGCCACGGGATGGGTCACGGCCCAGCTGGGTCCACAATGGGGGGCCATGCAGGTCAAAGTCCTGGTCAGCACGCCTCCCGTCGAAACCTCCAAGTTGACTTTAGTGGTCCAGGTGGCTCCAGAACAGGCCGGTCGCCCTCAGCATCTCCTGACCGCAGCGTGACGCCCACCTCGCCCTACTCAGTGCCACAGATCGCACCGATGCCGAGCAGCAAGATGTGCCCTGTGTGCACCACCACCGAGCTGTCCAACCCACCGGCTGTACCCAACTACAACACCTGCACCCAGTGCAAGGCCACCGTCTGTAACCAGTGTGGATTCAACCCCAACCCTCACCTCACAGAGGTAAGCCAGCTTTAACAAGGACATAGATAAGCTGTGTATCTTTGTGTGTATGCACTGGATGATTAAACACTTTATATTCTCTTTATGTCCGTCCTTACTCTGTCCCCTGAAAATGTGATCAACAGAAAAGACTAATGTCATTTTGTAGCTGCATGAATCAATAATTAAATAATACTGATCTATTGTTGGAGACTCAGCATTTAGGTATGAATGTAATTTGAACCTCATGGCACACAGATGCCACTTTTGATTAATGTTTCAGGTTAAGATGATGAACAACAAAACAAACATGACCAAAGTTTAAGTCTGGAAAGAGATCCAGCAGAGACAGATGGTGGAAGACTGCTTTGGTCAAAAACAAAAGGGACAGGGGGATGAGACGTACAGAAAAGCTGCATTTCCTTATGTTTCTTTGCCAATAATGCAACTTTGGCTTAAATGAGACTGAATGGAGGTGAATGAACAAAGTGGATGAATCAACACAGAGAAAGTGATGGAAGAAGATGAGGAGATAGTTTGAGGTGAGGGAGACAAATGCAGCCAGGAAGAAAGAAAGAAAGAAAGAAAGAGAGAATAAAACACAGTTAGAAAAAAAATCCTCCATTTTAGAAATCTTTCCATGTTTTGGTGAAAATCAGGGAAATGTGACACTAAGGGCCTTATTTTATGGCGGCTCAAAGTGTTTAAGCATGAAGCACAGGTGTCATCCCTAATTTACTCTTGATGCAGGTGTCATTGAAAGACCGTGCCCCACGCTGTTTGAATAGCAAATCAACATGCGGTCCTGTTTGCACTAAGTTTGTCTGAAACTGAGGAGTGGTCAGGCGCAAAACTGGCATGCTCCTAACTTAAGGATGCAGAATTTGGCTGGCTTTAAACCTCCTCATACCTGGACCAAAATCTGAAGTCGGTGGCGCTGAGTGTTTCTGCTATTTCAAGGACATGATATAACATGGCACACATCCACAAGATAAAAACACACTTTACTCAGCCTGTTTTACTCACACAGGATGCACAACAGCACACCTTTAACATTAAATATAAGAGCATTTGTTGGAAAATCCAGTTTAAAGTTCATAACGGGATGGAGAGCTTAGAAACAGTGTGACTTCTACTCCAGCGCTCTGTAATAGCGAGTTCATAATAGAGAACAGAGTCAACGATTGCTGTGGGGAAATAAGAAAAAATGCCTAAAGCCCACAGTTATTTGATGTGCTGTAAACAGGTCTATCATAAACATAAAGAAGACTGATCCTGTCATATAACTGGAGATTTTAATGATTAATGAGGTGTCTTTTTATGGTAGTTTCTGACTCATCTACTGAACTGTTTCTTCTGCTCTGGACTCTTCAATTTAAAAACATGCTTAAATATGAGCATTAACATATTTCATCAGTGTTTTGTGAGTCCTCTGAGTGAATTGACACAATGAAATAATCCATCCAAAATTCTGACCGAACAACTAAACCCGCCGAGTAAAAAGTGCCACCACCTCGTGCACATTGATTTAAAGTGAAAAAGAGCTGACTCAAATTGGTTTGATCTGTGTTACGCCAAAAACACACCCATAAAGGCACAAAAAAAGGGCCCTAAGTTTGAACTTTTTCATTTTTTATGTATGCATATAAGCAAATCAAGCCATAATATGATCCATGGAAGCATAGAAGCTGAGTGAGTGTGATGTATGCTCTCTGTACTGTAGCCCTTTGTGTGTATTTGTGATAGACAGTGAGTGTAAAGGCTCAGCAAGTGGCAGTAATTCCATCCTGAGGCGAGGACAGAATCTCTATTAATGTGCCGGAGCGAGACACATGGGTCGTGACAGAGTGTGTGTTTCTGTGTGTGAGTGAGTTCATTGTTCTCAGGTGTGACTCAAAGACAGAGAATCAAACACCGCAGCGGGGCCGGGATGTATGGACCAAGAGCTAAAGCTGGATTTTTTTTTAGCTCTATGGCAGTACACAATATCCATCCATTCATTCATCATAACACTTATTCCATGCTGTGATGGGCAGCTGGAGCTGTTTCCTGCTGTTATGAGCAAGAGGTGAATTGGTCACCAGTCAATCACCCAGATGGCATGTAGAAACATTTGGGCTGAGAATCAGACCTAGTATCTATTTCTTTTATCAATAATAACACATGCTACACTGTTTAATACACAATTTTGTAATAACCTAGCAGCTGGACTAGCCTGATTCGATATCTGTAATCATGCAGATCCATTTTGCTAAGCTCCAATCTACAACGTTTGTGGTCGGCCCAAAGCAGCACGGTCCAATCAGAGTCAGGTGGAGGTGAGAAAGATGGCAGGAAGTGACTGCACTTATAGAGATTAGCATAGATGCTAACAGCTTCAGTTAAATGAAAAACAAATACTAACACAATAAACTGCTCAATAGTAAGGATACTTTGGCTTCATGTTTTGACAAGAATTTGTTTTACAAAGTGGCTCACGTTCTTAAATGCAATAGCGCCCGCCTACTGCATTATCTAACTGGCCTGTAATGAATATTTATAGAGGGAACAATCATCCAATCACCTGTCGGGTATGCTTCTGAAAGGCCCTCTGCCCTCCCCAAACACTTTCTATGGGCTCTCTCTCAGATGGATTGGTGAAATATTTTGAACAATCCATCTGGTGTGACAGGTTAATTTTGTATTACCCCTTCATATCAAAAACGTAATACATTGCATAGCCCTCCATTGCATTCAGAGAAAGAAGGAGGAAAGAGTCTGAAATAAAGGACCAAATAATGGATTATCACATCAATAGTGTTATTCTGAGGGGGAATGGCGGGGTGAGGAGGGGAGGGTGAGGTTAAGAGGCTCTATTTGATTGAAAAGAGGCCGACACTTGGAGATGGCTTCAGACTATCGCCGCAGTGTCAGGTGTCAGGGTCTGGTGACAAATATTAACTCTCAGCCTCTGTGTGCTTTCAGCAAAGCCTTCTAACAGACAACACCAGATCACAATATGCTAAATTCCAAGGCAATAAATGTAATAGCTAGGCAGGCACTCATTGATTCAAGAGCACATCATTGGAAGACAGCAAGATAAACACTCTGCGATGTTAAACACACCACCACGGATGCGTTGTTGTTGTGTCTTGCTTTTTATTAGCTTCTGTCGGGGAAAACGCTGGCATGAGAAACATTTAGGTGTACCTGCTACATCATTTACTCTGATGATGCTCAATGCTCACTAAGTACTCCATTAAGATCTTTTGTGTCATTGTGAACAACAACAAAGCAGCAAAGCATCTCCCTGAGCAGTGTGCTTCAGAAACAGATAAAACAGTATTAGAAATAGAATAAATAAACCAAGAATAGAAATAACTATTAACATAGGCATCAAAAGGTATGTTACTTGTACACAGAGGAAATGAAACAGAAGTCAAAAAGGATTAAAAATAGTTGTTATGTATCATTTGTTAAGCTGAAATAATTAATGAGAGTAAAAGAGAAAAACACTTATTTATATTGTTGGTAACCATAGATTTCTTTGTTTTAGCTTGATTAAAGATCAACACTTGTATGATGCATTGTATGTTTGGATAAACATAAACTTTTCGTGAGTAAATCTTTTTCGAGTATGACTAAATGCAAATGCAAAGAGGGTTTCTGTTGTGAAAAGCAAAGAGTATTAAAGGCAGGGTTGGTAATCATGTGTTCTTAAAAGAGAGCAAAAAATAGCTGCTGTCTACAGCAGGAGTAAACCAGGGAAAACACCAACCAATCACAGCGATTTGGACCAAATTCATTAAACCAATCAAATCCTGTACTGTCGTTCTGGGCGTACATTTTGCCATTTTGCACTGACCCTGATTCAATGCCCATAGCCGAGCTGAGAGGGATCCAAGTACACTGGAGAATGGCAGAGACACTACCTATACCCCGATTACTGGTAACGGCTCCTCCTGATAAACAGAGAAAGAAAAAAAAGACGGAGGCAGGGAAGGCCGAAACAACAAAGAATTTCAACAAAACCAGGGCAAAAACGAGAGTCAACATCAGGCTGTGAGTACTAACTAACTTGCCATGTTTGTTTGTTTTTTTGAGACATGACTTGGCGTAGTGCAAAAGAAAAACAATGTGCTGAGGACCGGTTTTGAGTCGGTGGTTATATATCAGACATATGGTCGCGAATCAGCGGCGCTTGTGCATGTGAGCAAGGACGTCGTTTTGGAAGAGATAATTTATATGCCAAACCAGTTTTTCCCACTCTTTGTTATCATCATGTGTTTGTAAATCACATCCTTCAAGGGCTGAGGTTTTTTGGGGGATTTCCTGGTTTGTACTTTGGGCTAATTGCAAAGTATTCTGGCATTGCTCACCCTGTGAACTAGGAGGTTCACTTAAAGGGCTATTCTCCAACAACTAGATGAAACTGAACTCATCCACAAAATTAAGAACTTTGGTTCACTATCACATAAATGAACCTTAATGAGAGCTGTTTTTGTAAAAAGTCCTCCATTCAAAACAAGAAGCAAACAGTAGAGGTGGCTGGAGATGACAGTCTGTCTGTACTCTTGTAGATATTTTGTTTGCCCATTCTGTTTGGAGGTTCAGAGGTGAAGTTACATGTTGCAGAGAAAGAGTTTAGTCATAACAATTGTCAGCAGTGTGAGAAAAAACAGTAGCATGCCGCACAAAACATGAATGAGTACCAAAACAGAACCATGGAATTGAGTTGAGCCTAAGGCTGGGCGATATTACCTAATCTCAGTATCACGATTAATTGAAGCTCTTACCTCGATTACGATTAATGAATGATTATTTTATGCTATTCTGGAAAAAATTGCTGGTGTAGCAGACGGTCATCGAAATGGTCTTCCTGCAGTATTTACACTTAACTTCAAGGTCTACAAGGTCCTCTGATAGATTGGCGCATTTCTCCTCCATGTTGGCAGCGCGTCCTTCGCTCTTGGCGAAAGTGAATTCAGACTGTATGGAGGGAGCACAGTCGTGACTTACACAGGGAAAATAATCTAAATAACTGACATGAGTAAAATTACTTCGATTAGAGGGTCTAAATGTCGATTTCGATTATTTTTCGATTAATTGCCCAGCCCTAATTGAGCCTGTGTTTCTAGAGCACAGTCTGGCAGTGCTAGCAATGCTATCATTAGCCTCACTCTGGCTGATATTATCAGTGAGTGCCTTAGCTTGCTTACTGTTAAGATATTCAGCCAAATTCAAGCCACAATTTGCTACTTTTTGGTTTGCTTGCCTTGCCTGGTTCTTGTTTGGGTTGAATGGCTTTCACAGCTTTCACTACCATGAAAAAAACTCTAGTCCACTTGGAAGCGAACCGAGACCCCCTATCTTCAGGTGGACCAGTGTTCATGTGAGCTTTACACCACCCTAAATTAACCAAAATTTTAAAAAAAAAAGTGAACCAGACCTTGTGTGGTCCAGACCAAATGTGGTAGATGTGAAAGCACTCCAAGAATTATCCAACAAATGATGAGCGAAGGATATTTTGTAATTATTTGGGGCATTTCAGTTTCCAATTAACAGAAAATAGTACATCTTGTGTTTTAACTGATTGAAAAACATGTAAGACCAAATTTTAAACTTAACGTTACACTTAAATCTCCAAACACGGTCACAATTCAGCCAGAACACAGTCCTGCCATTTGTAGTCACAACTTCATGAGGCTGAAATTGGGCACAAGTTATTTTGCTCTCATCAAGTCCGACTAGGCATGGGAATCCAAAATAACAATTCCAGTTGAATTGATAACATCTCCCTCAAGAAACTGATATTACTGTCAAACTGTGCTCTTAATATCAGTGCTTTTATATTATATCCATATTGTTTAAATTTTTTGTGTCAATAGTGTAAATTCTTTGGCTTTGTTCATTGTCTCAATTTCATTTTTTATTTATTATTTTCCCTCATGAAGGAAATTGTTGTGTCTCAAGAATTCTGCACACTGTAATTCTGGCTTTTTTACATTCTACTTTACTCCTACCTTATTTGAATGTCTTTAGCTACTATACCTATAGCTGTGTAAGAGTGACTGAAACAACCAAATTTCCCCATAGGCATTAATAAAGTATTTCTGATTCTGATTTCTGATTTCTAATTTAATTCGTCGCTTTTGCTTATCAATTCCTTCCATCTGGGGCAGTCAGTAGGAATGATAATAAAAAAAGCCAAAAATCATAGCAGATAGGGGACAGTAGGGAACAAAATTGTATCTAAATTTCATTACAAATTGCCACTTAGTGCACAACTTTCAGGAGGTGGTAACACCAGCAACTTGTAGAAGCATTTCTCTACATTTAACTCAGCAATATCAAGAGTGACATGTCTTTGACATCGTTGCCACTAAAATCAGATTAATAAGCAAAACTGTTATTGGCATTAATGTCAACCAATATCAAACCCCCGGCATTTACTAGAGTTGACCTTGCCAGCTCCAGAGGGTGCAGTGTGGATGTTATATTAGTCATAAGCCTGCACCAGATACAGCAGTCAATAGGTCTATTCAATACCAGACCTATGATTAAGACTGGACACCCAGTGCAATGAAATATGTTTGCTACTTGAGGCTTACAGTTACAGTATTATATAGTACAAATGTGCATTAAGCATTTGAACGGTGTCAGGTCTATTTTCCAGAGAGCCTGAGTTCAGAGTTACATGATCTTAACATTGTGCATATGTCTTAGTCATTCTGAACTCAGTGTGTCATCAAGACTGAATTAGGTGTCATTTTAAGTTAACGTGCAGCAATTACTGCCTCAGACTGCATTGTGGGATCATCTTTAAGACCAAGCATTGATCTGTACTCAGGTCTACACACTCATCTCCACGTGATCCCAGGAGTCTCAATGCGTATATGTGTGTGAGTGACAGCACAAGAGTGAGTACTACAGGCTAATAATGGTGGATAATGCTAATAGAGTTGAAGGAGTGAGGAGTTGATAAGCCTCTGACTCAGGGATTTGGACTGCACTTGTGAAAGATTAACACACAAACCATCATGCGCACACACTCTTCTGCTATCACAACTGCAGATGTAAAGTCGCCCACACAAGACACACATACAGTTGGCCCCGCTTGGCTCAACATAATTCATGCAAAAAGCCTTTGCAATAAATTTGATGTTAATTAATTTGAGAAACCAACAGGGATTTCCTGCAGGGCAAAATGGAAAACACAACATGAAGTTTAACACAAGCGCATATAAAATCAAAACAACCTTGGCCTCAAAAAGGAAGCTTCCTTTATCATATTTTATCTCTTACTAGCAGCTCTACACAGAAATCAAGTCTTACTGATACAATAGAGGGCCTGTAAGCTGTTGCACGTGAGAAACATTTGAATCACTGGAAAAGGACAGCTGTAGATCAGCGGTAGAGTCCGTCAATTCCCACATGTTGATGTGTCTTTGGGCGGGACACTTAACCCCAAATTTGTCCAACTGCTATGTTAGTAGCATGCTAATGTGCGAGAATGTGTAGTTAGTAGATAAGGTCATACTTAAAAACATCTTGAAGTCTATGTTAAGCAACAAGATACATTCTTCAACAGAAGAGCTGCTCACTGACAGCCAGACCAAGTTGTAGTGAAGAAAAGAATCTTTCAGCTCATAAAATTTAACTTGAAATCAGATTCTTCAAAAATGAAGCAGTGAACCCTGTTTTTGGCTGCAGTGGGCATTAAAACCACACCCGTGTGAGGGAGGATAATCATCCATTATTTTTTAAATGCTACATCATGGCTGTTTAGGCTCACCTGTGTGCTTCACCGTCATCCTGACATGTATGAGCCGACAGAGTCATGCCATAACAAGGAGATAGTTTTGCGCTTAAAAGTGAGTTTTATTTAAATATCAAATCAAATACATTATCAAATTTCTAAAAACTGCAGTTTCTATGGGTGATTATAAGTCATTTTCTCTCCTGCTCTTCTCTCAAAGATGTCTTAGTCGTGTGAGGTTGCTACTACTTAATACCATTAATACCCATTTTCTCATATATTATATTTAAATTATATATTGTTATATTTTCTAGGAATTTTCAAAGTTGGAAACTTTCAATGGGAAGTTATGATAACAAACTGGAATACAAATTGAATACACAAAACTGAAGGTTGGTCCTTAACATGGATCTTAAATATAGTTGGGGAAAATATATTTTAGCATATGTTTGACTAAAGCAACCAGATTTCATGCAACTATACTTGAGAATATCTCTGCTACTCTTAAATACTACTACTTATAAATTAGTCTGATGTTACGTAATGTTTTAAAATTGTATTATTTTGCGTTGATGTCTCCCTATGACAAAACAAAATGTTTCAGTGTCATTTAGCAGATGAGTTTGTCCAAAGTGAAGTATATCTGAGAGTAAGTACAACACAAGCAAGAATCTAAACTGGAGGGAACAACGTTAATGACAAACTGCTTTAAGTCCCTTTGGACAAAGGTGCTGCCATGTAGAAAAATGTTTATATTTATGTTTGGGTTTGATACAGAAAGCAAATTACCCCCAATTTCCTGTTAATTCCCGTAAATTCCCAAAATTCTCAAAATTCCCATGTAAAGTTTCAAATTTGGAATATTTACCAAAATTGCCCAGCTTAACTTCCCATGGAAAGTTTCAGGACAGTTTCTGGAAATTTAATGGAAAGCTTACACCCCTTTGCAACAATCAAATAGTGATTTTTTTTCCAAGTTTAGCAGATCAATACATATATTGGAGGGGAGTTAACTGTATATACAACCTTAACTTCTTCTTTTCAATCATTCTGGACTTAAGGCTAAAGGGAAATTGGATTAAAATCATCCTTAGCATGTAAAGCTGTATGTATCTGCAGGGTGACAGCAAGACAAACATTTTAAAACATGGGTCACTTTCAGCCTGAGAACCTGAGTATTATGGAGAGTTATTTGTTTGATTTAATATTTTGAGTAATGCAAATTCATATAGTTTACCCTAGTATAAGTGATAATATGCATTTAATATGCTACATGTGACACTGTATGTTTACTTTTTTTCTTTTGATTCCTCACAATACTTAATACTAATGATTACATTTACATGCATCTTTAATCTGTGATGATAGAGGTGCATCCATGTAAACTTTGACCCCTTACAGGTCAAAATTTAAAAGAAAATATACAGTTTTAAACAGTAACTTTTTTTTTTGTATTTATATATGAATTATTTGCAAAAAAGATATAATTTAAAATGAAAATGGCTTTTTTTTCTGGCTTTCTGGAGGTAACATACTATTTTTAGAGTGTCCCTGGAGGCACCTGAGAGGCTTCCTGTGGGCTATCAGGTGCTCACAGGCACCACGTTGACAACCCTTGCTCTCAGACATAGACTGGACCACTTTAAGGCAGCCAGCTCTGCTTTAGGGTTCTCTATCAGAGGGAATATGTGTCTATGACCTGTCCAAAATACCCTAGCATGACAAAATACCTCCTTTCCCTCTGTTGCTCTCTTCACCTCTCAAAAACATGTGCTTAAATGTGCTATTCTAAATCATCCTCTTGTGATGTTAATTGGATATGCCACACTACCTTAGCCAGGTGTTCGTTGAATCTAGAGCTTGCTCCATTGGAATACATTTATCAAGGCATGTCTGTTCAGTAAAAGTAAACATTAGAGCATGGCACTAGAAAGCTAAAGCCATACTTCTTTAAAAGGGCATGGTTAAAACAGCTCATGAGCATCTACATTTAAACAGCCTGTTCTGAACAGGGCTGGAACAGCGAGGTTAATAGACAAATTTCAACATCCCAAGGGGACTTCTAGGTTTGAAACTCCAGTGTCCGTTTTAGGGATAGCTGTAAACTTGTGAAAAGTAGTAAAATAAGGAACCTTTAAGACTGTTGAAGCATTGCTGGCAGGATAATAAAGAAACCAAGTGTATCCCTGAGCTCCCTGCTAAAAAAAGAAAAAACAAGACCGAAGAGTGATAAAAACCATTCAGAGTGTCTAACTCTATTTTAAAGCCATATACAGATCTCAGTTTGAGCAGTCAAATGACTAGAAAAGCTTCATGAAAGCTCAAGTCCATTTGCAGAAAAAGCCCTGCAGCATGATTTCCTCCATCTTGCATGGCTTAATGGACTGCTCCTGCCTTTGTTTGTGTGAGCATGAATTATGCATTAGAGCCCTTTCCTATTAATATTAGCCATCTTCTCTGTTATTGTTTCAGATAATCAATGTTCTCTGTATCCTCGTAATCAAATCAACAGTCCCACCTGGAAACCTTGTTACCCTTTTAAATCGATTTACAACAATGACATGAGTTAGCCCCAGGGTTGTATGAGATTTATACACATTAGCATGTCATATACACTTACTGACCATTTAAGTTAACAATAATGTGACAATTTACTGCAAAATGATAACATTTGAGCCAATCACTAATTCATAATCCTAACACTGTTATACTGCGATTCTTTACTCGACTCAGTCTGCTGGTGGAGTGAATCATTTAATGTTCTTATGTCAGAATATAATATCAAATGAATGTTTGGGGTTTAAAATAATAAACTCTTACATGAAAATTCATTAAAGATTTGAACGTCACTCACTATACAAGAACTCAGCAAAATGTCTGTGTGGCAGAGCTTGAGTGATGTTGTGTCTGTAGATGTGGATTAGTGCCTTAACAGAACATTGTCCATAATTATCACAGCTAATCAATTCACTGTGTCCTAGTAATCTAATAAGCAGTGGCGTGCTCCACATTCATCGAACTACCTGTGATTCCATTTGCATCAGATAACATTTAGCAGGCTTAGCCAGGCAAGCCAAAGGGATTAGTTTATATTAACAGGTCAGGTTTGCATTTCTATGGCTGTTTTGAGTATAAAGTCTCTCATGTGAATCCTTATTATGTTGTTTCAATGGTCCTCCCTCCATTTTGAACTCCTTGGCAAGGTGAAAAATTAACATAATAAACATACAGCAGACAGATGATCTATTTTGTCATCAGTGTTGTGGAAGCATGATCATATACTGTATTACATTCATAAAAACAAAAGCATTGAAAGCAAGGTCTCTATTCCAATAGGACCCTGCAACAATACAAGAAAAGGAAGAAGAAAAACGGTTTAGATTTTATACTCAACATTTCAACATTTGTTCGAGGGTGGGGATAAAGATCCATATTTGAACTGTAAATATACCATCTGATCCAACAGAGGCCTCTTCCAGCACAACACAACTGTTCATTGCAGTCTTGACTTCAACAACAAAACACAAAAAAGAAAAAAATACTCTTGAAAAAAAAAAATACCAAGAGAAAATGGAGGACAGGCAAAGGCACTCTGTTGAGGGACTTTGGGCTCCACACCACCAATGGAAAATCAAAAACCAAGACCAGGCTGAGTGCCCATGGCTTTCTCCTCATCCACGACAAATCTGCAGGCCTATTTGTCAGCCTTCCACCCAAGTGTGGTGGAAGAGGGGTGTTAAGCTCCATGCAACCATGTCTTCTTAGGCTGGCCCCCCAGCAGAGGCATGAAAAAATGCCATTACTAGCAAGACTGCAAGATTTATATTAAAGGACATAAGGCCCTGGTGTAGCCTAGGGAGAGGTAAAATGATCTAATGGAAATGCTTCGTGTCTGTTTTGCAGCTGGGTGGGGGCTGTAGAATACCTTTTGTTATAAGAGTGTATGCTCCAAAACAGATCAAGTTGGACTTTTGGGAAAAGTGACAGCCTTCGAGCACAGTTGAAATAATTTCAGGTATACTTATAATCACCCAAACCCATGCCTGAGTCACTTTGGGGAAAAAAAGAGAGCGGTTTACAGACTGGATACAGAAACATTGAAGTAGTCTGTCCCCATTTAGTCCTAACTCTAGAACTTTAAAGTACAATAACATTAACATGACCAAAAAAAAAAACAAAAACAAAAATAAAAAAAAACATGGGCTCTTCTGCGACAGTGTTGTAGGGTTTACCTACAAAATTTTTTGACCTCTGCTCCACTCTATAAGCTGAAAGTCGCTAGTTACTGTCTCATCAGCCAAGACTGTTACCATGATGCATGCAATGCAAAGTTGCAGAATAGAGTGCAGACAGTGTCGATAATGTGGTCTGACCACTAGTCTTCAGTTGCCTATTTATATATGATAATGACACTGATTGATGCAGTTGATTTTGTTTAGTAAAATGTGCACAGATAGGGTGTACAGCTTAAGCTCTGGTTCGCTTCCTACTGCTAACATGTAGCAACTACAATTTCGTTCCAACAAGTAAATAAACAGGGCCAATCACGATGCTGGCAGATGCAAAAAATGCACAAAAGATAAATGGATATAAACATTTCAAACTTTTCCTGCAGGAAAAAAACAATATATCACAGATTTTAAGTTTTCAACCATAACCTCAACAACTACAAAATCAACTGCACTAAAACTGTGTATGAATATGAATAAAACTGTGCATTTAATCTTAATAACTTTAGAGACTTGATTTTCCTTTATATCATTTTTAGTTTTTTGGTATGGGGATTATTTTCTAACAACTCTGCCATCAAAACCAACTTTTTTTTTATGGAGGAAACATGTAGAAAGTTTAAAATGAAATCACTATATGTATGAAAAATGATATCATTCTGGATTTTCCCCTCAGCAATCCTCAGTCATGATCAAACACAGCAGCAGAATAGGCACTGAGTCATTTTACAGAAATCTCTTGGCTGCTTTCAGAGGTGCTGCCTCCAAAATTACAGGTAGCATTTTTCTTTTTCAAATGGATTTGTGGCATCTCCGAGTGAACCAGATGAACTCTTTTTCATTTCTGCCTTTGCAGTGTGCTGTGAGTCGGTGTTGTCAGTTTAGCACCTTAAACAGGATAAACCTGGAGCTTTGCTGCTCTTATGAATATGGATGAGGGATACTGAAACACCCACACACCATGTTGTATTTGCAACTCATTTCTCTGACTTATCCAGTCCCTGAAAGAGGACACCTGGGTAAGACAGTGAAAACCATCGCTGTGGGAGTTCTTACCTGAATATTGAGCGTGATATTTTGTTGAGAAAAGCTGCGGCTTGTCGCCTTCTCCAGATGTTCTGGAAATGAGAAAACAAATTCAGCGATGAACCATGGACTTTAAATGCTTTGTACATCACAGCTGTTCAATAAAACCACCCACTTTACAGTCCCAGGCTCACAGCTGGAGTCTGAATCAGCAATTGTCATTTACCCTTTCCTATCTGAAGTGAAGTGCTAAATATTCAGAGGCAGATGGATAATGAAATAATGTCAGCGGTTGATTCTGGAGTGGAGAGCAGAGTCAAGATAAAATTTTTATGACATGACTTGGATGAAAATAATGTACTCTGATGTCTGCTAATATTGAGAGCAGTTTGCTTACAGGTCAAAAGGTTAGCCAGTGTTATATAATTAGCTTCTTCCCCCTTTTTGTATTTAAACCTAACTTTAAATGCATTAAAGATAAACACATTTTAATGCATTATTTTGACATGCTGTGCTCGGTAGAAGAAAACTAAACTAAAATAAAAACAGCTCAAAGATTTAAATCCGATTTCAAATCCTCATTGTACACCCTTTTTTTTTTTTTTATAAGTAACCCTAATGCAAATTCACGTGAACTAAATCACAGCAGATACTTTGTTAGCCATTAGTGAGAGGGAAATAATGTATGCATAAATGGTGGAGGCTTTTATCCAAAGTGCTAAGAGGACGCCCCAGTGGAAATGGAAACTTTTACTCTGTCTCTCTGACAACAGTCCTTGTCATGAAAGCTGCTGTAAATAATTTAATGCAGGTTGGCATTATAGCCTGTGGTCACTTATTGATTTACTACTTTGTGATTCAAATCATGCAGTATGAACTCATGAAAAGCTTTTAATTCCACAAACACTACATTTTCCACAGCCATGATCTTTAAACTGATCTTTTCACACCTAATAATGAGTGTTTCTGAGTGCAGAAGCATTGAGTGAATGAAAAACACGAGTTTAACGGCACGTAAAAGCCATTATTAGTTTAATAAAAGTTCTGTGTGTGAAGGGAAATATTCTTCAAGAGACCAGTGATAACAACAGAAGAATACTGCAGCATAAATGCCAAGCCTGTAGTTGGCTGTGTGACTATGAAAAGAAATAACACACAAATGCTCACATCTTCTTCCTACTCCAGAGGTGAACGGTGCAAACACGTAAGATGAATAATGCACAATGTTTGTGGATAGATTAGAAAGTGGGGTTGCTAAACAACAATCCCAAATGATTAAAGTGAGTAAATTACAGAAATGTGATCTGGAAGTGAGCAACAGAAACAGATTAAAGGAATCTACAACTTCTGCTCTCGTCTTCCCACATACTTTTGGCTATTGGATGGAACGCCTGTTACCCATACGGAAAAAGTCTTTGTTTACCAGAGGATAGCTGGGCCATTTTAAAAAGAATACGCTCTGGAGCCTGTTTTCAGAAAAAAAATTTTTTAGGCACCCAGATGCCTTACATGTAAATTAAGCCAAAACATGATTAAAGGTTAGCATTTTTGGATCAAGCTTAAGACCAAAGGCTTGGAACAAACTTGTTTTTCAATGTTGTATTTCAGCTCATTAGTTAAATTATTCTCATACACACATACATTTGAATTACTCGTCTTTCTGAGGGTTACCTCTAGAGGGCACACTAGAGAGCTCAAGCTATCATGCTAGCAGAGGTGTGTAATGTAAACAGCCAACATGGTAAACTTAATCAGGTTACCATGGAGTTAATTTTGAGATTATAACTCAAAGAATATAATCATTAACAACATACATATTAGCTTCAGGGCAACACAGGAAACTGATGACAGAATAAACTGACTGTTTTGTCCTCACTTTGTGTCATGGACAACCTGGATATTTTCCTTTATGGACCAGTCTATACTGGTCTTTGGCACTTTGGTCTTTGGAAGAGGTGGGAGCTACGAGCGAGACGACAGCAGGAAGTGACTGCATGTACAGAAATTAGCATAGATGCTAACAGCTTCAGGAGCAGTTTTACCAGATCTGGGCCGCATTTTTTTATTTAATGAAAAACAAAGAACAACACTACAAACTTCTCTATGGATGAGATATTTGCGCTCCACTTCTGACATGTTTCACTGAGAGTTATTTTAGTTTTATGTTGTGGCTTGCGTTGTCCTTTACCTGCCTACAATATCTGATTGGCCCCTTATGACTGTGACTGACAGAATGACCATTTAACCACCTGCCAAATATGCCGTTGGAAGGTTCTGCCTATTCCCAAACACTTTCTATGGGCTCTTTTCCAGATGGACTAGTGGCATATATTAAACGGTCCATCTGGTGTGGTTCTCTCCTCCCACAGACCAAAATCATGCTCTCTTGGTTGATTTGGGTCTCTAAATTTCCAAAAGGGTGAATGCCAAATTGTTTTCTCTTTATGTCAGCCCTGTGATTTGCTTACAAGTCCAAGTTGTACTGTGCTAGGACTAGCTCCAGCCATCCCGCAACCCCCAAACAGGATAAGGTAGTGAATGATGAATGGATGAATGGATGGTTAATTTACAGTAATAACAACTCAACATGTTGAAGCTGTTTGTCAGAAAGCCTTGAGCCGTCCACTTGCTCACCATTTTGTCTGTTAATATGCAGATCAAAATTTAGTTTGAGAGTGTTTTTAATATGGTGACCACTGCAAATGGGCTTCAAAAGAAGGCCTCTGTAACCAAATGGATGATGCTCCAATGACTTTGTGGCATACTTCCAGCTGAACATGGCTGACCCCGTCAAATCCCCTCAGCACCCACTGCTCCTGCTGTTCATGACCTGCTGTATCTTATGTTAGCATAAAAATAATTCTCAAAGATATGCACAGATTTTGTTTTTAACAGATGCAGGTTATGCAAGGTAGCTCTTTGGAACTATACAAGTTAGGGGTGTCCCGATACAACCTTTTCACCTCTGATACGATACTGATATTGCAGCCTTGAGTACTGGCCGATACCGATATCGATCCAATACCATATCAGCAGGAATCATACACACTTTTATTACTTATTTTATAGTATGGACTGTAAGAAAAGGCTTGATCAAGTGAAATTACTCAAACAGAGAACAGTAGTCAGCAATAGTAGGTATGAAAAAAACTGACCCATTTGTTATTAACCAATGAGTTAAAAATGCTAACCTTAGACATAAGAATATACTACAATTAAATGAAATAAATGTAAAAAATAAATTAGAATGGACTGCTTGTATCAGAGTGCTTATATCGGAGATTTCAGATGCAGGCCGATATAATCCGGTATTTGTTTTTTGCTGATATCGATGTCCGATATCAATATCGGATCGGGACACCCCTAACACGAGTACTTAAAAGCAAGCCTATCTCCGGCCTGAAAAGTTACTGTGTCATTTAGATGCTTTATATAACTATAGAATACTGAGTTATCAATTAAACATTATTGACTGATTATTGCATGACTGTAATTGAATTTGGGCTGCTTTGAAAAAGACCTTCTGAGCCTTCATGCCAACTTTGTCCTCATGAAAGCACATGAGCTTCTAAGCCCCTCACAAATGGCAGTCAATACCAATAAACAAAACAGACAGAAGCACAGGGCATTTATCCACAGTAGTCCGTGTGGTTTACAGCGGCTTGCAGGCTCGGCTACCTGCATCCATCTCTCTATTATCTGTAAGCTGTTTGTCATTTAGGCCTTTTGGCAGCAGGTCTTCCTCCCTGCAGCCTCTTCGTTGTCTAACAGACTGCATACTAAATATAGATGCAGTATGCATGTAGAGCTGCTAATAGAAATGTGTGTGTGAGTGTCAGTGTGTGTGTGTGTATGAGCTAGATTAATTAGCTTCTGCAAAAACTGCAGATCGTGCTTTTCTGTTCTCCTCTGTCACAAATCTTGGTACCTGAACCTGTCACGCACACCCATATGCACACTTGCTCTTTCTTGATGCTGGTGTGCAACTCTGTCAAGTTTGGGAATCTGTCACACACCAGCAGGGGTGGAGCAGCAGTTTTGAAAGTGTAGGTGGTCTAATGGTTGGACATACTTAACACTGCAAGTCCCACCTGCTGTCGCTGTTTATGTAAGCTCAGAGTTATTAAATAAAATTTGAATGATGCATTTTTTAAAATGGTTATTTTATATTTCTACATGCATTGTTGCGGTATGATGCAGTATGACAAAAAGCCAAAATTGTAGAGATGCTATGAAAGCAATCAGTGACAACAATGGTTTGCCAAAGTTTAGTATGATATGTATAAAGCTTACGGGAAAGAGATGCTGAAGGTGAAAGATGCAGGAAGATGAATGAAATATGTTTATCAGTGGTAAGCATAAGCTAGCTTGCCACCTGGTTTGCACTAAAAATGACTAAGGGAACTTATACTCCTAAATAAAAGTTTGAAAACGTGATTTTGGTCAATTGATTCTCCCCTTTAATAATACCAATTACTATTGTATTTTATATGGCTAGAAAGACTGATCAGTCACCTTCACAACAACATTGTAATAATGAAAACTTAAAATCACTGCCATTAAGTTAATTTTATATTTTTTATTTAAAGTTGGTCTAATTTCTTTACTAAAGTTGCCAAAACTTAAAACAATTAGCTCAAGGTCAGGCTAAGTTCTGAACACAGGGTTTGCATAGAAACAAAAAGATGTTGGTGTGCAAGATTGGTGCAATGGTAAGCAAACAAAACATCTCCTAGATATACTGCATCAGTTCTGGGTTCAAATCCTCCCTTTGGTTGTCTTATTTTAAGTAGTTTTTCTCTCAATTTACGAGTTTTGAGCCAAAACTCAAAATTCAAGTGCAGGCAGTTACCTTGAAATTTTGAGTTTTTTTACAGTGAAGTTACAAATTTGTAAGGACTGTCATGTGTCTCTAGCAATCCCATGACCAGTGTATACTTATGTAGGCTAACATATTTAAAACATGGCAAGGCCACATAATATAATTCTACAATGATGGTTAACAGGAACTGACATTATCTGTTTTTCTCATTGTCCACTGCTGATTTTCCAAATTTACAAGCCCCTCAGCATTTTCACTGGCCACAATTTTGTTTTTAACTTATTATTTTTAATATGATTTGAATTTAGTAAATGTGCCAATATTTATTTGTACAAGATTTACAACCTTTTAAATTATTAATGACACACAAAAAAAATCTTCACCTTTATATCTAATTGGGTATTTCTTTCTACCAATAATTTCACCCTGTTTACATTTTAGGGCTTGATTTTTACACTTCTCACCTTTAATAATACCAATTGTAACCGTATTTTATTGGAAATCCTAATCAGTCAACTTAATAATGAGGTACAAGCTGTAAGGTCTTGTCTTCCTGGGACGCCCACTTTGTTGTCTGTCTTGGACACCAGTCTCATGGAACTTGGTCCAAGTTTGGAAATGGTTTCAGGGCTGACACTAAATAATGCTGCCATTCTGCTTACCAAAACTCCTGTTTCCAGTTGCAGGGAGGTCAATGCTTTAGGTCTCATGTTTTGATTGTATGATAGTTTAGTGGGCTGTAGATAAATTCTTCAACGTGGCCAACAGTACTCAAGTTCGGGAAAGGCTGCTTTGGTAAAATGCCAAAACTGTCTGAGGTCTGCATTGGCCAAGGACAGTTCACCTGACCATAGCTATCTGTGGTTCTAGACACTGGTTCACTATGGTGAATGTGTGACAGTCCAGAGGTGGTGCTCAATTTAAGACTTAGCATACAAATGTGACCATTAAAAAATTAAACTTACACTGAACAGAAAGTTTAATGCACTAATTTATCAAATAAATGTGATACGGCTGTGAGAGTGAGCAGCTCCTATTTAGAGCCTGTAAAACAATAATCAACAGTAACACATACCGCAGAGCACTGTCTTTGTAAAACAAAAAGTTGTAACCACAGTAGACTGTGTTAATGTTAAGAAAGGGGGAATTACCAGATTAGATTTTTAAGTGTATTTGACAAGCTGTAGATGCTAATTCAGGACCTTGAGTGAACATGAGTTATAAAAATTGCCTGAATGAAGTAGTTTGTACCTTTATTTTGCAGGGCAGAAGGTTGTGTTGGTGGCAAACACACTAATGGACAATGTTTAACTGTTTCTTGGCCAGCGACAATTCATTTCAGTGAAGAAAACTTTGTAGTTTAAGTTAAAATAACCACAATGTTAACTTACCGTTACACAAAACTAATTTCACACTTGGTTGGGTTCTGTGGTGTGTTAGTGAAAAATAATAGCACAACACTCCTTTAACCTGTACACCCTCAGGCAGCATCAGGTGAGTAATATACAAAGCTTTTCCTCAACAGTCTTACACTTTCTTAATGAATGTGTCAATAAGAAACTGAGAAAAAGTGACAGATACCACAGTGTAAGGAAAAGAAAGAGACAGCAACACAGGCGGTTAAACAGTGAGGAGCAAAGTGACAGATGAAGGTTACAAAAGGAGAGGTAGTCCATAAATTCAGCCAGTATCATGATGATATAACTGAAGAGTTTTGTATGAAGTTGACAAAAGCACATTTCAGTTCTGCCCATTTCACTTCTCAGCTACTGCACTTCATCATATCAGGCAATTACAGTCGTGGGGCTCACACAGACATTAAAAAAATCTTCAGCATTGTAATTATCACCGCTTTATGTATTATGGGCT
This sequence comes from Cetoscarus ocellatus, assembly GCA_037902135.1. Classification (NCBI taxonomy): domain Eukaryota; kingdom Metazoa; phylum Chordata; class Actinopteri; order Labriformes; family Labridae; genus Cetoscarus; species Cetoscarus ocellatus. The sequence goes on from JBAMNC010000443.1 coordinate 1,035,598, forward strand.
GATGCCTTTTTATTTCAAGTGAAAAAAATGTTGGTGAGAATAATTACTAAAGAAAAGAACAGTAATTTCAGGTCTTGCTGTTCTGACAAAAAGGTAGGTATGATCCACTTTGCCAAGCTCCAATCTACAACCACTGTGCTTGGTCCAATGCAGCACGGCCCAATCAGAGTTCTTCAAAGCAGGCGGGAGCTAAGAGCGAGATGACAGCAGGAAGTAACTGCTCATACAGGGATTAGCGTAACTGCTGACAGCTTCAGGAGCAGTTTTATCAGATCAGGACTGCATTTCTTTATTGAATGAAAAACAAACAACACCGAAAGCATTTCATAGAAAGGATATTTTTGTTCTACTTCCAAATATTTTGGCAAGAGTTTGTTCTAGGAAGTGGCTTATGTTTTGTACTGTACACTGCAGCAGTGGCGCTTGCCTCCTACATAATCTGATTGACCCGTAATGAACGTGATTGATGGAATGAATGTCCACGCACCTGCTGGATATGCTTTTGAAAGGTTCTGCCCATTCCCAAACACTTTTTATAGGCTCTTGCCAAGATGAACTACTGACATACAGTATATTGAACAGTCTATCTGGTGTGTCAGGTCAGAGAGACGTTGAGCTGTTTTGGAAAAAAAGAGACTTAAACCTTAATAACTAAAGTAAGATATTGTAATAAAAGCATATAGCTTTGATGTTTTGTGTAAGTACTTACAAAATCACTGAGGCAAACTCAATGTGGCAAACAAGTGTTTTTTAATGGACTGAGTAGTGTGTGGGATTTATTTCTTGAATGAGGGTCAGATTCTAGTATACAAAGTCAATGCTAAAGGGTGAATGGTTAATGTGATTCATAAATGCAGCTTTAAAAGCTTTATTGACTTATCAGTTAAACTGTTGGTAAATACTTATACCATTAACAATAATGTTTTTTATAGGTCACATGTAAAATATAGTATTTAACTGTATTCATTCTATGTGTTCATGGCATGTCTACAAAGCCCCCCAGACATGAGAAATAATAGTCCCTCCTCTCCGTCTGCTGCTTTTTCCACCTTTTAGGAAATGTGTGCTCTAACAGTCCATTACTAAAAATTCTCCTGATGGTGTCATGAAGGCCTATGCCACCTCCCAGAGATGAGACTCGCCTTGAAAACTTTGTTTGCCCACTGAATCAATTCTTGTCACAACTACTTTGTATTAATTTGGTCCCAATGTTAAGCTGACACACCAAGTGAACCATTCAATATATACTACATAGAAAATATTTCACTATTTTTTATTTATTTCTTTATTTTTTTATTCACACATAGTTAAAAGAGAAGTCAAAGAAAATAGTGAATAAGATAAACTTACACGTGCAGGTGAGGTAGAAACCCGATGTGGGCTTATTTACAAACCTCACCTAAGACTAAATACAAATAAAATATGGAAGAAAAAAAGACATTAAATCCTAGTAGTCAAGAAAAGCAATCAAACAAAAATCAAATAACCATAATAGTCCATCTGGGAAACAACCCATAGAAAGTGTTTGGAAAGGGCAAAACCTTTCAAAAGCACATCTGGCAGGTGACTGAATGATCATTCTGTCAATCACATTCATTACAGGCCAATCGGATAATGTAGTAGGGGGTGTGTTTACCGGGGTGTAAAGTACAAAATGTAAGCCACTTTTTAGAACAAACTCTCACCAAAACTGTAAGCAGTCTTTTCCTGGAAGTAGTAGCAGTATTAAGGAAGTAGACTTGTGACCATTTCATGGTGTTATGGGTAAAAATAAAGGGATACACACTGTAAGAAAAAGAGAGAAGCAAACAGACATGTTTCTCAGCACTGTGATAGTGTCTCTCATTGGACCATAAAATGACTAATTTAAATTAACAGCACAGAAAGTGTATTAAATATAGACCATGCTTTAGATAGACTCAAACCCTATTGGCTACTCTATTCTCAATAGCAGTCCTGCTGCTGCTGCTGATAATAATAATAATAATAATGCTAATGACAAAGGTTTCAGGACTGACACGTCAGTAATTACACCATCCACTGCTAGCAAACCACACTATACATTTATCACACTAATAACAGCTTCCTGTCACAGGAATGGGACTGATCTATAGGAACGACCAAAACACTGACGTATTTCTCTGTAATGATGGAAACAACCTCGCTTACCTCAATGAGAGGATGTATTTTCATCAGCACAGGCAAGAACAATCAGTAGAATTCAAATGACACTGAGAACTGAGATAAATACGGTAAGGGGGATAAATATGGTGGTTGCGTGAGCTCATTACTGCTCTATTGTTCCTGCTTTTGTTTTCTGCACAGACTGAAAGTATTACATTCTGTATAAGATCATGTTTATCTTTATAGGACAGGCTTTACAGTACAAAGATAACTGATATGAAAGATTGTGGCAATTAGTTTCATACATTTGTTCTTGAAGGTTCAATAATTCAGAATGTTTACCAGACCTACCATGTCTAAATTAATCAAAACCCAAGATGTCTTTCACTTTTATAATTGATTTAGTCTGAGTGCTGGTGGTTGTCACAATGACGTAACATGTACAGCTGCTGTGGAAACACTGGGTGTTACATCAGTGACTGATGCATGATACAAGACCTGCCTCTCGAGCCCGTTGTTCTGATTCTGTGTCTCATTCATGTGTTGTGCAGCTCACTTGTGATGGACTGTGGTTATTCTCTGTCAATGGCTGCACAAACTGTCATATTATCTTTCAGTTCATAGCAGAACTCCATCCTCCCTCCTCCATAAAAAAGATAATTTGTAAGACAGGAAGATCTGTTTAAGTCCTGTCTTTTAAAACACTTCAACAAACACTGCCAACATCCTGTACAAGACCAGCCGTAATGTGTTGACCGATGACCCATGGGATGCTTGTGTCTGTGATTGCCACGGCTACATCACATGCTGAAACCATCAAGAGTACCAACAAAACTTTTTAATGACAGCATTTGATCAAGATTATCAGATGTGTCTCACATTGAAATTTAAAAGAAATATTTACACAGAACGCCTGCCAGTACCAGTTAACTATGCCACGAAATAACCAGAAACACCAGTCAAAATTCCAAACAATGTTGTTTATCATGGAACTTGTAAAATGCTAATAAACAACGTTTAACAGTGTGTTTGTGCATTAATCTGTTGTTGGGGATGTTTTTAATAACTCACACTTGCGGATGTGAGTTTCTTTTTTTTTTTTAAAACCAACACTACGTAGTTTTTCCACCTGAATATAATATTTCTAGACCTTACAACAGGTTGAATGACACCTCTGTCATGGTCTGAGGGGGTCTGTATCACCTTCACTGGCACTAAGTAACTTCGATGTGGATGGTAGGAACACTTCCACACTAAAAAACTACAAATTTTTACTGCTTTGACTGCTTTATCGCATACATCACTTCCCCCTCGAGGCGAAAGCTACATTGGGAAAAGGAGAATATAAAGCAGTTTTTGAATTTGTAAAACAGATTTAATGAACAGAATTTAGTTTAAAGTAAATATGCACTTATTTTCCTAATGGAAATAGGGACCTCTGGCTCACACTCCTGCACAGTAGATGGCAGCAATGCTCCTCTGACACTGGATGCCATCCGCCGTTAAACAAGAAGAAGAAGAAAGCCAAATGTAGAGTTGTTGTCATGGTGGAAGCAGCGAAAAACCCGAAGAAAAGAAATGTTTTATCCGAGGAGATGAAAATAAATAAAGCTGGAGAGTGACAGGCTAAATGCCCGGACAGGGATAAACACTGGCCCGGCGTTCACTCGCTGGCGTGAGCTGAAAGACGAGGAGAGATGCTGATTTAGCCTTGGTACTGCTTGGACTTGTAAGTACATGATGATTTATTAGAAAAGAAACATGATTAGACTGTACCTTATCAGTCCACATGGTTAATTTGTCTTTCGGGACGTCCTGTCGGCTCGCTTCTCCTCCTTCTGTATGTCAACAAACGCATGTTGGTGTACGACAGTGCAGTTACACTCAACAACCATAGGGGCCCCTAGAGAGCTGAAAGCTGGAATCTTACACAGTGCTGCTTTAACAGAGGAAAAAAAAACCCTCAACTTTGAAAATGCCCACTTCTGCGGGGGCATAGCTTCAGTTATGACTACAACACAAAAAAAAATGAACACAAAAACACAGACACATAAAATGTCTCTTTGTGATTTTACTTTCTGTTCAGTTTTGCAATACTGTGATAAAAGGATTTTTGGTTATATTGCCCTACTTATATTGGTCCAACATGAATGAATGAATGAATGAATATTTTTATTTCAGTTTCATAAATATTAAGAACAAACGTAGAGTACAACTGTAACACAACATTATCAATAACCGAAAAAGGTATAGGCTGAAGCTTGTGGCTTATTTTTGCCTTTCCTGTACAATCCAAGATAAATTTGACATGTAAGGAAAAAACAAACATCTAAGACATCCTTCTTTAAATCATAATACAGTACAATCATTATACCTTATAAGCATGAATTCATTTACGCTTTAAGGTTTTCTGAACTTTAAGGGAGTTTTACATCATTTTAACTGAGCACTGAACTCATTCCAAAATTTCATCCCCAAAACTGAAACACATCTGTATTTAATATTTATTCTAACTTTTCTTGTTTCAAACATCAGCACACCTCTTAAATAATATTTGCCTTCTCTTAGTTTGAAAAATGTTTCAATCGAAGCAGGAAGAGTATTATTTACTGCACAAAAAATTATCTCCAGTGTTTTTACATGAATCACTCGTGGCTAAGAATGCCTCATCCTTTTTAACATCTTCCCTCCTCATTTGAGAAATGAGTTCAAGTGACAAAAGCATTGGTTTACTATGTAAAATACACATTATGGAAGGCAATTTTTTATATGTTTTTCAAGTTTATTTGATAAGGACATTGCACATTAATGAACATCAGTATACAAACATCATTGTACAATACAGATGTAAATACACCAGAGTTTGCATAACTATTAAACTGCACCTGTTGTGATTTGGACAGTTATATACAGCACTATAAATGTTAAAAGTGCAGTGAGTCACAATAAATATTGTTTAAAACGTGTGTTTTTAAGTGCATGTTTAAAAGTGTTAGAGTCAAAGTGCCATTATTATACAAGGTAGACTGTGACATAAATCACTAAAACATAATTACCACCTACTCACACAGTTACAGGAATACAAGCAATGTGTGATGCATGTACACACACATATTGACCTTTTGCACACACGTGACTAACATGACGTCGCTCAGTTCTGTGGACCTTGGAGGTACCGCTGTTGTCAATAGACTATAATGCACTTTAGCTGATAATCACTGCAGAGATGCTTTTTTCAGCCACTAAAGTAACACAGAGTTTTATTAATATGGAACAAAAATGTCACTGAGTCTGTCAGATGAGTCTGGACACCTTAAGAAGACTCAGAAAATAAAAAAATGAGTGTAGCGCAGACTAATATCGACCGTGCAGCAGTCAGGCAGCTAGAGGGTTGGCTGTTTACAGGGAGTCTCAATATAGAAAAACAACCACTGCTCAGCAAGACAATTTGGAGATCTTTCCAGGGATTATGACTGCTGTTTGTTTAAGAAACCGAGTAAACCAGCAAAAACGTCTGCTGATGGGGACTTGGCGGGATTAAGTGATAATTTGCAGAAACCTCAATGGGACCTGGAAGACATGAGAACATCCAGGTTACCTATTGATGCAGGTGTGTACATTTTGGGCTTATGTTGTCAAATTCAGTGAAATGCCAGTGTGACTTGGTAAGATCACTTCAGGATGTTCAGGATCAGAGGATACTAACAGCTGATGTGTGTAAATCTGTAGCCTGTGGCACTTGTCACGCAGATCCTCCTTGCTTTAATGAACATTTATACTTGTACAGACCCACATCAACATTTTTCTAACTCAAAAGACAAACCCAAAGAGCCGAATGAAAGGTCATCTTCAAATTAAGTGTCTAGATTAAACTGATTTTTTATTGTACAAACACATGGCCATGTTTTAAATGAGAAGTTTATGTGATGATTGCTAGCATTAGCATTAGCAAAGGGCTTCTGTTGTGAATGATAGTTTAAGCTTCATAAAATATCTCGCAGGAAAACAAAACTGACATTTAAAGCCTTGTTAGAACAGTCCATGACTTAGCAGTAGATAATTATGGACAGATATATAGGTTTAAGTTCACTCAATTCAGTACAACAAATGAGCAGTGGAGGTAGGGGGAGCTTACAGCACATCTTTTATTTAATTATTATTATTTTTTTTTTTTAAAGATTATTTTGGGGCATTTTTGTGCCCTTATTGATAGGAGGGAGAGAGACAGTGGATAGGCTGTGAAAGGGGGAGATAGAGAGCAGGGGAGGACACTCTGCAAACTGACCACAGGCTGGACCTGAACCCCGGCCGGCAGAAGCACGCACATGGGCCGTGCCTGGACGGCCACCCCTCCGCCAAACCAGCACCCTACAGCGCATCGTTACTCAGCATGTTTAGTGTTCTAACTGAGAGTCCCTTGGCAGCAGAATCCACACTCTGTGCATTTAAGCTAATTCAGAGCCTTACTAATTTAATGTGTTTAAGGTTTAAAGTTGTGCTCCGTTGACACTACGAGAGAAATGAATCCTCTGTATTAATTTGGTATTGACATACACAAACTAAAACATCCTTCAGGAAGTTCCTAACTCAATAGCTCCCCCATCTGAATCCAAACTAAAATATTTTTTGAGGTGAAAGAAAGCTTTCTGTAGCACTGCAAATGATTATTGGCAAACACTTTGAAGCCTCCAACAAATCACAGTAATCCAAAAGGAAATGTAGAAGCACTAGTTTAGGTGAAATCATAGCACAGACTGTAAAAGCAGTCGCTCATAATTTGTATAAGTCATTAGTGGGGCTGTCACGAGCAGGAAGAATTTAAAGCGATTGCCTGAATCCTGGCATGCAATTAAGTTTCATTTTGGAGAAGTGAAAGTAATCACATCTGAAACACCACCTCTCAACTCTGCTGAAATGTGGGGAAAGCTTATTTCAGGCGGTGGTGGAAAAATTCCTTCTCCCCTTTTTCTCCAGACTAACCATACTGCAGGCTCCCTCCCTCTCAGTCTGTCCATCACCATGTCGCCGTCTTTCTAATCTTCCTTCATTCCTGGCATGCTGGCTCCATATTTCTTCCTTCCTCCTCTTTTTCTAACACCCTCTGCCTTTTTATCCTCCTCTCTCTGTCTGCTCTCTCTTTTTCTCCATCTGCTCTGTCTCTCTCTCTTTCCTTTCTCTTTCCCTTTCTTTTTCTCTCTCTCCCTCTCTGCGGTAGAGGAAGCAGTCTGTCATGCATGGCTGTTCCTGAGTGAGCGGCGAATCAAAAGCCCCGGCGTCGGCATAAACCTCCACCAAGCTGCAGAAATCCTATTTTAAAGCCTGCAGTTGCAATGACAGCTCTGAGAAGACAAACACACATAACCCATCTAACTCACACTTACACACGTGCACACGCACACACAGTAGACCCCTGCACCAGTTGGGAGGAAAAAACGTCTGCCTGCTGTACGTAAATCCCCATGTGTGAGCACTGATAGATATTCTGAGGTGTGTTTGGCGTCAGAATGTGAGAACAGTCTACAGAATGTAAAACAGATGATGCCCGAGGACACCTGCAGACATAAACAATCACCGTTCCTCTCTGATAAAGGATAACTCAGTGATCAGACTAACAGTGTTTGACTGAAGTGATTTAGATGGTTAATTACAAGTACAACAAAAAACAAGAAACTTTGGTCCCATCCCAGCATGCATCCATCTTCAGGCAACACTAGAGACCTTCTCTGCCATGTTTATCTTTAATCTCCTTTTTTTCAGACTTTCCTGTAGTGTCAGCATAATGATTTAATAATGAAGAAACAAAATGAGGAGGAACTTTCTGCCCCAACCTTGGCCATCAGACAGGTTTAAAAGCTGCTGCAAGATTATAATAAATATAAAAAAGGGGCAGAAACAAACACACACAGTAAGCTCTACTTCAACCAATTAATCAAATCAATATGACAGTCACTCATTTATATAGAACCAAAAACTGAGGTTGTTGAAGACTTTTTTTTTGTTTGTTTGTATATTTGTTTTGTTTTCCCAAGGTCAGACCAACTGTCAAGTCCTTCAGGGTTTTGTTCAATGTCTGCCTGAACTTGAAAAAGGCTGAGAGGACATCAGGGGATGCAGGACAAGCACTCTTTCTCCTTGATTTTTTCTCTCATTTACTGAACTTTGAGTTTCAGGAGTTTATATGGAGCGAGAGTGAAAATCTCTGAATCAAATAAAAAAGAAGAAGGAAAGCATGTTCATGAAAATCATTTCCGAACAAAACTGGTGTGATTGAAATCCCTGTTCCTAGTGTCCAAATCCAAACCTAAACGAAGCTCAAATCTATTCATTAGATACCATAAAAAAAATAAATGAAATATTATAAACAGTTATTTATGTCCATGATGCATTCATTTATTGATCTATTGACTTAATTAAGGAATACAACAAATTCATGTTTTAATATCAAACATTCATGTAAACATTTTATATAATCATCTAATTTTTTTAACAGCTGTTTGAATCATTATTTTATAAATAATCCTATTTTTTCAACTTACCTTTGCACTCAGACATTAACGATAATTTGTTCTTTTTTTTTTTTTAAGTTTTTTAAGTTATTAATTTAATAGGTTTATTTATGAAATAATCCCCTTAGCAATGTAATTCAAAGTGAGAATAATTACAAATCCATTTCTAAATTATATAGCTTTTTCTCTAAACAGGATTGTTAAAATGACTGGGGAGGAGAATTAAGCAAATTCAAGTGGTGATTCATAGATTTTATATTTCATACTTAAAAGAACTGAATTCATAGCATCATCCTTCTATCACCCATCATCTATACCGCTGATCTTTGGGGTCGTGGGGGGCTGGAGCCTATCCCAGCTGACAAGGAGCAAGAGGCGGGTCCACCGAGAACCGGTCGAAAGGCTGATTGCTGGGCCACATAGACAGACAATCATTCACGCTTACTCTCATCCCTACGGGCAGTTCACGGTCACCATCTGACCTACTCAGCATGTTCTTGGTCTGTGGGAAAAAGCCCAGAGAGAACCAAGTCCTGCATGGGGAGAAGCAGGTAGTGCATGGGCCTCACAGTAAGAAGGTTGCTGGTTTGAACCTGTGTCAGTCAGAACCTTCCTGTGTGGAGTTTGCATGTTCTCCCTGTGCATGTTCTCCCCGTGCATGTGTGGATTCTCTACAAGCACTCTGGCTTCCTCCAACTGACCAAAAACATTCTCATTAGGCTAGTGAGTGACTCTAAATTTCCCTAAGTCATGAGTGTTGGTGTGAATGGTCGTCTGTCTCTCTATGTGGCCGTGTGATTGGCTAGCGACCCCCCTCTTGTCCAATATCAGCTGGGAAGGCCCCATGGTAAGGATGATGGATGAATGACATATGATTTGATCCTACTTTGTAACCATTTGAAATGTATACTAAGCCAAAAAAACTGTGCACAAACCACATAAATACAGAAAAGTTATTGAGCAAAATGCTCCTTTAAGTTGTTCTCATGACAACACTGAATGCATTCAGTAAACTCTTGATGAGAGACTACTGATCCTGCTATCAACCCTCTGCACCCGACCTCTACTAGGCAAACCCAACTTTCCACCCTTGCTGCTCAGGTGCTGCCCCCTGCATATCTAAGCTTTTGCCTTCCATAAGCCTCCTCAGCTGAATCTTACCACGGGACAGAGCAGGGCCTTTGGTTGCTGCAAACTATCTTTTGTTAGTTTAAGTCAATGGTAACAGCCCATTGATATATATCCACAGAGGACCCATATATCTGTATATAACTGTATCTGAGCATGCGCATGAAAGTCAGAGTCTTTAGGTCTCTGGTTTCAGGTCTTGCTATACTATTGTGAGGCCTGAACACTGACTAGTGTCCAGAGACATCAGCTGGACTCCTTCATGACTATTACCCTTCAACACATTTTTGGTCATTGTTGGCAGAACCATGTGTCAAATGCTGTCATGCTCAGGAGGGTGGGAATAGGAAAGGTCAGCTGCTGGACATGAGAGCTGCAGCTGCACTTCTATGGGTACCTGGCGCACTTTCCTGAACCTGATCCAGCTCACTGTATACTGGGTGCCCAGGACCTGGTGGGTTGGACCAGACCAGGGGGTCAACTCATAGACTACCTGAAGACATGGAACATGGACCTCGCACAGGCCTGGATGAAGGCTATCATAGAAAGGCCCTGTTCAATAATGGGTTCAAACAAAAATCATTCTGTCTGTGTGACAACAGAGCCAACCTTGGACCACTGTGCAGCCCTTGACTTCAACTGCACGTTTAATGTTGGTATAATCTGAGGGCTGTAGCAACAATATTGTAATCCACGTAGAAAGAGAAAGAAAATAAGAGATAGAAATGAATCTTTCAGGGCAGAAAATTCAGCTCACAGCGTAGAAATGACAGCACATGTCAAAAGGGCTTACAACATTGTACTGTTTTAAATTACAGAAGAACAATTAAAGAGCATATTTTACTTTTAACATTTTTATCAGAATTTTATCAAACACATTCACAGAGGAGCTCCGCCTCACTCCCACTGACTATGATTGGCCCCAGCAGGAATAACCTCTATCCTGCCTGTGCCACTGCCTTGTTCTTTCCAATTAGTCAGACAGAAGCACTCTCTCCTTTCTTCTCGACAATCCTCTATTTCCTTTTTGTCATCCTCTGACTCCCTCTGAGCTCTCACCTTATTTTTCTTCTGTCCTTTTTATTTTTCTCCCCGTCATTCTGTCCTGTCACCTCCATTCTTTTCCTTTCCATGTCTCACAGCTGGCCGTTTTTTTGTTCTCACACATGACAGGTGAACATGACTGTTGCTGTGGAAACCAGGTCCATCACAGTGAAAGTCACTGTGTGTTTAATGCTTGTTTGAACACGTATGCACTGTGATGGGAGGCTTTGCTGTATGTTTCCAGGTGTGCGGCTATGTGTAGGCATGTTGGACCATCAGAGCACAGAAATCTGCAGAGTTTGATGTCAGCAGGATTATCAGGGTCATTTTACACACAAACACAAACAACAACCATCCATGAAGAGTAATAGAATGAATGCTTAATAAACAGCAGAACTTTATTCTTTCTGTTTGTCATTCATTGTCCTTTATTCTGCTTGTCTTTATTCTTATCTTATCTTTGGTGAGTCTGTTGTTCTAGGATATTACAAAGAAATAGAAGATTCGAAGAAATAATTAGTGTCTCTATTCCTGCTTCAAGGAATACTTTAGAGTTGCAGAGACAACAAAATGTAAATCTAAAGGAATAAGAGGCAGAAGCATTCCCTGTTGTGTTAATCTGCTTGGTATTTTGGAGGTATTCTAGTTTGATGCATTCATGATTTGTCAGCACAAAGGGATTACAGTGCATGTGCAGATAAACAACACTTAAAATCAAATCAAATGCAGTCTTGCACTGAGTAGTATCCTTATTTATATGTATTAAATCACTGTGAGCAATATCACACAAAGTCAGACTTAGATCAGAAATGATAAGTATTTCAGGATGTTCCCAACTGTCTAATGAATTTTCTTCACTGTGTGGTATTCTTTCATTGGCACTGGAAATCACTTTGTCTTTGGTCAGTTGAAAGTCATCAGCTAATGGACCTTGAATAAATCTGACTGAGTTATCTGCATCTTCAAGTTTGGATTGTGTGGGAGAAAACGTAAACATTTAGATGTCGTCACTTGGCTTTACCTAAAAGCTGGAGTTTGTAACTTGGATGAGACTGCAGTGGAAGCAATTTTACTCCCCTCTTCCTTCCAAGGTTGTGTTCCAAGCCGTGCCCCTTCCCTTAAGCAAAATCCGCCCTCTGTGATTGTGCCTTTAGCTGTCATAAGCTCTATGCTAGTGTAATGTATTTGCAGTCACAAAAGAGCCACTTGTCCCTTCATAACATTAACATTGTCTCTACAATCTAAACAACTTAAGCTCATTTAGATATATCAAGCACATGTAGTGAGGGATTCAATAAGAGCACTGTCTCTAAACTGAGGCCTGATTGGCCAAAAAGGGTGTCCCTGGCTTGATTTTCTAAAGCCTCAATACAGAACTAGGAGGGCCAGAGATGTCTACTGATCTCTCATGTGGCTTCAGTAATAAGATGTTGGTGGGAAATCATATTTTTTATGCCAGTGACACAAAAAAAAATTGCTTACTGCAGGTTTAAGAGTTCACTTTCATTGATGCTTTTCCATTATGTGAATTATCAGCCTTGTGTTTTTTTTAAGGGCTATTTTCGGCCCTTAAACCTGGTGCTTTTTAAAATATTACCTCAGGCGTGGTTTGATGCAAACCAAGTCTAGTGTTTCCAACAGTGCTGTATTATAAAGATGGCCACCTTTACAAAATAATCCGACCCTAACTTTGGTCAGAGAAAGTCATGCCTTGTATCCAAGCATGTGCATGAGGCACTTTCACCAATAATTTAGGAACAATTAGAAAATGACAATCCTAAAACCTCTGCAATCTTAGTGGTTCTGACTTACTGCATGACACTTTCTCTAGAGTATCTTACTTTTTTATTTTCTTTATTTTTTTTTTTTATAACTTATATGAAACAAAGAACAAAATAATTAGAACAGAACAAATAAACACAATATATCAACAAACAAAACCCCCCTCCCCCCAACCCCAAACCCTCAGCTCTCACACACCATCTCCAAGGCCATGCCTAAATAAAATAAAATAAAATAAAATAAAATTATATCTATCTATCTATCTATCTATGTACATATACTCAAAAATACATACATACATCTGTATACATATACACATACAAACACATATACATAGCTCTCTAAAATAATTTATAATAAAAATAAAGATACAGTCCCATATATACCCACACACAAATACAAATAGTGAATGAGTGTAAATAAATAACTAAGAATAATAATGAATTTTAACTGTATATAACTATATATATATGTACACATACATACACACATACAAGTAAACAAAGGAATGAATAAAAGAATAAAAATGATTGTAATAAAAAATAATAATCATAATTTAAGAAAAAAAACAGTCTAAACAGACATTATTGTGAGGATCATCAAAAAGAAGTACAGCATTTTCTACTGTTTACAAATAACAGAAAGGGACCCCAAATCCTGTCAAATGTGCCACCAGAACCAGACAAAGTCAGTCTAGTTTTGTCCAATTTGAGAAAAGTGCATTTGGGACAATATTCTTCTTAATTATCTTAGATAAGGTATCAGAAATTTCAGACCAGAAATTACTGAGCAAGGGACAACTCCAAAACATGTGAGAATAATTTGCTATGGTATGTCGACATCGGTCACACGTAGGAGAAACTGCCTCAAGCATCTTTGCCAGCCGAGCTTAAGTATAATGAGCTCGATGTAGGATTCTTCTCTGGGTAAAACTATGTCTTGCACAAATTTAAGACTTATGTACGCTCCTCAAGGTCTCCTCCCAGAGTTCATTCGGAATTGATTAACATATATCAGCTTCCCAAGTGGTTTTGATAGCATTGGAGGAGACAGAACCAAGGTTATTGATGTTTGCATAAATGATAGATATAGCTCCATTAAGTGATTCGCGGGGTTCCAGAAAGGCGTCTAAGCCCAAAACTGGAGGGAGAGCAGGGAAGTTGCGAAACAGACAGCAAACAAAATCACAGACTTGAAGGTACTTAAAAAAATGTCCTTGAGAGAGTGAGTATTTTTCCACTAATTGTTGAAATCATGCAAAAACAGAGGCTATGTACAAGTCCTTTAAAGGTTTTATACCCAGTCCTACCCTAATAATAAAGGTATTATCAAGTAATGATGGATGAAAAACATGATTCGCAGCTAAAGGAATCGCTAAAGAAGGGGCCTGTAAGCCAAAGTAGCGTCTAAATTGTATTCAGATCTTAAGGCAAGAGGCCACAATTAAGTTTTTTGTGTATTTAGCTGTAAAGAAGAGAAGGGGAGAAAATAATAGAGCTTTCAATGTCACTGGACCAGCCGATTTAGCTTCCATTACCAGCCATAATGGAGGGGTCTCAATATCCTCATGTTGAATCCAATAATTCAGGTTCCTAATATTGGCAGCCCAATAATAAAACAGCATGTTGGGTACACTCCACCTAGTGCTTTTGACCTATGTAAAATCTGACATCGCAACAGCTATCTTACTTTGTATTTTGGTTAGGATACACTTCGACTGGTGCGAGAGATAAAAAGACTGCCCACTACAAGAATCTTCTCCCCTTTAACCCAAAAAAACATTTTGTCATAGTTATTTACAGTAATTAGTACTTAAAAATAATACTAGAGGTGGCTCCAAAAAAAAAAACACTGCCTGAAAATGAAGTAAATTTGTTGACTGGTCACAGAAACTTAAAATCACATTGCTGTGGTGATGTTTTGCTGAGTCTGTATCACACTTGGGGCTGTATTTTATTTATATGGTGCCCCCTTTTATTTTATTGAGGATTTCCAGTTGGGAAGTAAGGACATGATTGACATGGCTGCACGACCAAACGTTGTCAATACTGGACAGACGGCTTTGAGTCCTGCATCAACACGGCCTCTATCTGTGAGTAGATTGAGCTAAGTCTGGTTGAGATGACATGTATAGTATGGCAGAGTCTAATGGCATCCACAATGTTCCAAAGGCTCTTGTGATGATCATGGCTTCGTCTAGTTCTTGAGAAGTCTTTGGACATGCTCTACTGATGGTCGTTGCATCTCTAAGGTGCAACTAAACTATGACACACTTTAGTGACAAAGCAGTTAGTTTCATGAAAGGTTTAGTGTCAATAGTACTTGAGGACTGATCCCAAACATAGCTGCTGCATTCTGCCATCCTTTATTTGCCTGTCCTGTGAATTTTTATGAGCGAAAACAGAAACATGAGGTAGAGTATGTTCCTTTGAAGAGAAGTATTTACCAAATGGCATTTAAAATTCTATGCCAGGGACAGAAATCATTACATAAACACAAAAGTACCTGGCTGCTCTGGTAGTGGAATACATTTCTCACTAAAAAGTGGATTTGGGAAACACTGTCGGTGTGTGTGTGTCACTGAAAGGCCAGCTCAGAATTATCCCTTAATATAGCCCAGCAGAAGTATGACTGTGTGTATGTGTGTGTGGCCTATGCCTGTTCTGCCTCTCTGACCTGGCAATGGTTAAAGCCGAGCCTGCTTGGCAGAAAAAGCTACCGGAGGGACAGAAATAGAGCGAGAAAAGAGAAAACTGATTATAGAGCTGGATAATACTTCAACATTTGTTTATAATCAGTCCAAAATGAGTTAATACATGTTCAAATGACTGCTGACAAGTGCAATTTTGTTGAAATATGACACAGCCGAAGCTCTTAATAGTTGATGTATTTCATCTTTATTTTTCAAAAAGAGTTATTTTGGTGTTTTCTTTTTTTATGTCATCATTTATTAGACATGGCAGTTGATTAAGTAACAATTCAGGAAGAGAGAAATTGAGGATAAACATGGGGTGAACAACTTACCAACCAGGCCAACTGGCAGCCCAGATAAGTTTTATATCATCAAAGAATTAATTGTTTTGGTTTAATAGTGTGCTGACCAGCCACTTAATTAGGTACACCTTGTTAGTGCCTGGTTAAACCTCTTTTTGCCTTCATTATTGCCTTAATTCTTCATGGCATAAATTCAAGGAGCTGCTTCTCTGAGACTCTGGTCCACATTGTCATGATGTCATTGCTGCAGATTTGTCGGCTGCACATTCATGCCTATCTCTTGTTCCACCACATCCCAAAGTAGGATTGGACTGAAGTCATTAGCTGAAATACACAGGGAAATTGTGGTGTTCAAACTATGCTCAATTGGTGTTAAGGGGCCCAAAATAAATCGCCCCCACACATAACACCACAAACACCAGCATGACCAATTGATTCAAGACAGTCACCACACTACTGTTGTTTACTCCAAGTTCCGACCCTACCATCTACAGTATATGTCACAGCAGAGATCAAGACTCATTGGACCAGGCAACAATTTTTCAGTCTTCCATTGTCCAATTTTGATGAGTCCTTGTGAATTGTGGCTTCAATATCGTGACCGGAGTGGCATCAGGTGTGGTCCTCTGCTCCATTAGCCCATCTGCCCCAAGGTTAAACATGTTGTGCATTCAGAAACGGTCTTCTGCATACTTTGGTTCTAATAAGTGGTTATTTGAGTCAGTGTTGCTTTTAGAATAGAAAAGAATAAAGAATAGAATCTTTATTGTCATTGCACCAGTACAACAAAATTAAATGCAATCCTAGGTGCGTTAAAAATATAGTTATGAAAATCAAGAGAAAATAAATGATAAATACATACTGGACTAAAATACATTCACACTTCCCACACACACAAACACAAACACACACAGACAACCATCCTGCAGAGTTTGCACATTTTCCCACGTAGCAGCACTATTCAGGACAGCGATGGCTCTGGGATAAAAACTGTTCCTCAGTTTTCTATCATCTCAAACCATTCTGACCATTTTCCTTTGTCCTCTGGCATCAACTAGACATTTTTTCCAAAGGACTTCCACACACTATATATTTTTTTTTACAATTCTCTGTAAATCCTTGGGATGGGTGAGTATGAAAATCCCTTTACACTGTCAGTTTCTAAAAAACTCAGACAGCCCACCTGGCACCAACAGCTATCCATCCATCATCTGTACCACTTCTCCCTTTTCGGGTAGCAGGGGCTGGAGCCTGTCCCAGTTGACATTGGGCAAGGGGCGGGCACACCCTGAACTAGTCGCCAGCCAATCACAGGGCCACATAGAGAGATGGACAACAATCCATGCTCACACTCATACCTAAGGGCAATTTGGAGTCACCAATCAACTAAATTAGCATGTTTTTGGTCTGTGGGAAGAAGCAGAAGTGCCAGGGGAGAGCCCACGCATGCATGGGGAGAACATGTAAACTCAACACTGAAGGCCCCAGCTGGCATGAGGCACCTGCACTACCTGCTGGGCCACTGCACTGCCACACCAACAACCATGTCACATTTAAAGTAACTTCAGTAAACTATCTTCTCCATTCTGATACTTGATTTGAGCTTCAGGGGGTCATCTTGACCATGTCTACATGCCTGAACACATTAAATTCCTGCCATGTGATTGGCTGATTAGCCCCTATGGCTAGTTACATTGGTGTACCTAATAGAGCAGCTGGTGAGTAAATCATTTCTGTGAATAATGAAATAAAAATCACTTTCCAATTTTCTGAAACTTTGATTTGAATTCAATGAATTTCATTCAGAGAGGGAAATGCTAATGTAGCAGGGAGGCTTGGGAGGCTATGATAATAGGATCTGTGCCAACTGGCCGCCCAAAGGATGCCTAATCGGAGGAGGAAGGAGGGGTTACAGGCTGCAGGGCAGACTCTCAAAACACTCATGGTGTCTGCCTGTGATGACCAGAAAACACACATCGTTGCTGTCAGACACAAGCCTCCAATAGCTCCTCTGCTGAATGAACAAATATTGTATTGTCCTGATTACAAAATATTTTTTGTACTTCAATTTGGATAAAGGTTTATAGGAGCCACTCATCAACATGAAAGGTGACCAATATAATCGTTTTAAAATAATGAAAGACAGAAATCATAAAAAATGGAGAGAGGAGGCTTGTGGCCCACAGTGACAACATGTAGGTAGAGGCTGTATAGCTATAACATAACAACCCTCAGGAAGTAACAAGGGAGCATTTAAAGGGTCATTTTCTCTAAAGATGCATAGTGCATCTTTCTGTGAGCTGAGAGTTTGCGAAAAGGTTTCATGTACATCAGCTCCCCAAGCCCCTTCTAACATTCTTCTTCTAACATTGAAAGCAAAGAAATTGCATTTTGCAGGACATGGAACCTTGAATGCAAGATAAACTAGATAAATCTATAAAAAACATAACTGTATTTGAAAATACACTGACATTTCTCAAAACTCTACGTGCCCTGCATGAAAAGAATCAGCTTGTTTTCTTACAAAAGACCAAAATTCAACCTCTGCCTGAATTTAAACCCTGCAGAAAACAAGACTTTTTTTTTATTTTCGAGTGTTTTGCAAATAATCAAATTTTACTTTGCCGTCATATCTATTAATTGCATATCTCCTCGTGCATTCCTACTGTACTACAAAAATACGTGGATTAGAGGGAGGGAGTTTCTCTTCCATCTTTTCAAAAGGTGCTTTTCTCCCCACTGTTGTACCTTTACTTCCTCTCTTCACCTTACCTTTAAGAAATGCCCTCATGTTTCCTTATCACCCCCTCCTTCCTCTTTTTCCCACCTCTTATCTTCCTGCCCTTTCTTTCTCTCCTCGTGCTTTTCTAACACATCCTCTGAGGTGTGCACCAGAAATGAAGCAAGGATGGGAGTTATCTCTCTTCTTGTATGGTGAGGATCAGGTCTATTCTGGGGAGGCAGGGGGGTTTGGGGGGAGGAGGGGGAAGCTGAAGGGTCGAGGATTCTCTCTGCACATGCATTAAGTATGAGAACAGAGCAGCAGAGAGGCTACAGCGGGGTGAGAGAGAGAGAGAGAGAGAGAGAGAGAGAGAGAGAGAGAGAAGCCCCGGGTGAGCTTCACACACCTGGACACAAACATGCACACGCATGTTCTAATCATTTAGACACAAACACTTAGAAAGGTAAACATGAAAGCATCCAAACACATGCAGACTTGAGTCAGCACACATGTGGAACGCTTCAATATGCACTTACATGCACACAGTCATGCAGAACACGAGGGCAGCTGCAAGGGGGAGTTCAAGCACAGGAATTTATAATGAGACGCTCTAAATGATTAATGCCTTCTGCTGGCACTCATGGAGGCCTGCAGATAGACAGACTGACACACAGACAGACAGGCTGACTGACTGCAGAGACACCAACTGCACAAAGACATGACAAAGATGGATGTGACTATTCCCAATAGTTATTTAACTCAGTGTTATTGTCATAAAAATTGTGCCATACATCTGTAACTGTTACTTTAGTTAACTAAAGCAGAAACACTTCCATTAGCCCATTTCACACTGCATTTACGCAAAAGTGCCGCAACAAGGATCCTGGAGACATTCACATTAACGAGCAAGGGCCACACTGTCAACAAGATGAATTTGACAGTGATTAAAGTTGACATGTTGAATTGAATTTTGAGACATTGAACATGTTGCTGACATCAACTTTGGGGAACTTGTTAGGTGATCCGCTGTAGGTCCTGGGCATGACAAATTCCCTTTTAGGACACTAAGAATACAAAGGGAAGACAAAATAGAAAAAGGAGTGGCATGGTTGAGGTGTGGTCCTGCTCCCACAAATCTGCTATTAAACATTCTGTAATTCTGTGAGGCTGTAACATCTGTGCTGATTCACGCTGTAATACAGCTAGCATGCGCAACATGGCACACTCCGATTCATAACTGGTGAAAGGTACAACACTCATCATTGCATCCACTATGAGAAGGTTGGTTGGCCATCACTTGAGCAGAGAAGAATCAAACATTGGTTTATGTATATTTTCAAAGCCCTGACTAACAGGTTATCATCCTACCTTACAAACCTGTTGAAGTTTTATGATTGCTCCTACATGACTCGTTCCTCCGGTTCACTCAATTTGAAAGTTCCTCGAGTCTACACTGAACTTGGTAAATTGGCATTTTCCTTTGATGCCCCTCACTCATGGAATTTCCTCCAGCAAACTCGAGACACAGAGTATAAGACTTTGATTACTGACCACTGTTTCTCTGTTTGTAACTGTTTTAAATTGATTCCTTGGCCAGTCCGATTGATTGTTTGTGCTTGTTCATTGTTCATATAATGTCTGTGATCTTGACGACATTGAAAATTAGGGAAAACTCAATGGGCTCTAATTTCGTAGACCAGGCGCAGGTGCAGCGCACCTGCCCTGCGCCGCGCCAACGGGGTGTGTTCAGGGCATTTTGCAAGTTTCGTTCACGGTGCAGTCTTGCGCAGGGAGGCGCACCCATGCCTCCGTCTCTCCCACTGGCGCAAATGGCAGAGAGGGAGGAGAGTAGGGTCTAACACAGCCGAGTGTGATCTTCACCAATCAAATGAACGCCTCTCCTCGCCTTTAAATGCGCCGCGGGCGAGGCGCAGTGACAATTTCACCTCGGTGGAGAAAAAGGTCAGAGCCACTGTCACTTTTGCAGCAGCTGGGAGAGTGCAGGGGCCACCCGGCTGCGCATCGGAGGACACGATGCACGTCACCGTGTGGACCACCTCACGGGACAGATATAATCTGTTCCTGTGTCATAATAGGAGTACAAAATTAAGTGATAATTACATTTAAACACAGCAGCAGGCTAATCCATTCATCATGCTTGTGATCCACTTGCATTCCTGGTCTGTCATCGCCAAATAGCAGAACCTTTGGTGAAAATATATCTCCTCCTCATCCTCCTTGCAATAATGTACTCCATCTTTTTAGATCACGTTAAGAATAAAGATTAAAAGAGGGATATATGTGCAATCACAGGTAAATCCTTATAAAAACACTGAGTGACATACATTTATTCAGCGAGCGTCTCTCTCTTTTTTCTTTTCTTTTGAATTTCATGAGATGACAGAAGCCGGATACTCCATATTGGATGATGTGGCTGTTTGTGGTTGGCTTGAGAGACGTGAACTCGTTAGTTATGACAAACGTCTCTGATCTGATATCAGATGTGACGGGACAGTTAATATAGATACAAATGTATATGCTGGTTCAGACGGTTACATGAAATAGTGGTTGCTTTGATTGTTTATTGCATTGAAATGTGCCTGACACTCTGGATACCTGCCTGTGAGGTTTTGTTGACGTGTGCGCACTGTGCGCCTGTCAGCCAAATTACCACTGCCCTGGGGTGCGCCTCTCCTGCGCCGAGAATAGACCAGGTTGGAGCTGGCGGGCTTTCAGCGCACCTTCTGCGCGTTTTTTGGGCACGAAATTGTCACTGCGCCAAGCTGAATCTGTCGACACCTCCCCCTGGTGTGCCGTCACACCCATCTTGGCGCAGCCGGTCTACCAAATTGCCAAATTGGCTGCGCACGGCGGTGCACCGGATGAAACTACCACTGTGCGGGGGTGCACCAGGCTGCGCCACCCTGCGCCACCCTGAGTTGCGCCAGGAAATTAGAGTCCAATGTCTTTTTGAGAATGAATAAAGGTTGGAATGAATTCCCCCAAATACACACATAGGCAGAGACACTCACTTGCAGTGCTTCTCTCTCCAGTATCAGAATTGTAGTGTTTTGTTTTGGGAAATGTTGTATTTGTGGATCCAGGATTTTTGTTTTCATAAAAATAAGCAGTACTAGTGCCATAAGACCTCGATTTTGACCCTTTGAGAAAGTGAAAACTTCCTGTCAGTCTACTGACCAATCAAATGCACCCTATGTCCTCTTCGATTATTTTCTTAATGTTCGTGTCCAATCATGAACAGACAAGGATCAACAAGAAACAAAACCGGTATTCATTATATCCTAAAAGGTTACAAAGGAAGTGTCATGAATTTTATGTGGCTTTTTGAAACATTTGAGACAAACATTGCTTTCAAAAGTGGCATGACTGAATACAGAGAGCAAAAAATGAGAAATAAGTGAACCACTTTTGCTGCAAGTTATATTTCAGGCTAAATTTTGTTCCTCTAACTGTCAGGGCTTGGCAAAACCATATTTAGATGTGAAAAGTCTTGTTCATCGTTGATCTCTGCGTGATTTGAATGAAGTTCTTTGAGATTTACATGTTGTTTGTTTTTCTGTTTTGTCTCTAACAGTGATACAACTTTCGTCACATCATTTTAACATCATTACAGCTTGATAGTCTTGGTTGTCCTGAAAAAAAAATGATGTATTTTACTTGATTGTGCTTAAAGATTTGAGGTTCTACATACATCATAATAATAAAAACTCAGGCAGACTTAAAAAAACAGATTGTCCTGGAGCTGTAAGGTTAAAGAGTGTTTAATTTGAAAGACTCGGATATGTTTATGGTAAAGGGGCCATCCACACAGAGACTACTTTAGGAGCAGTTTTTTTCTAAGTTATGTATTGTATTGGTGTTTCGTCCACATTGATCAGACTTTTTTGGAGACCAAACCACACATTTTTGAAAACGGCTCCCAGAGTGAATAAATCTCAATACACACTCCTTGCATTTCCATGTGTACAATGAATACACACATTTTCAGAAACGATGATCTCATAGCCCCACCTCTCCATTAAACCGCAAAGGCTAACCCCGACAACAATGGAAACAACAGCAGAATGCAGTGTCCTGCTCCTCTTCTACCATCGAGAGCAACAAGTGTACACAGAAAACAGCATACGCCGGTGCTTGTTTCCATTGTACAAGTTTTATGCCCATGCTTCATGTCTTCTTCTCTGGTTTTGGTGAATGTCTTTGGCAGTGTTACAGTGCCACTTACAGGCCTGGCATATATATACTCAAGTGTTTTCAGCGTATCCATGTGGACTGAAACACTTCTTGAAACAAAAGCCATCTTTACAGAAAAAGCTTTAAAAAACAAAAAGTTTTTGTCTCTGTGGGGACAGGGCCTAGGTCTTAAATCATACTTTAGGATTTCTAGGTTCTGTTTATTCTCTACATTTCCTTGCGTCTGTCACTTCCTTTATCCCATTTGTTAGTTTCATTAGGAACAGTTCAAGTTAAAAAGCTAATTTTCTCATATAGATCATGCATGTCTCTTTGTAGTCAGGCACTATAACTTCTTCTTTGTATTTGTTACTTTGTAAAGAAAAAGAGCCTCCAGTGAAACAACGAGAAGATGAGCTGTGTCATTATAATTCATCATCCATCACCAAAGTTGACCGATCCTACCTGAAAGTACTTAGACCCTCTGCCATGTCGAGGACATTATCCTTTATCATGAGCCAACTGGGCTGTGTAGATGCTTGGCGAATGCTCCACCCATCCTCAAAAGAATTTTCTTATTCCTCCAAAGTACAACAAGCTTATTCCTGCATCGACCTTAACCACAGCCAACATACTGTTGAGGTTATGAAGCATTTGTGTTCATGTTTAAAAGGACTCTGAAATAACAAATCAACAAAAACCCTCTGGCTTTGCCTTACAGAGTTTTATATACAAGGGATGTGCATTTCAAGCAAAATGATGACTTCTCTTATATTAGTCATTGGCAATAGTTTAATTAAACCTTGGATTATTTTCACAAATAAACTGGGATGAAGATATTTGTTCGTTAGCTTGATGGTAGTCCGTTAACTACCATGAACTAGCAAAAGGATTTAGAACCAAAGCCACTGCAATTTTAATTAAAAAAAAAACAAACTCTGTAGTACCTATGATTCCAGTGCCTGGGCTTTATCACAGGGATCAGCTGTACCTCCCTGTCATTGTTACCGCTGTCAGCCGGGTCGAACACCGCTGTGCTCCTCTCTTCCGTTGTCCTTGCTATCCTCCTCTTCCTCATTTCTGTCCAAAAAAAAAGGTATTGGTGATGATGCCGGTAAGTAGTTTCTATAATCCAGTGGTACATTTCCACAGGGATGTTTCCCGTATTTGTGAACAGTTTACTCAGGAGTTGGGCATAAAACTATGTTGCTATTAGCTGCCAAGACACATCAGTCAAAATTCCCACGTCTCCTATGTGCAGTCATATTGACAGCAGCAAGTACATCCTATTTTTAACTCAGAAGTATTAAAATAAATGTATTAATTCATACACTGGAGACAGACTGCTGCATTTAATGTCTAACTGCCCCTCAAACTGTGATTGATTATGTTGAAATAAAATTTCCTGTCATTTTGTAGCATAAGTCATAAAATGAATGCAGATATTTACAACTGTGTCTTCTGAGGACAGTCTTTTCTCATCTGTCAGCCACGCAGCAGAAGTCTTTTCAGGGCACAGCAGTGTGCGTCTGACACTCCCACTCCTCTCCTGTGTCACTGATGTCATAGACATGCATTTGTGTCCTCAAACTTTTGATCATCTTTCTTCTCAGAGACACACTCTTACATTTGCAGACACCACCAAAGTCCTCTGCTATCACACAGGCACACAGAGTAGGGGAGGAATACATTGCAGATAAAAGGTCCAGAGCTGAGAGAGAGGATGAGTGGTGCTGGATGGAGAGGAAGGCTGACCGTAGGAGGTTTTTTAAAAGGGTGTCTGGGTGCCATCCCTGCATGATAACACTGTTTGCTGCGGAGGTTATACGACTCATTTACAGTCTTAAAACTCTGCAAACAGCTTGGCTCTGTCTGGCTGGCTCTCTCCGTATATGAGATGTCTTATCTGTCCCCCTCTCTCGCTCTCTTGAAGACTGCAGATGCTCCGTTGGTGCAATGTCCTCAATAACATGTCTGCCTCATGGGCTTGTTCAAGTCTTCAAAGAAATCCAGTCAAAGCAGAAAATTAAAATGTTAAATCAATTAATCAAACTTTCTATGGAGATTTGCAGAAGTCTGGAAAAACTGTGTCTAACTTTTCAAATTTCTATTAATATTGTTCCAAAAAAACTCATGACCCCTTTGAGAAAATCTTGTGTGAATGTGTACAGAGATGATATTTGCTCAAAAAACCTACAAACAACTGTTCAATCGATATTTTACAAAATGAGTCGCTTAAGTTTCATGATTCATGCAGTAAATGACCATTTCTCTCAAGCCTTATTTACATGGACACATTATTCCCATTCATTTCTGTTAATCCCATTAATTTTCTTTGAAAGTTTACAACTTGGGTGGCACGGTGGCTCAGCAGGTAAGGCACGTGCCTCCCAGCAAGAAAGTCGCCAGTTCATCAAGTCGGGCAAGGCCTTTCTGAGTATAGCAGGGGTACCCAACAAGGTGCCTGCAAGCACCTGGTAGTCTACAGGGAGCCACAGGTGCCCTCAGGATAATTTCAAAAATAACATGCTACCACCACAAACCTTAAAGTAAAAAATGTTTTTTAGTTTCAAAGTGTTTTGCTAATAAATCACACTAAATTAATAAAAAAAAGCAACAAAGTAGCATGTACATTACATTTTAAAACCACCTGTTTTTCCCTTAACTTTGACCTGCATTAGGTCAAAGTTTACATTGATGCTGACCCCACACCTCTATCACCACGAGAACCAAATTCCTAAAGCTGCAACTGTTGTACATAGCAGCAAAATTTAACAGAAAAATAAATAATTCAAGATGCTTGTAAGTATAATGTTCTCATATTATTTCATAATTTGTAGTAATATTTATTGTTAGAAATTATAAGGAGTAAATGGCAAACAAACAGTATGAAAATGCAGAATATTTATTATTTTAAGGTAAACTATAAAATTTTTATAACTTAAAGGTGTAGTCAGTGATGTGGGAGAAAATGAGTAGAGAGCTTGTTGATATTTTAAGTGTAAAAGAATACAGACCCACCTCTCCCTTCATACTCCATCCCCGGGCTCCACCCCCGAAGTTCACGGACGCGCATTGTCATGGAAACAGCCGTAGAAACTGCGTAGCTGACCAACATGGCGGAGGTCAGACCAGCCAACACTCGAGGGTAACTACCGTGTCTCTCTCTTACGCTAACTGTGCACGCTACGCGACCTACTACTCCCCTCCTCCCTCTGTCTGACCTGCGCATGAGTATGAACCACCCCCTGGGCGTGAGGTGGTGTACCCCTGGTTTGGTGGCTCGGTCCAACACACAGGATTTACCTGCTGAAATTCAGAGCCCAGGCTGTGTATTGAAACCGGACTTTTTTTTCAGCATGCTCTCAGAAGTGACAGCTTGCGGATGGTGAGGAGAAATACGGTGATTTTGACAAACAGTGTATCGGATTGAGATCGCTGATTATGCCTTTAAGAATATTAAATCAAGCAAGTAGCCCTCCAAAATACTCTTCATCTTTAGGGTAGCTCTCAGGTTCAAAAAGGTTGGTGACCCCTGGTGTAGAGTTTGCATTATCTTCCTGTGCATGCGTGGTTTCTCTTCAGGTGCTCCAGCTCTCTCCCATAGACCGAAAAAATGCTCATCAAGTTGATTGGTGACTCCAAATTGCCCTTAGGTATGAGTGTGAGCGTGAATGGTTTTCTGTCTCTCTATGTGGCCATGTGATTGGTGTGACCAGTTCAGGGTGCACCCTGCCTCTTGCCAAGTGACAGCTGGGATAGGCTCCAGCCCCCCCCCCCCCCCCCCCCCCCCCGAAAGGGATAAGCGGTATAGAAAATGAATGAATGAGTTTCTTTCAACTCCAAAAATTCATGGAATTTGGCAGCCCTAGGTAAAATAGGGCTGATTGTTATTCCCAACACGTTCCCAGCAAACTCATTTC
Source organism: Cetoscarus ocellatus (assembly GCA_037902135.1). Lineage (NCBI taxonomy): Eukaryota > Metazoa > Chordata > Actinopteri > Labriformes > Labridae > Cetoscarus > Cetoscarus ocellatus. The sequence goes on from JBAMNC010000443.1 coordinate 1,062,015, forward strand.
AAACGAGTCCTCTTGGTTCTCTCTCTCCTCCCTCCTCATCTCACCTGCAGTTTAAAGCCTCTCAGACATGTGCAGTGGAGGAGACGGGAGTGTCTCACTGTCCAGATTGTTGGTGCCAACCGAGTTTTTTACCCCAAAGCACAGAAAATATGCCTGCAGTTCAAAATTGGAATTAATTTTGGAATCAACAAAAATTAAGATGTCCAAAGTCAGCGATGGCAGCACTGGAGAGGGGAGGGAAAGAAAATGATGCACAGTGATGTTTGTTTATAACACAGGAGGAGTTGTGGCAGTGACATTCATATTTAAGGCCAAGCTGATTTATTAACAGAGTATTTAAAACTCTGTGGAGCTTCATCCCTAATTAATTTGTCCCTCACAACAGAGAAAATCTCTGTCAACATCGCTCATTAAGAGAATCATGCACATTTCTCATTCATGTGAATAACTACTGCTACTATGCAGTTTTAACAACAAATTAATAATGACCAGAAATAACTCTAAGAGTAGAGAGCAGCTGCTTCACCTGCTGCCTCTGAGTTTAGACCGTAGAGACTGCTTTTGTGCATGCCCAAATGCTTTTATTCTGATTTAATGATTGGAGAAAACTTGCTCCTGTAAACAGAGCTATTGATGCTAGTCAGATGTAGAACCTGTGTCACAGCCCCAACTTTGGTATCTGAAGTGAAAGACTGCTTCTGGGCTCTTACAGCAGCACAAGGAAGACCCACATAATGTTTGTTCAGGCATTAATAAAGTGATAAAGTGAACGAGTAGCGATAAGCCCTCTTCTCTTAAATGAACAAACTGAGATAACTATTCTCACAAAGATGCACAGCAACATTTTTTAATACTTTGATAGAACCTCAAATAGAACCTGAATCTTGTTGTTTTGAAATAAGAACACAATATCTCTAAAATAAACTATTTTTAAGAGCCTAAACAATATAGAATGCGAAGTGTAGTGGCACACCCTCTTGGTTTGTCACCACTTATATTGAGCACTGAGTTACTTTGAAAGTTTATTTTATTTCCATACAATGGTTCTCATTAATCTTCTTGACAGTTTAGCAGTGCAAAATTTGTAGCCCAAGCTACTTCTGTCATCCCCATTTAGATAAACCTTGCAGTGCAGTTGGATCTTCCTATTTCAATGTCTGTAATCAGTCTGATCCATATTGACAAGCTACAATCTACGATTGTGAGCAGCCCGAGGTGGGAGCTAAGGTTTTGCACAGGTTTTTTGCACAGTACTTGTTAACTTCATCTCTGCACTGGTTTTTGCACTATACTTGTTAATTTTATCTCCGCACTGGTTCTTTTGCACATTCTTGTCAATTTGCTAACTTTATCACTACTTGCTAATTTTACCCCTGCTCAGGTTTTGCACAATACCTGTTAATTTTATCCCTGCACAGCTTTTTACACAGTCCCTGTATAGTCTCTTAACTGCACGAGTTTCTACTCACCTAGGGTATTTTTTTGAGGGGGATATTATTATTATTACTATTTCCTGAGGTCAATCTGTAAGTTGTCTTATGTCATGTTTGTCTTGTAACCTGCTACTGGATGCTTTGAATTTCCCTTGGGATCAATAAAGTATCTATCTATCTATCTATCTAAGAGCAAGACAACAGCAGAAAGTGACTGCTTGTACAGGGATTAGCTTAGTTACTAGCAGCTTCAGGAGCAATTTTATCAGATCTGGACAGCATTTCTTCATTAAATGGAAAACAAACAACAAAGAAAGGGCTTCTCAAGAGAAATGACTTTCTTTTACCACATTTTGGACATTGCAGAAAGTTTGTAGTTTACTGCATTTTCTGATTCGCTCATAATGAATAACCTGACACACCAGATAGGCTGTTCAATATGTGTCACTAGTCCATCTGGGAAAGAGCTTAGAAAGTGCTAGGGAATGGGCAGAACCTTTCAAAACATATCCAGCAGATGATTGGTGAATGGTTCTCTCAATCTCATTCATTATGGGACAATCAGATAATGCAGTAAGCAGGCGCTACTGCCGCGGTGTAAAGGACAGAATGTAAGCCATTATGTAAAACAAACTCTCACTAAATTATGTCTGAAGTGGAGCGAAAATATCCTCTCTATGGAGAAATGCCTTCAGTGTTGTTTTCAAGTTTTTTCATTCTTGTTCCATATCTGCTACTGAAGCTGTTAGCATCTATGCTAATCTACGTATGACCAGTCATCTCCTGCAGTCATCAAGCTCATAGCTCCCACCTCTGCCTGCTCTAAAGGACGCTGATTGGGCAGTGCTGCTTTAGGCTGCTCACAGTGGTTGTAGATTGGAGCTTGGCAAGATGGATCATTCTGATTTCAGACATTAAATGAGGAAGATCCACCTGCGCTGCAAGGTTACTTAATGAATGTGATTGACGGAATGATGGTCCAATCACCAGTCGGTTATGCTTTCTGCCAAAGGTTCTGCCAATTCCCAAACACTTTTTATGGGCACATGAACTCCTGTCATATTGAACGGCCTATCTGGTGTGTCAGGTCATATTATTATCAGAATGTCACCAAACTGCAGACACAGCTGCACCTGCAACTGTGCCAACCTGCCTAACAATCATAAAAACATTATCTTTCATGTTTTATGTGTATTTAGCACAAGTACTTGACTCGGTTATCCTTTTTGAAATATCCCCCTTTGTTTATCCTGAATGGTGTTTTCTATGGGAAAGCAGACAGTAAAGGCGGGTTGGGGTGGGGTGTGTGTGGTCATGCTCCATTTGTTGTAATTCTACAACACACTACAGAGAAACATGTCTCACTTAAGAGACGATCACTGACACAACAGGGTTTAAAAGTTTCCCGTGGTTTGCCAATTAAAAGTGCGAGTGCTGTTGATGTATGTTTGAATTACTAACACCTGCCCTTGGCTATAAGGGGCCCTAATAAGAAGTTGTTATTAAGCTAAAATGTTATCCATATTTAAAGGCTTCCTTTTTGAGGTGACCACCTTCACTATAGTATTGTGGGAAACTGCTGTTGATGTCAACTGAAGGGCTTCTCATTAAGACTTAACAGAATCAGCTCAGTGCATTTTGATTTGGAAAAAGGTCCATGGTTTTTTATGGCAACAAAGAAAAAGCAGAATATTATCTTTGTAGATATGCATTTTAAGCCATCATAAAAGGTACAAAGCAGTTTTCCATCAACCCAAACACTACATGAACAACTCACCAACTACCCCGCTGATGAAGACAGTGCACAATACCAGATCCACAAACAAAGCCAAGTGCATTGAAATTCCATCACCCTTCAAGGTTTTAGTTCCTTGACCTCTTTGACTTCCTGTCATCTTTGTTTGTTTTGACAGGTCTGTCACACTCCCTATGTCATTTTATTCTCCCCTCTACTTTTCCTTAAGTGTTTTTTTGTTTACTCCTCTGTTTTTCTTTTCCAAACACTTTAAAATGCATCACAAGGTCTTTCTTTTCCT
>JBAMNC010000470.1:0-235000 GCA_037902135.1 Cetoscarus ocellatus
ATATACATACAAAATTAGATCCAGTTAAAATGTTAGGTTTGGTTCAGCTCTTATTTTCAGCTGAACATAATATTCTGAGTAAACCCAGCAGGCATTTTAAAAATAATCATGTTAACATGAACATAGTTTATGTGTACATGAGGGCTTTTCAAATTAGCATCCAAGTTCAAGATTAAAGGACCCATATTTACTCTTTTTTTAACAAGTTCACATTGGTCCCAGATGCCCCAAGATCTTTTTTTATTTATTTATTTATTTTTAAAGTTTTTTGCCTTGAAGTCCACACACATTTTGGATTTTGGCATGCCTATAAATCCCTCTATTTTAGCCGGGCTGTTTTGATGTACACACTTTTGAGCTGAGTTCCACATCCCTCTCACGAGGTGAATGCGGCTCCAGCTCTGTGTTCTAATGTTTACTGTGGATTCCTTCCACTAGAGCTGCCTGTTGGCCAAACAAACAAGGAGTGCCACCCATCTGGGCAAGGTGGTAATTCTCCAAATGACATTTTCATTGCACATTTTTCAAAGAGAATGTTTGAATACTTATTTCCTTAAAGGTTGAGCAACCAGCAGAGGGAGAGGAAGGATTTTTCATATCTTCAGGGAGTTCCCATTTTTGGCAAAAACTCACTCAACCATGTTTTAAATGCCTTGGCTGAGGTCTGTGCTCTTTCCCATCACTGAAACATACAATAAAGTTAATCCATGCTGCAGGAACTATGCTTTATCTAAATAAAAGTAATTGGAGGCTGTATTTTCATGCATATAAAATTGTAGGTCTTTAATACTATATTCATACATTGAAAAAATAGAATATCTTTTCAAAGAATAAAATCATGATTTTTTGCTCAGGTAATGGAATCTCGATAAATTGTTATATAGCCTACTGTAACTTACTTTCACCAGATTCTTGCCTTGACACAACCGTAATCAGAAAATTTAGAATTTTAGTGTAGAGAGTGGTTCAAAATAGTTTGGACATACATTTAAACAGAAATGAGAAATTTTTAACTGAATTCATCTTTTTCGACCCAAATTGAGTCAGCTCACTGGGCTTCTCAGAGAGGTCAGAATTTTATCAATCACAACATGCAATTACAATTTGACATCTTAATCAAGAAATAAAAATTTGCTTCACTATTATTCCTGTTTATTGTAAAACAGTAGGCTAAATTTCAAAATTCATGGTTAAACCAATAATTATAATTTAGCATTAAAAAATACCATTACAGTAAACAGCATCTTCATACTAACGTATTAACCTTTGCAGAAACATAAGAAATGTTTTTTTTTATTACCAACGCTGTCAATTCAAGGCAGCTGTGACATAAACCTTGTATTTGGTGGCGGTGTCATAATTTTTTAAGCACTGCATAAAAGTATCATTTCAATCAAATTCAAACACGTTTTGCCATTTAAATAAAGGTTGCTTTTTCCCTTTAAACTCAAAACTAAATGTGTCTCTTTGATAAATATGTGAGGTGAAACATGGACTGGGTCTTGTTTTTGCCTTGAAAAATGTTATTGTGTCAAAGTGGGGTCTTTGAAGCACATTCCTGTCAGTGCAGCGCAGACAGCAGTCAGTCCACAGGGGAAAGAGGAAAATGAGAGGTTTGGCGAGCAACAGGAAAACCGCTTTGAGAACACATTCCAGGCAGAGCTGCTCTCTGTGCGGGACAATGAGGGGTGGGACAAAACTGTATACTATTTAAAAAAATATGTAATCATGCTCCAAGATCTGGACCTCTGACAACATCAAACCGTATTCTTCTTTAACTGGAGAGGACTTAAGGGAGGTTTTACCCCTGAGGCGGAAGAGGGAGTCTGGTAATGGTCCAAGCGGATGACGATGGTTCGGGTTTATCAGCGCAGATTTAGACCCAGATGAGATAGGCTTGTGCCCGCTATTTGTCGACCTCCTGCTGAAACACAACTGTCAGGTCCATTTTCAAGCTTTTTCACTATCCGAGACACTTTTTTTTGTCCAACTATACGACACTTTCACGTTAGTGGAGAAAAGAAAAGTTCAGAAGAACTTAATTCCAAGAAACGGCGGCGGTTTGGTTACAACTGCAGCTAGAGAGGATGTGAGCTCTCTGTGGATGAAAACATCTGCAGCTGAGCCTTTCAAACGGAAAAGAAGGCGAGTGACTCTCTCCTGAAACCAAGTCAGCGGTGTTTTGACCATATTTCTTCATCGTTTACACGAAACTCCCGAGCAGCGTAGGGGCGCTTCAACTTTAAAATGGAAGACGTGCGGCGTTTGGCAAGTTAAGGGGCGAGCAGAAAACAGGTATGACTCAAAACTATTTCTCTTTCACTGTTGACTTCCTGTTCTGCTTACTTGTGTCATAACTAGTTTGGGTTGTCTATACTGGTGATTTTGTAACCTTGACAGTGCCCCACATCACTTCACTCTTTGACAAACACAGGTGTGAAGATGAAGCTCCCCTGGGCCGATAAACCGTGAACTCCTACTATTTACTCCATACTATTTATCAGCTATCTAAACTTCCAACGCTTCTTTAATATTTATTTGAAATCTTTGTCTTTTTTTAGCCCAGCCACAACATTTTCATACATCCCTTAGGGCTGGGAATTGGTCATATCAATATTTAAAGCTAAACTGATCAATTTTCAAGCAGCAATTATGATGAAACAATGCTGTGTCGAGAACGTAGATGACAGGACAAGTCGATTGTTTACAGTTAGAACCATTAGGCTAACCATCAGATGCTAATTGGCCTCATGATAATTTTTAATAAAAATACTTTAATACTGGTTTAATACAAAAACAAAAGAACAAGAACGGGAATAAAGAAGAATTGAGTCATTAATATCAAAATATTGGATTCACTGTCTTTCATTATCAAAAATTGCAGACAAACCCCAGCATTGTCTGATTTGGCCAACAGTTACATCCAGGACTGCACTGAGGGAGAAAAAACTTAAGACAATTCCAATAGCTCATGACTGACAGGGGACTTAAAACACTTATATAAAACTATTTTTTCCTATATTAAGCTAATAACTTCTTTTCCATCAGTGAGACTTCAATCACACTGTGCTGGTATTTTTCTTGTTAGATTTTGCCATCGTTGCTTTTGATGCAAAAATAAATCAAGTATCATTCAGGCATCCTTGGTATGGCTCAGAGGCTTGAAGACTTTAAGATGCTTAGAAATGCTCCCAAGACTAGAGAGACACTCATTTTTTTATATCTTATTTCAATTTTTAGAATTGAATACATTTATAAGTCAAGAGTGACATTAGTTTTCAAGTAACTTTGGAGACAAATTTGAAAGAGTGCATAAAGTGGTCTTAAAAGACAAAAAGATATTCATTTAAGTTTATATTTTCATAATAATCACTGTTTATTGCATAATAAAGGTGTTAAATAATCCAGTTTTTTCCAAAAGTGGGAATGAAGAGGTCTAAGTGGATCAGGATACAGGAAGGAGGGGTTACTAAATGCTTTTCTTGAATAAAAGAAAATTCAGCAGGAATTAAACTGGTATGAATTACAGTAACTGGTAAGGTAGATGCATAAAATGAGTTTAGTTTGATATAAAACCATGTTTGTTTTGAAAGATAGATGCTGAAATGAGGAGAGTATGTAAACAATCTCTGGAATTAAGGTTTACACAAAAATAAAAAATATATGGGGGCATTGTGTTCAAGGTCCACCGTCCATGGAATTGCAGTTTTGGGGCTTACAGGCTTAACAATTTGGAAACCCCTGGTTTAAGCAATTTTGCGGAAGTGGTTTGGGCAGTGGTGGTGGGGAAAACATAAAAATTCTTTATGGGGCCCTCAATTCTTGGCAGTGCTCTTGGTTACACCTATTTTGCTAAATGTTGCCAGCATGCTTTTGTATAGACAGTGCTCTGTCTTTTGATTAAATGTATGAATGAATGTCATGAAGTTGACATAGTTATTGAGACCACAAATATAGAAATGATGGTTATTTTATCAATTTCAAACACATGGGGCTCTGATTTCGTAGACTAGGCGCAGGCGGGGCGCACCTGCCCTGCGCCACACCTGCGCCGCGACAACGGGGTGTGTCCAGGGCATTTTGCAAGTTTCGTGCACGGAGCAGTCTGGCGCTGGGAGGCGCACCCACGCCTCCGTCCCTCCTACCAGCGCAAGTAGCAGAGAGGGAGGAGAGGAGGCGTGAGCGGGTTTAACACAGCCGAGTGTAATCTTCACCAATAAAATGAACGCCTCTTCTCGCCTTTAAATGCACCGCGGGCGAGGTGCAGTGACAATTTCACCTCAGTGGCGAAGATGGTCAGAGCAGGGGGCCACCGGGCCGCGCATCGGAGGCCACGATGCACGTCACCGTGTGGACCACCTCGTGGGACAGATGTAATCTGTTCCTTTGCCATAAATAGGAGTACAAAATTAAGTGATAATTAAATTTAAACACAGCAGCAGGCTAATCCATTCATCATGCTTGTGATCCAACTGCATTCCTGGTCTGTCCTCGCCAAATAGCAGCGCCTTAGGTGAAAATATATCTCCTCCTCATCCTCCTTGCAATAATGTACTCCATCTTTTTAGATCACGTTACGAATAAAGATTTAAAAAGAGAAATATGGGCAATCACAGGTAAATCCTTAAGACACAGAGTGACTTACATTTATTCAGCGAGCATCTCTCTCTTTTTTCTTTTCTTTTGAATTTCATGAGATGAGAGAAGCCGGATACTCCGTATCGGATGAAGTTGCTGTTTGTGGCTGGCTTGAGAGATGTGAACTCGTTAGTTATGACAAAAGTCTCTGATCTGACATCAGATGTGACGGGACAGTTAATATAGAAACAAATGTATATGCTGGTTCAGACGGTTACATTAAATAGTGGTTGCTGTGATTGTTTATTGCATTGAAATGTGCCTGACACTCTTGATACCTACCTGTGAGGTTTTGGTGACGTGTGCGCACAGTGCTCCTGTCAGCCAAATTACCACTGCACGGGGTGCGCCTCGCCTGCGCCGAGAATAGACCAGGTTGGAGCTTGCGGGCTTTCAGCGCACCTTCTGTGCGTTTTTTTGGCACGAAATTGTCACTGCGCCAAGCTGAATCTTTCGACACCTCCCCCTGGTGCGCCATCACACCCATCTCGGCACAGCCGGTCTACCAAATTGCCAAATTGGCTGCGCACGGCGGTGCGCCGGACAAAATTACCACTGCGCAGGGTGCGCTAGGCTGTGCCACCCTGCGCCACCCTGAGTTGCGCCAGGAAATTAGAGCCCATGATATTTGGGTGGCAGAAATATTTAACAACCTCAGTATACTAAAATGTTGTCTTTTTGGACAATTTAGACAATGCTGAAGTTTAGCCACAATTAAAAACAAAAAAGCCCAATATTGAGTTTCTGGGACTTCTGCTCAGAATTATATCAAAGTCATAACTCTGGAAATGAGACAACTGCTTACAGATAAGAGAATATTGACACAGATGCAGTGTACTGCCATCCAGTTAAAAGAACACAGACATGTAATTTTTAGTCCAAGTCCTCCAGTCCTATTTACTGGACCACATACCTGCCGTTGTCAGTGAGGGAAAGTAGTCTTAGGGCTCTAATTTCGTAGACCAGGCTTCTGGCGCGGCACTCCTGCCCTGCGCTGCACCAACGGGGTGTGTCCAGGGCATTTTGCAATTTTCATGCACAGCACAGCGAGGCGCACCCAAGCCTCCGTCCCTCCCACCAAGCGCAGGGGCCACTGGGCTGCACATCGGAGGCTACGACGCGCGCCACCGTGTGGACCACCTCACGGGACAGATGTAATCTGTTCTTGTGTCATGAATAGGAGTAGCAGCAGGCTAATCCATTCATCATGCTTGTGATCCACCTGCATTCCTGGTCTGTCATCACCAAATAGCAGAACCTTTGGTGAAATATTCTCTCCCGGTATCTCCTCCTCATCCTCCTTGCAATAATGTACTCCATCTTTTTAGATCACGTTAAGAATAAAGATTAAAACAGAAAAGTACGGGCAATCTCAGGTACATCCTTTAGACACCGAGTGACTTAAATTTATTCAGCGAGCGTCTCTCTTTTTTCTTTTCTTTTGAATTTCATGAGATGAGAGAAGCCGGGTATGTACTCCGTATCGGATGATGTGGCTGTTTGTGGTTGGCTGAGAGATGTGAACTCGTTAGTTTGCTTCACTCTTCCAGCTGCTGTCAGGTTGAGTTTGAATTATGACAAACGTCTTTGATCTGACAAATTACCACTGCACGGAGCGCGCTTCACCTACACCGAGAATAGACCAGGCTGGAGCTGGCGAGCTTTCAGCACACCTTCCGTGCAGTGTTTTGGCACAAAATTGTCACTGCGCCAAACTGATTCTGTCGACACCTCCCCCTGGTGCGCTGCCACATCCATCTCGGCGCAGCCGGTCTACCAAATTGCCAAATTGGCTGCACACAGTGGTGCACTGGAAGAAATTACCACTGCGCGGGGTGCACCACGCTCCACCACCCTGTGCCACACTGCGTTGCGCCAGGAAATTAGAGCCCTGTCTCTCATGTTCATTTCAAGAATTTTATTTCTACAGAACTTGCAATTTTTTTTTTTTTTTTTTTTGTGGTAGTAAAAATCATTGAAGTTCATTAGTTAATTGATTTGCCAAGAACTGAGACGGTGATGTGTCCATTGCAAAGTCATATATTACATTAAGATGAAAGTTCTTTGTTTTGAAAAGATGCTTTTTAAAATGTTCATTATTCTTTCAAACTCAGTTGTGTGGAGAGCAGTGATGTACATTAAAAAAAATAGTTTGCTCTTATCTGGGTGGTTTTGCTGACAGAGTTATCTGTAAAGCCTTGTTCTGCGGTGTTTTCAGAGGATAGCAATGCTGTTTTGATGCTTACTACCCAATGGTTAAGAGAGGGGATGTACACAAAGTGGTTTCATCCTCTAGAAGGGACATATTTTTATACACCATGTCACAAAGCTCACATCATCTGAATCTTGCGTCTTGAACATGATGATAAGTTCCCTGTACTTCAGTGGCCTCCATGGTAACCAGATCTCAATCAAATAGTGAACCTTTGGGATTTGGTGGAACAGGAGGTTTGAATCATGGATGTGTAGCTAGCAAACCTGCAGCAATTGCATGTCAACATGGACCAAAATTGGATCTCTTAGGAAAGTATTCGGCACCATTTTGAATCTATGCCACCAGCAATGAAGGCAATTCCTTGGATTCTGATTAGATCATTTTTCTATTTACCTCTCCTGAGGCCACACTGGTGAGCCACAAGTGCTTGTACATGAATCTTGCAATTTTGTCCATGATTGCCGTTTCCCATGCCTTTGGCAAGGGGCCTGCTAGGGAGGACATGGTCACATAAGACTGAGCAGTTGACAAGGCACCACTGGGCTATGGTGGGTGTAAGGCAGACAAATGGGCTGACAGAGTTGTCATGGATGAGGAGTAAGCCAGCTTCTTTGCACATTATCGAAACACACCCCGGTCTTGTTTTTTTATTGCCATTTATTTGCCATCAGTGATGTGGTATGGAGCCCAAAGTGCTTCCATGGAGTGGCTTTGCCTGACCTTCATTTTCTTGAGGTGTACTTCCTGTTGTTGCGGTAAAGACAGCAATGGGCGGCCAGGTTGAGCTGCAAGTGACCTCTGTTTAATTAAGCAGCTTACTGCGCTAATGTGCTGCAGAATCATATATTCTCCATTCAAATGTATGTTTACAGTTCAAGTGCAGATTTTTACCCCCATACTCGAACAGATAGTTGAATATTGAGAAAAGTGACAGTCCAAATGCCTTTTCAAAACCACAACCCAGAGTGTATATGTACATTTCCATTGAAATCTTAATTGTTTACCAATAGGTGGCTGACTCATAACACTCCAGCTGTTTTCCAGAGAAAAGTTTAGGTTGTACTGTGAATACCTGAGAAATGAAGTTCCTTTATTTGCCTGATTAGAGTCATTGAGCACTGTTTTTACAAACTGAGCTGGGCTACTTGGTAGAAATAAACAAATGGGCTCATCACCCAGTTGATTTTGTGCTTTGTGAGATCATTTTATTGATACAGTTTCCAAAACCTCCTTGATTTCTTCTCTATCCTCAGCAAGTCTAAGGTATATTCATCCTCTCTCCCCTCCACCATGCGTTTATGTAGGTATGCATGTGGGAGCTTGCCAACGCCAACTGAGCCATAGAGCCAGCCAAGCCTGGCTTTGTCTGGGAAATGTAGATACAATCAGTCTGTCGCTGTAACTCGCAGACGGCTCCAATCAACGGATTACAGATGTATTCTTCCTGTTAAAACACACAAATGGAACAGAAGAATATTAAATGTGTGGCTGAGTTATTGAAAAGGAACAGAATTTGATGTGTCGTCATTTAAACCACATGATTGATGCTTTTACTGTAACTGCTTTAACTTATTCTCCAGAAACAGTCATGGGCTTTACTTAAGAGGCCCAGAGTAAGGGGCTGTAAGAGGCTGTTGTTCTATGCCATGTCCCCCCTAACATCGACCACTCTAACCACACAGAGTCATCCAGATGGAATGAGAGATCTGCCCTTCTGAGTAAAAGCTCTGCAGATGAGAGGAAGAGATGACAATGGATCTTTTCCCCCTTTGGGTCTGTTAGTGTTGGAGAGGATGGAGACAAACAGAAGAGAGCTCAAAGAGGAAGCGTGCTGGAGTCGAAAGTCAGGCGATGGAGGACGTGATTAGCTCTCCTTCCTATGTCAGAACCCTGTGGATGATAAAACTGATTTCTAGAGGAATAAGATGCATTCATGCTCCTCTACTGAGAATAAGTGGATTCTGTGGGTGTAGTTGTGTTTAGAGCTTTTTTTCTTGCACTGGACCCACAAATGAACCACTGCTGACATGTAGGCTGCATGATACAGGAAGTGCTCATTTCTGTTTCGTAAAATATGGCTTGTGGTTGTGGTGACTTTGTGCTTTTGGGTTCTCATGTTGAAATTGATCACAGCAAAGTCAGGTTTGAGGACTACGGATACTTCGTCATGTATACTCTATCCCTAAATACAAACCCTTCAATCCTGCAGAGATTTTTCATTTGATTGGCACTTTGATAAACAGTGGAAATTCCCCTTGGTTCATATTCAGTCACACTCAGTGTTTCCACCTTCACTGCTTTTTTTCCCTCGATCTGTCTCTTCAGTGACATTTGACCGACTAGATGAAATGACAAAGATAGTGTAAAGGCTTCCTGTGGTATTTGAATATAGTGAGCTAGATGAATCAAAGGACAATATCCGTAATGTGTGAGCTTCTTGGCCACATGTGTGTAGTTTAAGGTTTTTATACTGCGAAGAATATGAGGTAGGATCACTTTTTATGGCAATACCATTATAGACCTCTTTTTATGAGTGTATATCTGTTTTTATTGATATCATGGTAAGTCTGTACCTGAATCTGATCCATAATTTTTCACTATTTCTGAGTTTAAAGTTGTGAAAATAGATTATCTTACTGACATGTTGTCCTTGTTTGATCGTTGTACTTTAGTATACTAGGAATAGAATTTGGTTCCAGCATGATAGTTGGTTTGCAGTCCTGGACCTGTCTGTCTTGATTAAACTGGTTTTGTTTCTGTACCTGGTAGCTGTTGGTTGTATCTTTACAATGAGTAGGGATGATAATTAATAAGATTTTATTGATACCAATGCCATTAACTATTCTGCTTATTAATATGATGAGTTCAGTTTGAGTTCAGTTTGGTCCTTGTGAAGAAACTATATTTTAAAGGGAAAAAATCTTGCTTTTTGTTTCTAAAAGGGATAGGTAACATAAAAAAACATAGCACTATTTTTCTATGGTAGGATCATGATGATTTTATCACAATTCTCTTCCATACGGATCTCCGAAACCAGAGATTTTATTGCTTGTTTTAGTAAAGGATCATCTATAATTAAGCTAATTCTCAAGACATACCAAATTCACATTTATACAAAATAGCCCCTTAAATATTTGTTTTAGTATCTTATCAGTCTGAAAACCAATTCCAGCTGAGAATCGATAACAATGCCCTCAAGGAATCAATATCAAGCTTTTTTTGCTTAACAATTCCCTTATCAATTCATTCAACTTTGTTCTGCATAACTTGTAAATCAAGGACCTCAGGCTCTCATCAGAGGCAGTCAGCCAAAATTATAACAAAGTCCTAGATGTAGTCATCGATCTTTTCTAAAATGGCGTCTTTTACAACTGTACAGATTTTTCAAAGGATTTATAATTGCCTTAATTTGACTTTTTTCAGGTCTGACATTGTGCCATTTATTTCTTTACCCTTCAATGCCACCTGAACAGCCTTTGAAAGACCTCTTAGCACTTAACTGAAGACAGAAATCATTGACAGTGAATACATTTACTTGCACTCATTAATAAAGAAATTAATGGAAAAAAAAGAAATGTAATCATGGCAAAGAGGGCACAGAAGCAGTCAAAATTTTGGCTTTGTATTTGACAAAAACCCTAACCCTTTGGTTTGTTTGTTTTAATACTTTATTCATAGCTTTTCTTAAAAACAGATGTACAAGAGAAACAAAGACACCCATCCAGTAAGTGATGGAGAGGAAAGCAAAAAGAGATGCAAGGGGCACACATCTACATGTCTATTGCTGGCAGCAAAAACTAATTCAAAAAGAGACTGCCCCTCTTTTAAAAACGGTCCTGGGTAGAAAAAAAAAACAAAAACACGCACACATATAAGTGGGGGTCAGTCTGAATCATCAGTCAGTACGCCAGATAAGGCAGAGTTTGTACATAATATGGACATAACATAGCAGCACATACCGTAATGAATACATTTAAGATTTAGCCATCATCGTCAGAAAGGGTTTCTGCACCTTGATGAAATAGCTGACAGAGTTCTGCTTGCTAAAACAGATCCGTTCCATCTTAGCAATGAGAAGCATTTCATTGAGACACCTTTTAAAACATGAGGATGTTTTAAACTTCCAGTTTAGCACTATCAATTTTTTAGCTGCAACCATGCCTGCACTGGAAGCATGTTTTTTGGCGAGAGGGAAGGGGCCTTGTCCAGTCAGAGCTGCCGAAGATTGCCAAGTTAAAGTCTGGCTGAAGATTTGTTTCATATTGTTTGGAAAACCAATTAAATAGTTCACTCCAGAAATTACTAAATGAAATTGCACAATGTTATGTGGAAACACCGGCAAGTTGCAGAAGAGTCCATCCATGCAGCACTGCCCTAAATAACAGGAGTGACATGTTTGACACTGTCAGCACTGACAACTTATGTAGGCCAACTTTTCCCAGATTGAAAATCCTCAGGAATAGATAAGGGAATTGTTAAAGAACCAGACCGATAAGCAGAATCATTAGGTCTCATCAGTCTCAGTAATATCTTATCATTTCCTATCCCTGCACATGTCTATATATTATAGATGCTGAAGGAAATGTACCTAAAGTACCATTTTTTTTACAGTTGGAATCATCATGTATGGCTGTACAGATTTCAAAGACACATCTCTACTTGAAGGCATATTAGTTTGCCCCAGCAACCATTTGAGCTTTTCTGTTGTAGGCCAATCTGCAAGTCACTGACAATTAAAACCAAACTTGACTCCTAAGACATTATTCTGGACTAAGAATGTACATGTGTTCAAGCTTTTGTTTGTCTTTGGCAACAACCTGTTGATGAACGGATCATCCTAACACATTCCCACATTTAAGGAAATTTCAAAGAACTTCTTTGCAATTAAGGAACAGCTACATCATAGGCTTCATTTTCAGCCATGTCTCATTCTCCACTGTGAGGCAAGAGGAGAGCATACACCTGATAACACAGTAGATGAGACTACGATATCTCTGTTTTGGCAGATTGTCAATTCAATCTAATCCCTCACAATCTGAGATTGTTCTCATCCCTGAGTTTCATCTGAAAGCATGTAAAATATTCACACACTGAGTAAGAAAACAGTGCTTATCCGCTAAAGATACTATTGATTTGAAAAACAATTCATACCGTTGCAATTACCATGAAGAAATGTTGCAGTAAGGACAGAATTACATTTTGTTTGCTAGCATGACCTTCATTGTACTTCTTTCGAGAAACCTTGCTCAGTTTTACTTTTTTTCCTTGTGTAATGTCAAGGGGAGAAGGCTGTAAAGTGCCAGTCATAGGCGAGAGGCTGATGAACTATTGACTCATTTTTGACCTTGTTCACTTTGGCAGCTGTTGGTGTATCTGTGGTTACTCTTGTATCCTAGCTAAATGGCACGTTTGTGATCTGCCCACATGTGAAAGTACTTCAACTTTCAATAACCTCACATGCTATATGAAAGAGCTGAGATCGTACATGTCATCACTATGACAAATGAAAGGCTTGGTGCAGCTTTTCTTTTTACAAGTTCTATTAATGACTAACTCCTTGTGTGTTGTGCTGTGTCTTTTATGATAAATAACCATAGTTAAGAGGTCTTTCCTTCAGTTTGTTCATCCTTGTTGGAGACGATCAATATTATCAATAGGCTACGTGCCACAGTCCTTCAAAGTAGCTGTAATCAAACCTCTTCATAAAAAACCCTACTCTCAGTTCAGGCACTTTAGCCAAATACATGTTTACTACAAAGATACTCGAGAAAGTGGTGGCTAATCAGCTATGTGACTTCCTTCAAAACAACAGCTTGTTTGTGGATTTGCAGTCAGGATTTAGAGTTCACCATAGCACAGAGACTGCCCTAGTTAAAGTGACTAACAATTTACTCTCAGCTTCAGATGAGGGACTTCTCTCTGTACTTGTCTTGGTAGATTTCAGTGCAGCCTTTGACACCATAGGTCATAATGTTCTTCTACAGAGATTAGAGGAATTACTTGTGATTACAGGGACTGCTTTGAATTGGTTTAAGTCTTACTTATCTGATAGATACCAGTTTGAACACGTGAACAGTAAGTCTTATGTGTACACCAAAGTCAATTGTGGAGTTCTTCAAGGTTCTGTGCTAGGTCCAAGTCTCTTCTCCCCATCTATCATTCCCCTCTATGATTTCAGGAGAAAACACTCCATTAATTTTCATTGTTACGCTGATGTTACTCAACTGTACACATCAATGAAGCTGGTGAAACAAATCAGTTATCTAGTCTAGTCTTGGGGCCCTATTTCATCAGGATTAATCCTTGAACTTCCACATAAAACACATTTAGAGAACAGCCTTCTTTCATCTTCATTAACATTGCTAAAATCAGGCCTATCCTGTCTTAGAACGATGCTGAAAAGCTAGTCCACACTTTTGTTATCTCTAGACTGGATTATTGTGATTCTCATTTATCAGGCTGTCCCAGCAAGTCGCTTAAGATTCTCATCTTGTTCATGACAGCAATGACGGTGTTGAAAGCCATGAATTCACCTTTTACGGAAACTAAATTCCTTTTCTGTTTCTTCATAATTCTATGTAATTTCGTCAATCTTTGCTGAGAGTTTTCTTTTTATTTGCTAGTTTCACAGCCTCTCTGTCAAGGACAGAAACAGCCTAAACAGTATTGTTAAAATCTGCTCCAAAATCATTGGTAACTTGACTTCTTTTTGTGATCAGCAGATCCTCCATAAGGCCTATTGTATTTTGGCATCTTCTGATCACGTGCTCTCATGGGAATTTTCTCTGCTGCCTTCTGAACATCGTTATGTTTTACCTGTTTGCAGAACCCTCTGCAATAACCATTCATTTTTTGTGTTTTTTTATTTATATACTTTATTGTCTTTTTATCAAATCTGATTACTAATAAATGTCTTTAATTATATTAGCTCTAGGCTTGTTTCCTGAGCCTCATCTGTTGTTTGTTTGATATGGGGGTTTGTTTCCACTTTTTATGTACAAGCTGCCCCAAACAAATTGCCCTTTGAAGCATTAATAAAGTTGTTTGAAATGAATAGAGTTGAATAAATACCAAGTATATTGAGACAATTATGATCCTATTAGAACAAAGCATATGCGCCATAAAATACACACCTAAATAAAAAGTTTGAGCTAAATTTAGGAAAGAGGTTGACCTTTGAAAAAAATATTTGAATATGAAGGAGGTGAAAAAACAAGCAGATTTTTGAGCAAATGACTGTTAGATATGTACATTTATGTAGAAAAGGTTTCATAACCATGCCCACATGGTGAATTGCCAGTCAAACATTGGTGAAAGAGTTTATTTTTTAAGCCAGAACCATTTTAGGGTCCCCTGACTTCTAATTAAAGACATTTGCAGAGTCCGTTTCTCTCCTGCAGACAGTCCTGTCCTCAAATTGAAAGAAGCCAGCATGAATAGCCTGTTGTAAATTATTATAGGCTGACACTGCCCCCTGGAAATTTATTTAACCATTTTGACACATAAAATATTCACCACTTTGGAGACCAGTAATTCAGAAACTAGAAGAGAAGGGCATTTTCTGATGACAGAATCTGGAAGTTTGGGCCCAAACATATCCAATCTGTAAGTGTCAAAAACAGACACAACACCCCTTTCTTTAAAGGCCCATAGTTCAGAAGCCCTTAAGATTTTCCAACTTAAACTTTTGCACGTGTCCATAATAAATGTAGAGGCACAAACTTTTTGTTTGTTTGTTTTTTTACCCAAATCTGAGTCAGTCAGCATGGGACCTCTGGTTGAGTTCATATGGATGACCCAGCTGTAAGCTTATGTAGTCAGTCTCTCTCTCTATTGTTTTGGATTGTTGCATTTTTAAGCATTCACAGTAATCTTAATCCACACGAAGACTGGCTGATGTGATAACTGAATATTTAGTGACATGCATCCCAAAAACAGAGATGTAGTAGGCCTATTTGTGTGAATCAAAAAATGTAAGGCTAAAGAATATTAACAGTGTCAAACTCTGGTATACTGCTGGAGCTGGGGGTGGGAGTGGGAAACAATGTGCATAAAAACTAAGACATAGAATTTAATCTGTGGAAGAACACTTATGAAAGTTGGAGAAAAACACACTCTAAATTGCCTTTACATGGAAAGAGATCTGTCTTCATCACAACCTCAAACGCATCCATTGTTTTCTTGAGCAAAAGAGAGCAAAAAGGCAGCAGATCGTCAAAAGAAGGAAAAAAATGAAAGTCTAACTGAACTGCCTTGAAGACTGGATCACTTTATCAGTGGACTTCTGTGTGAGTTAAGGAAATGTGTTTTGCCCTGGATTTATTTCTGCTTTGTTTATTTAAGACATGGTCCAACCATACCAGATTAAAAACACACACCTCTGCTAAAACAAATGATCAGAGGTCATCAGAGGAGCGGTCTTGCCTGTGCATGTACAAGTGTGCTGTGCCCACCTCCTCCAAGCGGGCCAGGGCCAGAGAAGTGAACCACGCTTAAGCACAGCACAGAGCACTCACATTAGACAAAGGATCTTTACAGGGAATCACACTCCGGCACTACACTGAATAGCTAGTGTGAGTGTGCCCTTACATAAAGGTTGGGTGTAAATGAAGGTCCAAAATCCACACAAATCAAGACAGGAACTTAGTTGACCAAAAAAAACAATAAAAAAAAGATTTTAGTCCAGTTCTAATAAGTAAAAAGTCATTTAAAGGTGCAGTGTGTAGAAATTGGCATTTTAGCGACATCTAGCGTCCATATTTTCATAACACTACGGGCTCTAATTTCATAGACCAGGCGCAGGCGGGGCACACCTGCCCTGCGCTGCACCTGCGCCGCGCCAACGGGGTGTGTCCAGGGCATTTTGCAAGTTTCGTGCACGGCGCAGTCTGGCGCAGGGAGGCGCACCCACGCCTCCTCTCCTCCCCCAGCAGCGCAAGTAGCAGAGAGGGAGGAGAGGAGGCCTGAGTGGATTTAACACAGCCGAGTCTAATCTTCACCAATCAAATGAACGCCTCTCCTCACCTTTAAATGCGCCGTGGGCGAGGTGCAGTGACAATTTCACCTCGGTGACGAAGAAGGTCAGAGCCGCTGTCACTTTTGCAGCAACTGGGAGAGCGCAGGGGCCACTAGGCCGCGCATAGGAGGCCAAGATGCGCGTCACCGTGTGGACCACCTCGTGGGACAGATGTAATCTGTTCCTTTGCCATAAATAGGAGTCCAAAATTAAGTGATAATTACATTTAAACACAGCAGCAGGCTAATCCATTCATCATGCTTGCTAGTCTGTCATCGCCAAATAGCAGCGCCTTAGGTGAAAACATATCTCCTCCTCATCCTCCTTGCAATAATGTACTCAATCTTTTTAGATCACGTTACGAATAAAGATTAAAACAGAGAAATATGGGCAATCACAGGTAAATCCTTAAGACACCGAGTGACCTACATTTATTCAGCGAGTGTCTCTCTTTTTTCTTTTCTTTTGAATTTCATGAGATGAGAGAAGCCTGATAATCCGTATCGGATGATGTGGCTGTTTGTGGTTGGCTGAGAGATGTGAACTCGTTAGTTATGACAAATGTCTCTGATCTGACATCAGATGTGACAGGACAATTAATATAGATACAAATGTATGTGCTGGTTCAGACGGTTACATTAAATAGTGGTTGCTGTGATTGTTTATTGCATTGAAATGTGCCTGACACTCTGGATACCTGCCTGTGAGGTTTTGGTGATGTGTGCGCACTGTGCGTCTGTCAGCCAAGTTACCACTGCACGGGGTGCACCTTGCCTGCGCCAAGAATAGACCAGGTTGGAGCTGGCGAGCTTTCAGCGCACCTTCCGTGCAGTTTTTTGGCATGAAATTGTCACTGCGCCAAGCTGAATCTTTCGACACCTCCCCCTGGTGCGCCGTCACACCCATCTCGGCGCAGCCGGTCTACCAAATTGCCAAATTGGCTGCGCACAGCGGTGTGCCAGACAAAATTACCACTACGCGGGGTGCGCCAGGCTGCGCCACCCTGCACCACCCTAAGTTGCGCAAGGAAATTAGAGCCCTACATCACTAAGCGACAAGAGCCAGTGAAGACCAAAAAGGATCATGAACAGGGCATCATTTACTGTCTTCTTCTTTTGTAATACCCCCTCTCTCTCTTCTTTTTCTTCGCATGCCATCCAGGTAGATTTCAGGACCAGCGGCCAAACACACATTCAAAAATCACGTGTCACTCTTTTTGTCCCCAAAACCCATCAGTAGACAACATGGCGGATCGTTATGTCAGCCTCCACAAAGGGGGGACCCGCGGTACAGAAATATAGAAAGCTTTTTCTAACTTAATAAAAAGAAAATGAAAGTTTTATGGGGATGATTATACACCTATTTTGATGGACTTTAGACACAAATAGAAACATTATATCCTATATTCACAGTTTCTGTTCGGGGAAATGCTGCCAACTTCTACACACTACACCTTTAAAAGTCCAAATAAGCCATAATACCTTCATGTACTTAAAACAATATAGTAAGTTGAATTATATGGATTTTGACCGTCTGGTTTCCCATTTTGCTTATCTCATTGATGAAAGGTAAATACATTTTTTTATTTTTCATCAAAGATCTAATTTTTTTCTTTTATAATCCTTTTGTCTCATGGGAAATCAGGCATGGCAATCAGAACTGTCCAGAAGATAGATTATCTGAAGTACATACAGTATGATTGTGGTGCTAAAGTATAACATGATAGAGGTTAAAGTTGTGATGAAGCTTTTGAAAAGTAAAAAGAGCATCTTTTAAGTTTTAAAAAGTGTGAAGCATAACATTGTATTGCCTTTGAATACCCTTTATGCAATATTTGGAACTTCTACTGATATCTTACATTAGTAATAAACATCTTAGTTGTTTTGGTGTTCAGTAGACTGTCTAAAAAGGCTTCAGAAGTGAAAAAGGCTGAGTTCTGTTCAAAGGCCGTCCTGCTTGCGTGACCCTCAGCAGAGCTGCCCTAAACAATGAGCAGACCCAAGTCTCGCCGGCCAGCCAGGGTGGGGCCACTCAATGGCAGGAAACATAGCCATCAATATTTACTCTGTGAGCGGGGCAGCCGAGGAGTCGACAGGCCTGGAGCCTGGGTAGCACAGCGCCACACACAGTCTCAACACACATGCACAAACACTCTGAAGTGCTGTTACAGACTCCTTTCCCTAAGCCCCCTTTTCCCACCCAGTGCAATTACAGCACAGGCAGACTGGCTGGACCCCAGGACTGTTGTTTTTAACCTCATAACTTCCTCTGCCAAAGTGCAGGCATCAACGTCATAGAAACATCTAAAACGTCTTATATCAGCTCAGTCTAACATGTTTTAAATCCTTTTATCACAAATTAAATATTAAAGCAAGAATGTGGTGCTTATTGTCTTATAATGTGATACAGAACATAAAATATGCTACTGTACTATATACAACACACTACAGTGCAATAATATATGATTACATATAAATGATGTGGTCCAGTTTGATACAGTGCCCAGTGCAGTATAATACAATGATGCACAAAGATACAGTAAATAATACACTACACTGCTGCACATTAAGATATTATACAACCCAGTACACTACAGTAAATATTATACTTTTTGTTCAATATGATATGATACAATATGTAAGGGTATTATCAATTTTTGAGGCAGTCACCATATCAAGAGAAACTCTTTATATGTCCCTTTAGTAAATTGTGTCATTCTTTTTTGATCTCTCCTGTTCATTATAACTTATGCTGTTGTTTTGTGAGTGCAGAAGTCTGTTTACACTATAATTCAGTAAGACTACAACGTTAGCATGGATTAATTTGATATGCAACATAGTGAATGTAAATCTTCCTCCCATGCCTTTAAAAAAATTTCAAAAAACAATACATCTAGTCATCAGCAGTAATTCAACATAAACATGTTTTTTTTGTTAATGGAATCAGTGTTTTACTAACTTAAAGAATTGTGTTACAAATATGTCACCCAAACCTCCCTTTGTAAGGGCCCCACTTTGACCAAAGGTGGCTCCGCTTTGCTTTAAAGGTCCGATGTCCTTGTTAGTTTGGCCATTTCCATTATGTCTTTAGTGTCTTTTAAGCAAAGATTGTAAAGAAGTGGAATAAAATCTTGTTACCTCTGTAGAGGATCAGATGCTGCTCTTTTGCCCTCCCCTACCAATCTGCAGGGACAAGGGCGCCGCCATATGTCCAACCCTTACCAGAAGTACAAACCAGAAGTTGGTGTTTTTCGTGTATATTATTCACCGCTTCATACCACTCTATATATATATATATATATATATATATATATATATATATATATATATATATATATATATATATATATATGTATGTATGTATGTGTATGTATATATATATATATATATATATATATATATATATATATATATATATATATATATATATATATATATATATATATATATATATATATATATATATATATGTATATATATATACATATATATGTATAACATTTATTATTTTTTTTTATTTATTTATTTATTTATTAATGTATGTGTGTGTATATATGTGTATATATATTTTTTTTATTTTGCAGTTAGATATTTACCGTAACTCAGAACTGTATAATTTCAAAGTTACATCATTTATTTTTTATGTATAATATTTTACATATTTTCTATTTATAATGATTATATTTGTAATAGGCATAATTTTAACGGTTTTCTATATAATTTATAAAATTGTAACTCATAAGTGTATAATTAACTAGTTATTTAATCTATTTTTTATTTGTAATATTTTATATATTTTTGCATTTTTAATAATTATATTTGAAATAGTTATAGTTATTTTCAAAATTGTATACATACTGTATAAAATTGGGAACATTTTAAGTGCTAACATCTAATTGTCCAAATGTTAGCAATTAGAAGCCTTAAATAATCACGTGATCAAGTGATTATGTTCATGTTTCAAATAATAAATATTAATATTAGGGTAATAAAACACCGTGAATACAATGTGTGTGTGTGTGCAGGAAGCCTGCCCACCAGAAGATGCCTTTATTAAACACAGTACAGACTCCTCACACAGTATTTATATAAAAGTATGTTGGAGAAGCTTAGCTAAAAGACTTCAATCCTGCTGGTTGTTTCCTCACCCACCAGGCTGTTTAATCTCTTTCTGTCTGTCGTATTGTCGTAGCGCCGAATAAGTAATAATATACACAATTAAACGCACAATTTTTCTCTTCAGAGGTATTATATTTGGAAAACTGTAATATCGTGTAAAAGAACAAGTCACTTTTCTGTGATAAATAGTTCAGTAATGGTATTTTTTAGTCCAACAGCTGTTTAATAATGAAGGTTTACGGTACAACTACTCAGAATTTCTTACCAGGTACAATATACCAGTGACTCCAAAAGAATTTTCTATAGTTTTTGATGCCATCCTGTCCGGTTTGTACATGTTATTTAGGTGTGTTGAACACTTTTCGCCCCTTTCAGTGTCACCTTCTGACCTAGTAGCTTCTCCATTAGGTAAGGTCTGTTTTTCCTTTAATTTTAATAAAGGTAGAAACGCCAGAATCAGAGCTTTATTTCAGGAAGATATGGTTTCCCCTCCCACAGCAGCAGTCTAATGGAGTAAATTTGGAAAAAAAGATTGGTCCTTACCACAAAAAAATCATTTTTTAAAGTGAAAGAAGTTTCATTTAAGTTGATTCATAGATTCTATCCTGTGAAACATTTTTTGTTAAAAAGTGATTTAGATGTAAACTGCTCTTTTTGTGGTTTGTATCCTGAAACATGCTCCCATTTAATCTGGTCTTGTGAGTTTACATGCAAACTGTGGAAAGATGTTTATGATTTCAATGTGGCCAACATTTTATCTCATTTCTCTTTTTATTATAGAAATATGGTTTTTGGTTGCTATGATTATAGTCAATCAATCAATCTTTATTTGTATAGCGCCAATTCATGACAAGTGTTATCTAAAGACACTTTACAATAGAGCACAAAGCTCTTCATATTATGGATACACATATATGCATAGATACATATATACATATATATACAAATATATACATCCAACACCCAACATAAATCCATATAGCCAATCATGAATCCCTCCATCATGGCGGCAAGAAAAAACCTTCTGTTAAGCAGCAGGAAATCTTGAATGTGGATCCCAGTCTCATGATGAACAGCAAATCCACACGATGCTGTGTTGGGTGTGTAGTAACAGGGATGGAGCTGCATTCTTTCTCATTAATTTAATTCTGCCTCTTACAAAGTTTCACATCCACAAATGTAAATTTACAAGCAAAAAAAAACAAATTATATTGTGCTCCTGAAGGAAATTGAACAGTACATGTTGACAATTTACCCTTCACAGAACAATAAAACAATCCATACAATTAATGTTTGTTAATACTTTTAATATGTTACACTAATCATCATGTGTCACTCTCGGCGTATATATATATATATATATATATATATATATATATATATATATATATATATATATATATATATATATATATATATATATATATATATATATATATGTGTATATATATATATATATATATATATATATATATATATATATATATATATATTTAATGATGCTGCTGCTGAAATCTTAATTCCTCTGGGGAGTCTTTCCAAGGGATTAATAAAGTTCTATCTAATCTAATCTATAGTTATATATGAATGTACCCAACTAATAAAGTTAATGTGTGTTTATGTTTCTGGCAACAGTTGTTAGTTTCTTGCCTGCTTGTTTGTTTGCTGTTATTTGTGAACTTGACAAATGATTTTG
Organism: Cetoscarus ocellatus; assembly: GCA_037902135.1. Lineage (NCBI taxonomy): Eukaryota > Metazoa > Chordata > Actinopteri > Labriformes > Labridae > Cetoscarus > Cetoscarus ocellatus. Next base: position 21,684 of record JBAMNC010000470.1, read on the forward strand.
GTGGTGATCTGAATCTGGATGTGGATCCAGTCATTTATAGAATGATTTGTGACTCTGTGAGATAGGGCAGTTTTCAATAATTACAAATATTGATGAAATTTTCAGGGACTGTTGGTCATGGCACTAGGGGGAACTGATTAGATTTTGGTGGTGACTGAATTATTATTATTCATCTGTTTACAGAGATGGGAAGCTCTGCTCTGCTCACAGTGGTGCTTGCTGGGGTGCTATTGTGGATCTCCACCGTTCATGCAGGTGAGTTAGTGTCATGGTCAGATGATTAATGAAATGCATTCACTTTATGCTGCTCAGTCAAAGCTACAGTAATTAAAAATTTGATGATAATATTGACACATGACTCTAATAGTGGGTCGCATGTTCTGAAAGACTAAATGCCATGTTTTACTACTTGAGTATCATCTTAGGTATTAGAGCAAAGGCTCAGGACCTGCAACAAATAACAAAAGATGGACAAAATTTCATTGACATGCCTGCCGATTGACTGTCTCTTACTGTAATATGGAGAACATGAATACAAAATTCAAACTGTATTGCATATAACTCTGATCCCAAGATGTGTCAAACATTTATTTTTGGGCTTTGCGCCTTTATTAGATTGGGAGGACCGTGGATGGGGTGGAGACCTCAGACAGAAAGTGAGGAATGACATACAAGAAAGAGTCCGTTTTGTGTTCACATCACCTTTGTCGAGGACAACAGGCCTCGACACTGACCATTATGCCAGTGTTTCCCAGCCTTTTTTCCTTGCTGCTCTTTATGCTCTCAAATTAATAAAATTATAGGGTGTGGGCATGTAAACTTCACTGAGTCCAGACTTAAACTTCAATTCTGTTGTCCTCAAAGCACATTTGGGGAGTCAGAAAAGTTATTTTTGAAATATTAAAAAAACGGAAACTCTTCTGAATTCTGGATTCTGAAGTGAGTTTTAGTTTTGAATGGTACCTAAATCCCCAAACAACCTTTTTTTAGTTTCATTACAAAGTCTTGTTACATTGTTTTACCGTCTTGCAACTTTTCTGTGTGCTGTATTGTTCAACTCTTGCAGAAACTCAAGTGTCCTTGTAAACCACATTTTTTTTCAGTATTTTAATCGTCAAAAGGAAATTATGTCAGCGTTTCTTGTTTTTTTACTACGAGAGTTTTGCTCTATATAATTAAATTACTATTATTGGCAATCTAATTATTTAGGTATGAGCTGTACCTGTTCAAAGTCTGTCTGTACTTTGTTTTGATTCAGAGTCTGAAGACGATGGGAAGCTTCTGTGCACCTGTGAGAATGAAAAAGGCACATGCGTGAATGGAACTTGCAGAGGAGACATCTGCTTCTACACCTGTGTGCACGAATATGAGGAGAGAGGCTGCTTCTCTGCAACAAACTCCAAAGAACAATGCTCCACCAGCTTTAAGGGCTTCTATGTCCACTGCTGCAGAACCAATCACTGCAATGCCCTCACAACACCGCCTTCAGACATCAGTCAGTACCCTAGACCTCAGGTTTACAAAATGTTATCTCCACACTGATCAGCTTTGTCAGGATTGTGTCTGGAGCAGCTTTACAGCACTTTTTAATAAAGAACATGGCCTTCTTGATTTTTCACTGATCAGTAAAATTTGCTATTGTTACCACAGTGTGGTGGCAAAAGTGTCAAATGGGATCCAGGTTTCTAAGTTAAGCAGAATTAATGATTATAGGGTGGGAAAGCCAAAATGTAATGTCTTCATCTATACGCACATGGTCTCTGAAGGTTTAAACTGGTCTGTGGCTGTTTTTGTGTTTGTAAATGCCATTGTGAATCCAGATGGAGAGACAACGCTGCCTCCAGAGGTGAGCCGTCCTGAGCTTTGGATCACTGCATCTCTACTGGTGTTAATCACAACTGCCAGTGTTTGCAGCCTAGTGCTGTTCCTGCGCTTCAGACATGCACACTGCAGACTGAAAAATGTCGAAGACCATAATGCCACCATGATCAAGGTCCCTCATGGAGAAGACCCCACATATGGCGTAAGATGTTTTACATACACCACCCTGACAAAAAAAAAAAAATCTAAATATTGGAGTGTTCACTTTTGATCATTTCTGTCTCTGTGTCCAGGAAATCTTTGATGAGTTCTGTACATCAGGGAGTGGGACAGGACTGCCATACTTGGTTCAGAGGACAATGGCCAGACAAATCTCACTGGTTGAATGCGTTGGTTCGTCTCACTCCTCTGCTCCACTGCTCTATTTTTCCAGATTTTTTATTTGCAGATGTATAACTGTGTTACTCTGTTTTACAGGAAAAGGCAGGTATGGAGAAGTGTGGAGGGGAACTTGGATGGGGGAGAGTGTGGCTGTCAAGATCTTCTCCTCACGGGACGAGCATTCTTGGATCAGAGAGACAGAGATATACAACACTGTGCAGCTGAGACACGACAACATACTAGGTAAGTATAAGAGCTGCAGCTAGATAGATTTAGTGCCACATTTTCTGTCTTTTGGTGGCCAAAATGTTAATGTATGAACTTTATCTGAAGACCTTTAAAAGTTGATTATTTATTAAAGCCCCACTATGTAATATTCAGGTTTGTCTGCTCTCGAGGGGCCCCTCTGGTCGTTGGGTGTAATTGCACTGTCGTAACACAGTGCCTCACAGCAACGTGCATTTGTTGACATACAGAGCCGGGAGAAGCGAGTCGACAGGACGTCCAAAGACATAGAAGAAATAGTGAAATAGTGAATGACCGAACGTCACGGCGCCATGAATATCTCCAGCAATCTGAGAAACTTGCCGGCAAATAACCGCTGGTAGCATTTAGTGACAAAACAACGTCCGCCAAGTTACACAAAGCATGCAATGCTACGGAGCAACCGCCGACTGAAACCAAGTGTTGAACGGGGGAAAACCCGACGAAAACATAACTTACCTCTCCAGCAGTAACTTTGCAAGCTCGGCGTCCGTCTTGCAATTTTCCATCTCCCGACACTCTCGCCACCGAGCAAAGTGGGCTCCAATGTTAACTCTAATTTTGTTCCTTGAGTTGTCCGCTAGTCTCTTTATGGCCCTTGAATCTGGAGAAAGAGTCCTCCTCACACGCTTTGCGGATGCCATGGCTGCTACTACTACATGCAAAACACCGGCTTCTTTAGCTGGAAGCCAAATCTCGCGTAGTGCCGTAAAGCAGTTTGCACTTCTCGCACCATCTCACAATATGTGTCCCCGTCACGGAAGCAAAAGTTACATAGCCCCTAAACAGAGCAGGGAAGCACTGTGGGGGGGTCCATTCTCTCTGTTACAGCGCCGAGCTCCACTGAACAGACTTTGGAGAGAATATTTTTAGGCTCAAAAGATCTGCAGTGCTGCTTTAACAAACTTGACCATATGACTTGGCTCATCCACCTTTATTATCGCTTGAAAAGAGTGTGACCAAGCAGTGTGACAAAGGCTGGTCATAATAGACTGAAGATCTGATGCTTATTTAAAGCTGTGTTGGCTTCTACTCAAAAACACAGGAAAACCCTCCAAACTTAAATCTCTTATAATCCTAAAAAAAGAAAGAAAGATCATTGTCACTCACACGAATATATCTTTTATAAGAAGTTTGCCTCCACATTGCTACACATATCATAAACTGGAGTTACATTTTCTCTACAAAGTTTACAAATCTGATCTATCTGTGCATGCCATCTGCGCTTTAGAAAATTAAAATACATTTTGAGTTGTCATTCCTATAATGTCGCTTAAGAAGACAGTGATTATCTATGTAATTTAAGCAGAGTCAGCAGAGAGCCATTCGATGTCAAGTGTTCCCTTAGCCCTGCTTGAAAATCTGAATTGCAGTCCCGTCCCTTTGGGATTTGTTTCAGCAGGAAGCTAAGAAGAGTTTTCATGTGATTCATCTAAACTATTCAACTATAAAAATATACAGTGGGTTTTTTTTAATTCATTAGACCACCACCCAATGTAAAGTTTATGCTACAGCTGCCCTAAATTAACATCAGTGGTTATTACCAATATTATTTAATGTTTCTGTAATAGTTAAAACACCAGCATGTAGAAGCTTGGAAAAATAGTGAATTATTCTTGATTACGATGTCAAATTATAGTTACTTACTTACATTCCTGAACAGCGAAATTAGTTTTAGTGGATGAATGCTTTGCTTGATAAATTTCTGACTTCACACTAGACAATTATATCCTATTTTTTTCCCAAATAGCCAGTCCAATCCTGGTTAAATTATCTTCACAGAGCCTTAAGTACTCTGTGCAATAACCCCACTTAGCACACATTTTTTAGATATATTGTTCATATTTTTGTACATTTTGGGTATGTGCTTGATTTTCTGTGCTTTTGTATGCAGATTTATCATTTTCTTGAGATACTTAATTCTTTGATGCTCATATATGGTTCCTTCATATAAATGTGTGTGTGTATATGCATATACACCCAATCAGTGTTTAACAAATTTATTAGACCACCACCCACTGTAAAGTTTATGCCACAGCTGCCCTAAATTACAGCATTGGTAATTACCAAAAACATTTTTATGTTTCTGTAAAGGTTAATACACCAGAATGTAGAAGTCCTTATGTACATATATATATATATATATATATATATATATATTTTTTTTTTTTTTTTTTTTTTTTTTTTTTTTTTTTTTCAAACGTGATTTACCGTCCTGTCTCTAGGTTTTATTGCCTCTGACATGACATCCAAGAATTCCAGTACCCAGTTGTGGCTCGTCACCCACTTCCATGAGTTGGGCTCGCTGTACGACTTCCTGCAGTACAGCAGCCTGGAGCCTGAGAGCTGCCTGAGGATGTGCCTGTCTGTGGCCTGTGGCCTCGTTCACCTCCACACAGAGATTGTCAGCTCCCAGGAAAAGCCAGCAATTGCCCACAGAGACCTGAAAAGCAGAAACATCTTGGTAAAACGCAACGGACAGTGTTGCATCGCTGACTTAGGTGAGGGCTGTGTGACAACAGACAAATCACAAATAATCAACCATCTTATATGTTAAAGAAAATGGTTATGTCTTGATTGTGTTTTGGGTGTTAGCTTGAAAACTTGCAAAAATATCTCAAAATCACATAGGGCATAGGGCAAAGGGGATATTATACACAAGATCCAATCAAATTGTCAATATCCACAAAAAAGTTAAGTGAATTTATTGGCATGAACTGAATTATAATTGGCATGTCCTGACTTCCTGATTTCCTTGAAATAATCCAGTATTTCAGCTCTCTTAGAGCCTGTTCTTCTTTTGTACCTGTCAATCTTTGTACACATTTCCCAGTGTAAATTTAGCACTCCGATTTAAATAAAAGCATTTAAATAAACTGTATCTAAACGATGACTTCAGTGAAATCAAACCCAATCCTGACATATTTTATGTAAATGAAAATGCCCCGTCAAAAATCAGATCATCAATTCAAACATAAACAGTGTGAATAGCTCCAAAAGTTAATTCACTTGATTTTGGAATTCATCTTGGAATAAGGATTACATTTTTGCCTTTTTACTTCCTTCCCCCTCAGGTTTGGCTGTGATACACTCTCAGTCCCATGACTACCTGGACGTGGGGAACAACCCTCGTGTTGGAACTAAGCGCTACATGGCCCCTGAGGTGCTTGATGAGACTATTCGCATGGACGTCTTTGAATCTTACAAACAAACTGATATCTGGGCGCTGGGCCTGGTGTTTTGGGAAATAACGCGGCGGACCATTGTCAATGGTAAGGAATCACCAGTGGAAGACATATGACAGCATATAAGACTATTAAGACCTTTACATTGAATTCTAAGGCGTTAGAGATTATAAAACGCGTCTGTGTTTACATCTAGGTCACTTTAAAATTAATCAAAAAAGTCTTTAAAGGACATGAGGAGGAGAGGAAGATGGACGTCGACAAATGGGAGGCTATGCCCCCAAGGGGATTTGAATGTTACTTTGCTCAACAGTGCATTTCCAGTGGAAAGTGAAATATCCCATATGTTTTCTTTACAGCAGATTTGACTTATCAGCCTTAATGTTTTTACTATTCAAGGTAGACTTACCATGAGGTTCTCATGTTGATTTGTGATCTTGGATACAAAAACCTACACTTCCTATTACTTCTACTTCTACTTAAAGGCTCCATGTCCTGATGTGTTTGGCTGTTTTCATCATGTCTTGGGTGTCTATTAAGCAAGAATTTGATTTACGTTGAACAAAAAAGAAAAAAAAAAAAAAAGAAAGATGTAGAGCAATGACTGACTCTTTTTCACCGCTGCCTGCCCTCACAGTTTACTTTGTTTGTTTAAAAGTCTCCTCAATCAAACAAATGACACTGTATACAGTGTATTGACTGAATGGCAAACCAACGTTTCCATTTTGTTGATTGATTTCATATGATTAGGGAAAATTGTTTTTAAAGTGATCAATCAAAAACCAGGAGCTCCACTTTTAAAAGCTTTTTTCTCTTGTAGAAAATTCATCTGTTAAATTAAAACGTTGGTTTGCTGTTTAGAAAATACGTCTCATCAAGTGCCATTTTTATTGGTTATGGTCACAGACTGTAAAAGAATTGGACAAAACCATTTCATAGGAGCCTTTGGAGCGCTGTTGATGCCCTCTGATGGACGCTGTCGTACTGCACTTGTTATCTCAATCAGACTCCAGACCCATCTACTCACAGGCAGAAAGGTTGTGTTGAGGCTTGACTTATGGTCGTCTGACCAACGCCGCATTTCCAAAACTGGGAATCCTCAATAAGTCCTCCATTAATAAAAAACAGGCACAAAATCAAAAAAAGTTCACCCCCTCACAGTGAGAGCACTTAGATGTGTTATAGTTCTAGACTGAAGCCGTTATTTGAACCAGGCTGTAAAGATGTGTATTATGGCCGAAAAATCTGTATTTGCCTTGTGTACAATCACCAAGGTTTCATTTTTCTGCAGCCAACCCCAAGTGGACATGCCAGGGTTTTCCCAGGATCGGTACTTCCATATGGACCTCCATTTTACAGCTCCCGAGGTCGCTGCCTGGATATAGTCCTCAATTTAGAAAGGGGGGTTGACAGAGTGGACAGAGTACCACATCACAAGGGGTTTGGGTGACAAAGAGAGTAAAAATGATTTATCGTGAATAAGCAGTGCAAAACATTAACTGGGATACAGAAACAGAATAGCAGAATTGAATTGTACTTCCAGCTTCTTTATATAGCAGTCTTTAATGTAACATCAAATGTTTCTTGCACTATAAACATGCCGTGTCTATCATGGCAGCTCAGGCTTTGCAATCACCACAGCAAGACACCCCTGACAACTATAGAAATTAAGATTTTCTCTGACTTTAAATGTGTTGGAAATATTTGATGTACTGCAACTTAGAATGAAATTTTATACTCGTTTTTGTAAAAATTAAGAAACTGGACAGTTCCACATGGCAGGAAATTCTACATATCATACCAATAGAGGATTTGGAAGGGAAGATTGATCCCCAAAAAATTTGACAGCTTTTAAAAAAATGGTTATTCATTGTTAAGCTCTATAATGACTATAGCTGGCACCATAAACAGTACATGCCTCAGATCGGCCAATAAGAAACAATGACAATAGCCAATTATCAACCTGTAACTATCTTTACAGTCATAAAGACATTAGGTTCCTCTTGAAAAAGAGATGCCACATCTCAAGGGGCTTACCTTTTATAAATTTATATTCAACAATTACGGTGCTATACAAATAAAGATTGATTGATTGACTCTCAGCAGAGACAAATGTGACAAGGACAGATTTATGATCAGGGCATCTATGGGTTTGTCACTATCATAAATTCTTATTTTTAGTTCCTTTGTCCCTGCCTGAATGGATTCATCTCTGGATGTATATACAAAGGTATATTTTTTATGTATTTGTATACATATATGTGTATCTATAAAATGAAGAGTATGGCTTTAGCCTGCTCTATTGTAAAGTGCCTTGAGATAACACTTGTTATGAACTGGCGCAATACAAATAAAGATTGACTGACTGGTATAGGGCAGTGGCTATGCATATCTAAGACAATATGTACAATCTAAATACTTTGTACTCAAATGCACCAAAATGGTCAACAACATTACATAACAGGCAAATGTACATCCAGGTTTTCAGAATAAAAAATGTGGTTCCAGGGGTTAAGTTACTCTTGAAGTTGATTTACCTCTTATCTGTTATAGCCACATTATGCTACAACAGTGTTTTCTTTGTCATGTCTGCCTGGCTCTGGATGACTGTACATAAGAGGCAGTTAGTCCCATGTCTCTCAGCACTCCAGTGTTTTTCTTGTCTGTGTCTGTCTCTACTATCCTCTCTCATGATTAGCACGGCAGTAATTATAAACAGTCTTATCTGGTGTCAGCACTCACTTGTACATAGACCAGATGCCAGTGTGCACAATGTGAAAGAGCAAGCACACAACCATGCATGAACAAACGCTTAGTCAAGATGAAAAGACAAGCTGAACTGTTTGTGTGCGTGTCTGGGTTCTTTCACAATCTTCACTAAGCAGGCCTCGCGGATCTCCATCCCAGAGTGGTCATCAGAGAATTGTTATCTTTTGCTGCCTACTTGTGTAGTCAAACATACTTTATTAAACTCCCACTGTTTCAGACATTGCATGAAGATACTTTGTCTAAAATGTATGAGGAGATAATTGGTTTAGAGTTTAGATACTCATGAGGTTGATAAATTGTTTTCTGACAGTTTTTTGAATTGAAGTTGGCTTTTCCTCACCTGCTCTACCTCAAAACCTCATAATTCTACAAACAATGATGTTTTTAAAAAGTTTTGAGCTCTACTATGAAAAATGTGAAAATAAACCTTTTTCTCTGTTTAAATTTGTTTTGTTTTAGGGCTTGTGGAAGAATACCGTCCCCCATTCTTTGACCTGGTGCCTTTAGATCCTAGCTTCGAGGAGATGAAGAAGGTGGTGTGTGTAGACCAGCAGAGGCCCTGTCTGCACAACCGACTCTATTCCCACCCTGTAGGCCTTTTGATTATTTCACAAACATAAACACACTCCCAAAACTACATAAGATGACATATATGTAAAAGTACATCTTTAAATAGGGGTTTAAATCACAAAAGTAATATAATGAGATATAGCACAATACAAAATGTGTGGCGGATGATAATTATATCATAATAAATGAATTCTGTAACTCTTGTTACCTCTATTTTTGCAAAATTATTGTAAAGAAGCATCATCCAGCACTAGTGATGCAAGATATATAAGTATATTTTTTGTTCTTTATGCTGAAGTCCAGTGCTGATCCAAGTGCCACCTGGACTGGTTTATATTCTTGAGGATGCTTCGCCTCCTTTCCAAAGGATTTCTTCAATTCTAAGCCTTCGTATACAAATGATCTGGGTGGGGACCTGAGTCTTTGCAGGTGTGACCGCTGGGCACTTTCTGGGTCATTTGGGTCACATGTTGTTTGGTCCTTTGACCCAGAAAGTGTCCACCAGTCACACCTCTAGGGGAAGTCAGGTTAGCAACCCTGCCACCTTCTCAAGTGATCACAGAGATCATTTGCATAATAATGGTTGACTTAGGCATTATATTTCTATCTCTTCCTCTGTCAACTCTTATAACTGAAGAAGTCTTTTGGAGAAACAGTCTGATAAACCATGCCTTTACTAATAAAGAAACACAAAACAAACTCGGAAAGTTGCCCAATAATTGTATCAGGTTGTACTGTATGTCATACCTCACTGGTTCACTTTGTTCTTGTCTCTCCTAATCTTTTCAACTTCACCATTTATTCCTCATGAATTGTGCTCCCCATCTCTTCATCATGCTCATAGTTAGCAATTGAAGTATTGATAGCTGATCCTTTATAGATAACACTGGTGATGGTAAACTTAATATACGTTTGTTTTGTGAGTAATTTCATGAATCACCTGCGTACATGTCCCTGCTCACCTGTCCCTGCATTCACCTCAGCAGTTTGGCTGCACTGCAAGTACACGTCCATGTGTCCACTCACAGCATTTACTCACCCTTACTCAGCTCTAGTGAGGGAAATCTTCAGTGTGTTTAGACACTACTGCACTATTAGATCAATGTAGTGACGTTACTGCCCATCACTGTATATAGAGGTGGCAACAAGAAGGACAGGGACTCCACTTTCACACAGGTAAAAGTCAGGCAACCTCTCTATGATGTATAATTATATATTTCCTTCATCAATAAGACAAGCTCATCCAGACAGCTCAGCGCACTGTTCTCTCTCTCCCATTAAGTCAATGTAGATCAACCGTTCATGACTTTTCCTCCTCAATCAGCTATATATTAAAACAATTATACCCCATCAAGGTAATTAAGAGACGGGGATTTCTTAATTAAATTGGTAATCGCTGTGTTTTGGGGTTACAGTTATTGGCCAACATTGTGGGTTCCTATGTTCTTACCATCAGAGCACTCCTCCATGGCAATTTGAGTATTAACAGTCAGCAAATGTTTTGAAAGATGTCCATATTTTTTAGAGAAATATCTTTTTAAGAAGGGATAAGAAAGGAACAGATTTATCTTCTTTAACTATTGCTGAAGTCAGACTACACATTTTTCTATGTGGATTATAACAGTCATTTTGTCAGATTAGGTGGCCACGGCTGCATAAAACTATGCTGTGACTTGCCTGACAAGCATGACAGACTACACAATTGAAGTCGTCTGACATGACGAGATGTTAAAAAGGAGAGCTGGCACTAAACAAACATACTGTATTTAGAGTACAATTGTTTTGTTTTTTCTTTCAAAGCACTATGATGAATGAAATGTTAGCTTGTTAAAACAACACACACAGTCACTCACTAAGACGATAAAGGTCATCTCCTGGTTCTCTCTAACGTTACTCTTTTTACAGTCTGTTGGTAGCTTATCCACAACACATCATAAAGGCAGGGATGTTGTTTTCGAAGTTATACAAACTTTCCCCTGTCTCATATACTCAATGCAACAACTTCAATCTGTTTATATCAGTGATTGCCACGCATGAAGAGCTCCCAGTGCTCTCATTGGTCAGTGTTTCTGGCCTGGAGGAACAAATCATAGGTGGCAGACTTCCTGTTTTGGAGTCATTCGGTGTACCAGCATATCATATGGGTCTTTTGTTGTGGGTCACTATGACTGTGACACACCACATGGGATGAAAATGTTTTTGGGTCCTAAAACCCTACAACTGTCAGGTTGGGCCATAATTGCGCATAAACGATGTGGTTTGACTTCAGCATAAGGGGCTCTACTGAAGTGAATTTCCTGTAATTGTGTGGAAAATAAACCTAAACACAAAAACCCCAAAAGATATTAGTCAATGTTTGTGTTGATGATGAACTTTTGCCTTTAGTAGGAAAAAGTTGGCAAAGCATTGTTTACAGATTTTCATGCTTTCATTCCTGTAGCCTACTGTAGGGCCTGCCCCTATATACTGGATGAAGCAGTGAACTGCCCTCCCTCTGAGCACCTGCAACCCACATGGATGCTACTCAAGACATTGAGTTGTGTATGATTCAAGAAAATAAATCAACATCATCTATTTTCACTCTATGCATCACACAAAGCTCTGTGTGGGGAGAAGCATCTGTGTCACCTTATGGAGATCAGAGAGATTGTGGTCTGATACTACATTTCCTAAAATGATTTAAGGAAAAAATACAAGATAGGTGGACTACTAAACTGAAGTGGCTTGCCTAGGTGTATCCTGTGAGAGAGGCATCGATACACACCAGTTTGATCAGAAGTGGACTGGGCACTCTTCTCCAGTCTTTTCCCTGGACTTTGACTGGAAAGTTAAACTGCATAAATGTTAGGCATTGGTCACAGTTAATTTGTAATCTGCCTGTGGATGTCCCTTTTCTAGAGCAATAAGGTTAATCTCATTTATACCAAAAAAAAAGCATAGATTGTGTGAAATGAACAGAGCTGTGAAGTTGATGCTGCTAATTTCAACATTTGACATACAATCAGTTATTTTTCAGCAAACTTGTGGATACGGTTTTGTGGAAGAAGGCCCATGGCAACAATTACTGCAGCTGAAAAGGGGCATATCGTCATCGACTGTAGTTAGACGTGCCTCCTTTATTAAATCTATTCACCTCCCATGTGTATTTTTACTCTGGCAAGGACGGGAATCCATTTTAATTGCCCTCTGAGTTTTAACTGTAGCTCCTTCTAAATGTGAATCTAAAAGTACTAACTGATAACTACATAATACAAAAAGCCAATATAAAGACAAAGAGCAGTATTATTGCTAATCCCAATTCCAATGAAGTTGGGATGTTGTATAAACGTAAATAAAAACAGAACACAACAATTTGAAAATTCTGTACGACTCACATTTAACTGAAGTCATTACAAAGACAAGATATTTAATGTTCAAACTAAGAAACTTGTTTTTTTTTGCAAATATTCACTTATTTTGAATTTCAATTTTCAATTTTTCAATTTTCAGGCATCAAATTCGAAATGAGTGAATATTTGTAAAAAAGGAGAAAAAAAAGTTCATCTATTTGAACATAAAATACCTTGTCATTGTAGTGCGTTTACTTCAATATACGTCAAAAAGGAATTCTAAATCATTGTATTCTGTTTTTATTTCAATTTTACACAATGTCCCAACTTCATTGGAATTGGCACTTGTATTTAGTGACAAATGTTAATACATATTAATGCACATTGGCGTCGGTTTTAACTGCAATTATGCTCCACCTCCTAATTTCTTTTCAACTCTGTCTGACCTTATGCCCCTGTCATGTATTTTTTGTTTATCCTGAGAGTGGCTATTGATTTATCTAGTTCCTTCAGCCACTATACCCCAATTCTTGCTCAAAGTGTCACAATGAAAGTCCTGAAGTAGTGATATGGAGTGTCACCAGCAGGGAAATCAGTTAAGAGTACTACTACATTCCACAAAAGACATATTCATTTGTGATGGGCTGGTTGTATTAACCCCTGTCTCTGTATGTCCAGATCCTGACTGCTATCGTGAAGATCATGAAGGAGTGTTGGTACCAAAGCCCACCAGCCCGCCTCACAGCCCTACGGGTGAGGAAGACCCTCTCCAAACTGGACAACGAAAGCGACTTCTGCATCGAGAAGCTAAAGCAGGACGTTTAGAGCAGGAAACCAGGGTGAAAAAGGGACACAAGATTTTAAGAAAAAAGAGCAGACAGGAAAATTCACCACATACCAACAGCTTGAGGTGCATATCATTAGCATATTTTGAGATAATGACCCACATGGTAAGTGGATTAGATTAAAACCACATGACTTGGGGCAGTAGCATCGAGACTGCTTCACAACTGAGGCTATGAATTTTGCGTAGCCTAATTTTGCAGCTGCAGTATATAAAGTGCCTCAAACCAAGAGGCCCCAAAATGAACACATAATGACTAAAATTTTCAATCATTCTATTTTGTTATGGTTATTTTGAGCTTTATAACATTGAAGAGTGTTCTGCACACATAAGAGTTTTGTTCATTATTGTCAAGTCTCTTTAGAAAACATTGCAGAGGAATAATTAACACTTAATCTAGAGGAGGTGGCTGAAAAATTGCACTTATGATGGGTTCTTACCACAATGGGCAAAGGCACAGACATCAATAACTTAAATGTTTCTTTTTAATCTAATAATGTCACAAGATGTGTAACTATAATAGTCTCATTCTGCAAAAAGGACATTCCCTGTTGTGTTAACATGTTAAATTTATAAGAATAAGAATCTTTTATCAACACACTGAGCTATTTAGTTGTACATATTCTAAGCCATGAATCATTGTTTCATCTTGGCAATGGGTTTATTGTAAAAATATTTCTATGGGGTATATTTTTTTTACTCAAAAAGACACATTTTATATGCTTTTTTTTAAGTCACAACCTCACAAAGATTTTTATTACATTTGAGTAGGCCTATAATGCTACTTCCACAGTTACTCTGATAACTAAAGGAATTCACAAAAGACATGTATTATTATGTAGTTTGATTAAACTGTTGTATTTTTCATGTGGCTGCTTTGTATTTCTGATGTTTCCAGTTCTAGTATTGACCAGCAGGGGGCATTAAATAACAGATAAGCTGTGACTTGTGTTGCTTCCAGTAATGCAGCTTACCCTGAGAGATTAACTGTGTAATCTGTTTTGCAATCATGTTTTGATTTGCATTGCAGCACCTCAAAACTATGAACAAATACCTTAAATGAACATTTTTTCACAGCAACAAATTACAAAGCAAATTACCAACACAGTGAGAGATAGATTGTACCAATTAGTACCAATAAAATCATTACATGTGCACTGCCATAATAGAGAGAACAATACTTGTAGAGATGTAAGAATTTATTACAGAACATAAAATCGTTAATATTTACGCTCTGACTCCACAGACAGATGAATAGGAAAACAAATAAAGGATCATAAGACAAGCCTGTGTAAAATAAACCCAATTCACACTTGCACAAATCTTTAACAATTTTCTGAATTAACCTGAATGAGCTGCATGTGTGAATGCAAACAACAGGGTTTTTCACACACACACACACAACCCAAAATCCCCCTGCTTATCACCAAATTGTCTCAGCACCTACTGAAATTTTAGTTCAATAGGAGACAAAAAAAAAATGAAGATGCCTAAAATTCAATTTTGTCCCTTTCTTGACTGATTAGAGGAAGCCTCACAGCCCCCTTTATATTTATTTTGAAGAAAATGTCTAATTATGTGTGTAATTTTTATTAACAAAAGTGACAGAATCAAACTGACAGTTTCAGGGTTGAAATCCCAAAATTGCAGTTTTGATAAGAATTTTAGTTTATACAAAGACTCAAACACAAAAAACTGTAAAAATGTATACACATATTATAATGTCATGAATGTTTTAGGGGAGGACTTTTGTCTTTAGTGGCCTTAACAAGTAGTTAGTTTGTACATACTAATTTATAGAGCTATACTGAAATTTTAAATTAGAATTCAAGGTGTAACAAGGAAAAAAGCCATTTACAAAATCCATATCATTTAGAATAACACAAAACAATGACAGCTCAATCAAAAGTGAAAAATGAATTATATGAACAAAATTGTCCAGAGCAAGAGCAGAGGATTGAGTAAAACTAAAGCAAAGCAATAATCATTTACTTGAGAACAAAGTCTTTCCATCCTTGTTAACAACCCCATCAAGGTTGGGTGTTGGATGAGTTTCATATTCTAAAGAATTTTTCAGGAACAAATGTTTTTTTCAGTTTTGCTGATCTGTCTAGAAAAAGGTTTTAACAAAATTGATGTACCTAGTTTTTGGTACGTAAGTAACAAACACATAGAAACGCTCCAACAAGAACCCAATGACACCAACAATCACAGTGGTTGGAGAGAATAATAGTATCAGTGCTGTCCTTGGATGTTTTATCTGCATAACAGTGTTTTCTTTTTGTATCTGTATTGCTTTCTTTTTCTTTATCTATTGTTGTGTGCATGTGTGTGTGTATTTTCTGTCTGTCTGGTTGTTAAACAAACTCCACAGTGATAATTCTCCCTCAAAGCCACCGCTCTGTCTGGTCAGTCTTATGCAGAGCTGGTTATTTTTAACACTGGGGGGGTTCAAGTATCAGAGAGGCCAAACTCCCCCGTCTGTGAGTGCAGAAGCCCCTCTCACTTCTCCCTCTGTTTCCCTCCTCTGTGTATTCTTACTCACAGTGGGATCACTTGGAGCGGCTTGGCACAGACAGGGGGGATTTGTTCAGCAGACACAGCGCTCTGAAGAAATCTGGAGATAAATTGGACAGGGCCTGATAATGGACAGATATAAAACCACAGAGGAGGCTATGCAGACGCAATTAGGCTTGAGGATAGATCAGCGAGAGTGCTAGAAAGAGGACAGGTGATAAAAGCAGACACAGATCAAGTCCCAAATGTACCTTGACTCACCTCTTCCTGTAATACTCTCCCAAGCAGCAGTGGCAGATGGATGTGCTGCGGTGGTGGGGAAGACAGACCTCAAGCTGAGAGAAGACTCATAATTGATCCAGTCTAAAACAACTTCTGTCAACTTTGGGTCTGGATTATTTTACACTCAGTCATTAAAATCGAAAGCTTCTGTAAATTCCTGCAATATCTGATACTGAAGGGGAAATTTAATCAGAGATATAATATTGCACAACCATCCTCTTTTACGCAGACTCAAATCAAGTCACTCCCACAGATTTTGGGAAAAAAATCAGATAGTAGTTTATAATAGGACACTCCATGGTCCTATAGTTTTAATACAGATTTTATTTAGAAAGAGTCACTGAATGTGCACCAACATATGGATTTACTGGTCATTATGGTAATTGTAATAACTGGTGTTGTCCAGTCGGTCTCTTCTCTTGTTTCCTTCTAACCTGCATCCATCAAATGAATTGAGAATAAATACAAGATAAATGCTCCCAAATAAAAGTATAAGTTCTCATGTAAGCACATCACAAGACTGTCACGTGAGCCACTTCCCTCCATACCAGCTCCCATCGCCCACAGCAAGACCTCCTTTACCTCACCTTCCCTATCTCATGACTAATACTGACCAAACATCACCGCCGACTTCAGTGGACCCAGGCTCTGTACATACATGCTCAAGTTCAAGGCCTCTAGCCCCTACAACCAAACACAACTAGCATTAATCATGCACGGTGTAAGTACGTTTCTTGTACTCAATTATGGTTATATTACTTTTTTGGGGAAGTATTGAAGTATGATTTACGATTACTTACAATTTAAGAAAAGGGGTAATATCACAGTTACTAACCAAAGTGATGCTTACGTCCTCCTTGTCCTTGCCTGGCTGTTGCCATGATGAAGTGTTCAAGCAGTGAAAAGCTGAAGAGTTCAAAACAGTTTTGAGGTTAAGAGGGAAGAAGTGGTAATAATAATATTCATGATGACTTTTTTTTGTAGCACTTTCAAAAACAAGGGTGTATAAAGTGCTTTGACGTCCATGCAAAGGCATACACAGGACAAGGCATAGTAGCACAACCACAAAGAACCAAAACCCAGCAGCAGGGTACCCAACAACATTAAAGGACAAAAGCATTTGAAATACAGGCATTATAAATGAACCAGAAAAGCCAGCTAACACATGAGAACCAAGGCAACACAGGAGCCCAACTGCAATGACTGAGGCCCAGAGCAGTGATTCCCAACCAGGGGTACGCGAGCACATTGCAGGGGTTACGTGGAAACATTTAATAATTCATTTCCAACCTGGAAGTACTAAGATAAGCCTGTCAATAAATGGTAAGTGTGCACTACTACTAGTTTCCCTGAGGAGACAATAACCTGTGGCAGAGATGTTGTATTTTATAGATACATCCTGAGTGTTTGTTGCTCTGGTGTCACTGTAAATGGGCTGTCGTCAATGAGTTATTTGCCAGGACTTCACCACAAAAGAAGCAATGAGGCTGTGGTGGGTCAGCAGACATAGAAGTGAATCCATATAAACCAGGTTGATTACATTCTACTTTAGAAGAATCATCAACACGTATGAGTGAAGGGGTACTGATGGTATGACAAAAAGACTCAGGGGGTACACAAGATGAAAAAGGTTGGGAACCACTGGCTTAGAGGACCATAGATAAAATTAATGAAGATAATGTAACAATTTAATTTATAAGAACAGACTTAAACAAAAAAGAAAGTAAGAAAGAAAGAAAAACAATTAGCAGAGCTAAAACAGGTGAGAAGTATTAAAAATAGAAAAAAAGCCACACAAAAGAATAAGCACCAAAGCCCATCAGAGTGGAAATAACCAAAGTATAACACAACATAAATGACAAGATCCCACTCAAATCCTTTTTCAGCAACATTTATTGGTACGATTCACTACATGTGATACCACCTTTGCTTATCCAGTCTTATTATAATTCCATTGAAATTGTGTCTGTTTTTGGAGTTTGTTTGCTTTTCAGTAATAATCTTGGATTCTTGTCCTTTTTATCATTGTTGTACTACTGCTGTCACTATGATGGATATGTATGTGTAAATATGAATGTATATGTATGTGTGTCTATGTGTATGTTGGGCTTCAGTATATATATATATATATAGATAGATAGATAGATAGATAGATAGATAGAATTATAGGCATGAAAGGGCGTGAATGTTAGTTGATACTGATGGACAACTGACATAGAAACAACATCCATCAGTAAGTGAATGTGAGAGCGAATGGGTAGATGTGTAAAGCTGCTTTAAGTGGTCTTAAAGGACTAGACAGGCCTATATAAGCTTAGTCCATTTACCAAGTGTATATGAAATTATGTACATGTAGATATTCCATGTGTATATAGGGTGGATGGATCGTGGTTATGGTCGCTTTGCATCTTGGAGCCATAGTGAGACTTGATAGCCATTTTGTTCTGTTCTGTGTTGTTTTGCTAATAAAAACAAAAGTAAAAAAAATAAATTCATAAAAATTTTAAAGTTGGGGGGGGGGGGGGGGGGGGATAAAAACTAAGAAAGGGACAGGAAAGAGCTACAGCTATCAAATGGAACAATGGAATTAATAGATGCAAACAATATGAACAGATAAGAAGTTACATAAAAAAGGACAACCCATAAACAAATAAAATAAACCACAAGTCAAAAGGTAAAATAAAAGCCAAGGAAACAAATAAAGAAATAGAAACATAAACATAGATTCATTACTTCCACTGATTCACGCACATTCATTTTTGCATTCACCCCTGATGGTCCAGAGTAATAAGAAGTTTAAAGGTAAAGTAATTAATTACTTTTGGCACTTATCAATAGTAATGTATTTGTCCTTAGTCCCATTCACACTGGCACTCAAGCCGTTATATTGACACCCCTGTAAAATCTTTACCTCTGGTGTGAGAGATGTAATATCAGCGAGAGTCAAACACACAAGACTCAACTGAGGGGAGGTAGCGCTGGGAGTGTGGGTGTTAGCCATATCTTAAAAATGAGCCATGTCACACATTTTGACTCTCCTCCAAAACAGTATTGCACTATTGACACAAATAGACTTAATGAGAATGTCTCAAAGTGTGATGATAATGGAGTGTGGTTGCCACTGGACAAAGGGCTTTAGCAGCTAACTTGTCAGCACCTGCCCTTTGTAAAACATAATAAAACTTTAACATTTGCAGGTGGAGGGGCTGTCCCAGATGTATTTAACTACAGTAAAATCTCTCATGCGTGTATTCACCACATGCCTTATTCTGGGCTTATACCTAAAAACTTGTTCGAAACTGCCACAGACTTTGAGACAACGGGGCCTTGACTACAAAAAGCTTTACTCTGCTCATTATTGCATCTCTCAGTGCAACATTATAAACTTTTATCAGATTGAAAAGAAGCCAAACCAGAAATTGACCTCATTGACAAGAACTCAGTAAGGACCTTATCTGCCTTGTTAGATGATCTAGCAGGAGCATTTAACAACTGTCGTCCAAGCAAAGCTGGAAACCAGCCCCAGGAAAAATATTGAGCAGATCAAGACTAAAAATCAAAGAGAAGACTCTTGCTGTTGTTTGGATGAGTTTTTATTTCTTTTTGTCTTTTTTGTAATCTTCCTTTACAAAGTGCTCTCTGTCCTGAAGACAGGAGTCAAACCAAACAGCTGTATTTT
Source organism: Cetoscarus ocellatus (assembly GCA_037902135.1). Lineage (NCBI taxonomy): Eukaryota > Metazoa > Chordata > Actinopteri > Labriformes > Labridae > Cetoscarus > Cetoscarus ocellatus. The sequence continues at coordinate 41,325 of JBAMNC010000470.1, forward strand.
TAGAGAAATTAAACAGATTAATTAAAAAAAAAAAACACTGCAAACATGACCCAAAAAAAGTCAAACCAAGGAAATGTGATGAGAGATCTTTGAAAGAAGATGGGGGGCGGTAGAGTAAAGGGTGTGGGGCCATGATTGGGCTGTTGCTCTTCCCCCCGCCCCTCTTTCATGAGGAGACAGAGAGGAAATAAGAACAAAAGCAGATGAATAGTTGTTCCTACCTTTACTATGTCCCACAACTAACATTACTCCTCATCTAAATCAACAAACTAGAGTTAAAGGTATCACCTAATATCTCTCCAAGTGTCTGTCACAAACTCTGGCCCTGCACTGAAAAGTTTCATCAGTCGGTAACAGTGACGTGTTTACATAAAAAGAATCCATGTTAAGGCTGACTTCAAATGTCTTCTTTAAATCAGAGTCATGAGTCTGTTGACTGACTGTGTCTGTACATTATGGAGGAACAAGATGGTATCAGCCCACAGACCAACGTAATCTTTAAATGCTCTTCAATAAGACCTCTTTTATGACAGGAAAGAGATCTTTTGACATTTTACAGTTCTCATAATCTCTGCATGTTTCCGCACTGTCTGATTCAAACTGATGGGTCATCAAGAAAAACAAGCGTGAGTCATAACCTTAACTACACTTAAGGAATGTAACTACTTCATTTTGAGGTTGCTATAAAGTTGATAAACAGACATTCAGAACGTTAAGTTAATTTTACTGTCAGAAATAAAAACAAAAACAACAGCAATCAATGTTGGCCATGTTTTTTTTTGTTTGTTTTACCTCTTGCTCTTTTTTTAAAGGAAAGATGTAGCTTTTGTATTATTCAGCTTAAAACTCAACTGATTACTTCTTAAGGTCACACAATCATCTTCCTTCTTCAACATGAGCAGGTTTAAAACAATGTTAATAACAGACAACTACACTCTACACATCTTTAGAAATCATTATCCCTTACTTTAGTGATTACTCAAAAAGTAATATTATTACAGTGTGATATATTACGAGTATTTACTGCCTTCCAATAATCCAGTAAAGTAAATCTAACTTTCACAGGGAAATGTTAGGATTAGACTGGAGTTGGAGTGTTAAATCCCATCGTAATTGTTTATAAGAGAAAAAAATAGTAAAATTACTTGCTCTTGCAGTCAAAATAATGGGGTTTTTTAATCAAACATGTGCAGTAGTTTCCAGTTACATTATGCAACCAGGTGTGGCCCCAAAGATCAAATGCATTTCAATAAACTCAAATGTTAAGGCCGTCTGGGATCCCTAGTGTAGATTGCCTTGGTGTAGACCTCCTGCTGCTGTGGACTTACAAAGCTTCAATAATAACTGTTTATGTGCCCATTCCTTTAGCCCCTTTCCATTATCATAACAGTTCCTGATAATAACTTTAGAGAGATCAACAAAATTAAATACATGGTAGTTCCTGCAAACAGCACACAAACTGTATATTAGTATGACCTTGACAAACAATCATGGATGACCTGCTGCCGTGGACCTGCTCAGCTGCATGTGCTCTATCCTTTATCAACCATCAACAGAAATGGCATCATTTAACACATACCTTTAGACCAGTTAAACCCATTTTAATGGTAGTTTAGCTAGATGCTGCCATGTTAATCAACATCATTCCACTCCAGATTCTATTCATTATAGATATTAATTTTAATATTAGACTGATCTCTCTATCCATGGTTGTGTTGATTATACGTCCATGGTAACAATCTTTAAAGTCATATAGACATGAGGACCCTCTCGAAAATGTGGTGCCACATCTCAAGGGGCTGAGGATATTCAACAAATTTGGTGCTATATAAATAAAGATTGATTGACTGAGTCTATATTTAGCAGAGACAAATGTGATTTTTAGTCCCTTTGTCTCTGCCTGGATGGACACCTCTCTGTATTTGTGTGTATATATACAAGTGTATTTATTTTATGTATTAATATATATGCATGTATGTGTATCTGTAAAATGAAGAGCATGGCTTCAGCCTGTTCTATTATAAAGTACCTTGAGATTACACCTGTTATGAACTAGCACTATACAAATAAAGACTGATTGATCAATTGAAATTTTTATCATGGAAGACAAAAACATTTCATGTAACATTTACCTTTTTCAAAAATTAGTTGAAATTTTATAAAACCAAGGACAAATATTCCATAAAAAACACAAAAGTATTTAATTAAAAATGTATTAATGAAGTGTTATCTGAAAAAGCGGAAAACTCCATCAAAAATCATGCAGCTTGCTAATGTTGTGCTTTACAGGTGAATATCAATCAAGAATTTATTCAAGAAAATCTTATTTCAAATGCCCTTTTAATTAAGTCAAAGCCAGACATTGTCTGATTGATATTTACCACAGTACAATCAGAAAAAAAGGTGTATTGATTAAGAAAATACTACCTGCTTTTGCAAATGAACTCTTCAAATTATTCACCGAAACATCTCACCAAAAGAAACTTATTTCATGAAACACAAACAAATTGGAAATTGTAAAACAATAAATAAATAAATGCATTATTTATCAAAAAGCCTACATTTAGTTCAATCTAATGCATATAAAATGTTAGTAATGAAACAATACTTCACAGAAAAAGGTGTTTGAGTAAACAGGATGTTTTAGAACATTTGGGGGAATTTAATGAAATTTATTTGTATGGGTCTATCGTTAAATGTTATGCAGGGCCATGGCACCAAAAACAAATAGAACCAGGATGCCAAAACAAATCAGTAAGAACATTTTATGTACAATTGTTCCGTAGATGAGTTATCTTCAATACTTTTTGTGAGAGGCACACCTAAGATCACTCTAAAGTCTCAAAGGAACACCATATGAAAAGCAGCCTCTTAAACTTGTGTCCCAGTACCTGATCTGTGTATTTTAATCAATTAATAATCAATAACATTTAACTATCAACTGCTTTACTTTAGAAATAGTTATTAAATTGAGAATTCATTTCAAAAGTTGCTAAATTTTAATCAATGAAGGGACACACATTTGAGGCCGGCAGATCACAAATGGAAAACTGGGTAAATTAATAACGGGGTAACAAGGAGGCAACGATTCCAGACACATGCTCCAACTGTCTTTTCGGCAAAACCCTTAAAGTTTTTGGGGGTTTTTTATAACAGGATTTTCAGTTGTAAAGGCATTTATATGTTAAAATAAGTGATGGATTGAATCCTGAATCATACATAAGATGTCTTATAACTGTTAAGTATAGTTGTAGACACTCCCAAGACACACCTGGACCTGCCTCCACAAACCTGTACACCAATGTGCCAAAATAATTGAGAACCACTGCTGTAGACACTGAAACGCCCCAAAGAGGAGAATTAGTTAGAACTGGCCTTGATTTTTTTCTTCTTATGCCTCACATATTCAAAGTTAAAAATGTCTCTCTGGTAATAAAAGGCAAACACTGAACTCAGGGATCAAGTCACAAATACATTAATGTTAGCAGGGTCACTCCAGAATTAAGGGACATTTTGGCAATCAAAACTTCTGAGAAACAAACCAGTTGTTTTAATCATTTCTTTTTTATATTTAAGTGCATTTTGACATGGAGACAATCACCAGGTCTTACATCTTGGTTAATTAGTTGACCTATGGGACATGTGATGTCAGATGCATACTGCTGTTTTGTCCATCTGTCTCTTGCCTGGTGCTTTGTTGCTAAACCTGTGTGCAAGAAATCTGTTAGAATAAATTAAAATGATCTATGACATATTTATTATTTATAAAATAACACACAGTAGTCAGTAGCCATCCTGTTACTATAATAAAAGTTAATCGATTGCGAGTAACAGAGCTGCAGATCAGATCTGATATTCAGTATTTTTGTCATTGGTTGATTGTGGCTACGCTAGCTGCTATAGGAGCTGGAAAATAAAATCAGAATTACAAGAATAAAACTGAAAAACTTTGGAATCCATCTGTTTAATACTAATAAAATGAGACGCAGAGTTAAACTGGTTTGAGCGATGCACTAAATAAGGCTGCAAATATTCATAAATGTATGAGATCTCTCCTTTGGTCTAGCTGTTAGCATATTATTTAAGGAATTAATTTCTGTACAGCCATGTTGTTTCATGTTCTTGCCTTCTCTCTGAATAGCTGAAATTATTTTGGTAATAGGGTTGCACACTCTGAGGTGTAATAACTTTAGTTTAGAATATTTTTATGGTTTAACAAACAGTTTCTTTAAATTCAAGGACTTCATTTAACAAAAGCATGCAGCAAAAAGAAAATTTTAAGCTCATTTTGAATATTGGTGTGAACAGGTGATTTGGTGGTTGGGACAAGAGAAAAAAAGACTTTTTAATCAGTCAGACTTCATTTGTATGGCACTTTTCATACAAGAAATGTGTAGCACAAAGTGCTGTTAATGAACAGAAAATACATAACAACAAAATAACATGAAAGACACACATAAACTGGAACTGGAACGAAATAAACTTTGAACAAAAATAGAGGGAAAAGAACTAAATATAACCAACTAAATAACTAAATATAACTGTGGGAGTGAGGAACTGAGGGACTGAGGAAACTCTGTCATTAATTCACAATGAGAAAACACTGGAGATGATGTTACAAACACTAAAACTAGAGATAAAGTAAGAGTTATAATAAAATTAAAAAGTAGTGATAAATACATAAGTAAGGAATAAAAGTAAAAGAATAGAGGAAGATATAAACTATATATAAACCAGTAAACAAATGAAAACAAGAGTGAGGTAATAGAAGACTAAGAATTTTGACACCATTTTTTAAATAATTGTGTCAAATAAATAAATAGAAATAAATAAATAAATAAGTAAGTAAGTAAAAGATTGTTTAAAATAATAATACAAAATGTATAATACAGCAAAACAAAATGAAAATTAAAATGGATGACTAAATAGATTGACCTAAATTAAAGAAAAAAATTCAAAATGCAAGGGTTGTGTTTAGAGGAATTTGGGAGGCATTTGTCTTATGTTTTGTTTTTATTAAATTGTATTTTAGAAAAATATACAGTTATAAAAAAATTTTTGAAACAATAAAGAGAAGAAAAACATAACCGATACTGAAATTACTTAGAAATTAGTCCATAAGGGCACTGTTGTGCAAAAATCATGTGAATAAAAGTGCAGGTATTCGATATTTAAAATTATATTTTAGAAAAATTTTAACAACCACAATCTTTACTGTTTTCCTTAGGACATCTAAATTTGAACGAAGTACTGTGTTTCTTTTGACTTTTCGCCTTTATTATTTGAAATTTCAATAGTGGGACAAAAAATGTCCTCAGACTCTGGAATGTCCCACCAGCATTTCAGGGTGTCAGCCTGAAATAGCCCAGTGTTACATAAGGTTAAACCATGTTGCACACATACAGTCGACAATAACCACATTTTGGGAATTTTGTTATAAATATCTGACCAAGAAAAGCTCAGTAACATTTGCTGAAACAAGACTGGAGGGCGATTATTGCCCTGACTTTTCATATGTAACACGGCCATGACCTCGGTGGCATAAGGGGACATGCATGCAGGAGTCAGCCCTCCCCTTTAAGCACGCACACGCACGCACACGCACGCACACGCCCCTTTAAAGACGTCACTCAGACTGCTGTCTGTGAGTATTTGTCGGTGTGGTGGCGTGTATGTGTGTGTGCGGTCGAATTGTGGTTGTGTTTCAAGTCTGTCTGTGTTGATAAGGACACACTGCGGACGCATTTCCTCGCGTAGAGATGGGAATTCAGAAGAGATGGCTCTGAGACGAAGTGCCCTCACACTGCTGGCCCTGCTCGGCTCGGTGGCTCTGGCTGAAGGTAAGTTTGGAGCGGAGCAGCTCTCCGGCTTTGTCTCCCTGTTTTCTTGGACTAGGCATCGCCTGTTGTCGCTCATCGTCATGGCGCTCTGTATCGGGGATTTGGCTGACCGTGTCTAGCTAGCGGCAACCTCAAAACCACGTCTGGCGTTTGACTGAACTGAAGTCAAACGTTTATTTTTCAGGTAATTAGAAAAAATGGTGGTTAGGACGAAGCCTTCGTGTTTAAGGTCGCTATTGAGCACGGAGCAAGTAGCCTAACCACAACAACATGGTGGGGCTGTCTGTGGAGGCGCCAGCTAACGTTGGCTAGCTCACTTAAGTCCGTAGAGTTAAAGTTAGACATTAAATAATAAACCGTTTACTGGTTGAGCTTTATCGATATATTCAAAGCATTTCATCCTTAGATTCTTTGAAGCCAAGCTGCAAAACCTAAGCCTCGTGTTTCTTGAAGATATCAGATCAGTTATGCTAACATATTTACAAAACAATCTCTGTGGCTTGTGTCTGCTTATCACTGCGCTGCTGTAGTACAGCTCTGTGATGTTAGTGGGCTGGTTAAACATGTGGACTGTGGTCAGCAACAGTTTCCTTCACAAGGCGACTCCAGACCATATGCATGGATTATGAAGCCCCAGCTTTATTCTTGGCTGCCTGAATTAAAAATGCCAAAGATTTCATACACTGCAAAGTTGTTAAAAACCTCTGAAATACCTTATTTTCACGTTTTGTGTTACCATGCTGAATAACAGACTAAAACCAAGCAATATTTTAAAGAAATGTATACCAGAATGTAGATATAAAAATATAAGAGCTGGTAAAAAAAAAACAGTATCTAAGAGATGAACAGAAATGCTTCTGCTGAGAAAAAGGAATACTGAACAAGAGTTAAAAAATGCATTACTTCATGTCGAAGTTCATCATTCTAAGTGGCAATCTAAGTAACTTGTAGCTTCACGACAATTACGATTTCCCATTACTGAACCATTAAGAAAAACAGGGATTCACTATACTGGATTTTTGTTGAGATGCCAGTATTTCCAAATTCATTGCTGCTGATGCCAATATTTTTGTTAAGAGCTTAAAGTCTCTTCTTAACTAAGATGGACCTGTTTCTTTCATGATGACAATCCATTTGTGTAAGAAAGGGAGGGGACACAAGAAAGACACTATATTCTTCAATCAATGATACTTCTGATTTATACAAGTCAAAACTGAGTGATTAAGAGGCAACCCACCATGGTGCACAGTAAATTTTTCCACTATTATAGCCAATATATGGTATTTGTATCACCAGTTTGAATGGCCAATGTATAGGTTGTAAATATCGACAAAAACAAATCAAATCAAATCAACTATTCAGGCAGATATCTGCAGATACTGATATTACTTCAGCAACATTGTACATCCCTAAAAATTTAGTTATAGAACAATTCTAGTGATCTTAAAACCTTTTTTGACTGAAAATAGTGGCCAAAAAGTAGTTTCATTATTCAGTTGCCAGGGAATTCAAACCATAATATTTTACACATCTTCTTGAGACGCTGGGCACCCCTTAAGGTCTGCTCCGAAAATCCCCCAGTGTCTCCCCCATGTTAAGTGCTCTGCTTTGCCCAGCTGGAATAAGCAGAGAGGAGTCCCTGGATGAGGCCTAACCTACTTTGGGCTTGAAATGTGTTTTTTTAAGGGTAAACACTGGCAGCCTCTCCATTGGTGTCCATTTGTAAGGAGTGAAAAGGCTGCTTAGTGGCCTCCAGCAGAAAGTGAATGCTGGCATGGGGCGACAACAGCCGCACATTCAGGCAGCCCAGACAGAAGTCAGAGTTGAAGTCTGGGTTCATTGTGATGGAAATGTGGCAAGTGGGGTCCTTTGAGGCGCCAGTTATGGGGCTGCTAGTGTCTGAATCAAGCTCTTCTGCTGGAGCAGCTGATACTCAGCACCACACGGCTGCCTCAAATGGGCATGTGCTGCACCAAACTAAACATTGTTTACTTCTGCTACAGTCATCACCCACTTTGCCACAAAAAACTACATTTTAAAGGTCCTGCAAGGACTCTTGAGATGATGATCAAACAGAATTAACTGAATGAAAATGACTCTCAAAAGCCTTCAAAATCAAACCAGATTATCACGGAAAGGGTTGAGTATTTCTACACAGTTTCTTTTTATGCTTCTTCTCACCCTTGCTGCAGGGTAAGAGTCAGATGGTGTAATCAACAGCGAGTGACTAAAAAGCCTATTTTCGTGTTATTTTACAAGACGTAATGTTAGGTCTAATGTTTAACATTAAAATTAGAAAGTGCTCTTTATTCAGCATAAATCTGATCATGAACAGGACTGCAGATAGTAAAATTGGTCATTCATGACTCACAAGGGTCTTGTGAATTTGAGCAACCTTTAAGTTTTTTTCTTGATCATTAGAAAGAATGATAAAGAGATAATTATTTTCCCATGAATTCACAATATTACTAGATTATCGGTTTCTGCAGATATTTAATTCAAAAGTTAATCATCAGGATAACTAGGTATGAACATTTCTGGCAGTATTTACAGCTGACACTAAAACTTAAATGGCATTTTAAACTTGTGGTGTTTTAAAAACTCATTGTTAGGACAATTACATTTATTCTGAAAGAAGTAGCTCCTATAAAGCAAGGACATTTCCTAATCTGCAGATTGTTACATTGCTTTTGTTGATCTAACAAAATGGCTTAGTTTTACATTAATGCTGTTAAAGTACATTTTGCATTTAATTAATTTGTACTCTGAAAGACCTACCTTCAGTTATTTCTATCATTGACACTGTCCAAAATAAGTTTGGAAATATCTGCACATCAGACAGTGGCAGAAAAAAAATCCACCATCATGCATCCTTTTTTTTTGCCTTCATTCACAGTGAAGGCAAAATGTCACAGAGGTGTTAATGAAAGCCTTAAAACAGTTGTGTGAACAGGACTACAGAGAGAAACATTTCTGTGTGTTACATTACATTATCTTAACTGTAAAATTGAAAGTAGGATATCAACAAATATTCTCCTCAAAGACAAAAACAACATTATTTTGTTTCCTAAAAATATGGAAACGTATCAGTTTTCTTTTAGACAGCAAACATGGTGTGAATAAGTGGGTTCATTCATGCATCTTTAATTAAACACAATCTGGTCTTGATTTACACAAACAGTAGTTTTTGTCCTCCTCTCTTCATCTTTACATTTTATTGCATGCTTGATGTGTTGGAACTTGCTAGTCAACAGAAACTACAAACTTTCACTCTGCCGCCAGAATAAATATCCTGACTTCATGGTCGTCTAATATAATTGTTGTTTTGCTTTGAACAGTTCTTGCTTCTTTAAAGAGTTATATGAACGTCCCTCTACTTGAATCAGTGAAGGGTGAAGTTCTGTGAGGTCAATTGGTTTGTTTAAGGCATGCCAGCAGAACTATCACATCTGAGGGCTCAGTTTGTTTGCCTGGGCAGCTCCAACATTTACATTGGTGTGTGAGGGGAGTGAGGGTGGGTCTGTGGGCTGAGCAGACAGGGGGAGATGATGGGTTTGTCCAGCTGGCGGGGTCTGCTGTGAAAAGGGGGCCCCCAACAAGCCTGTCTGGAGCCATGGTTTCACACCATAGAATGGATTACACCATGCAAAGACTGAAACCAGACAAACCTGAAATTAGAAATGCTGGAGCAGATTCCTTGCCTGTGGCGAGCAGTTTGTTTTTGTGAGAATACACTTTACTCACCAGTTTGAGGAATCTGTCAAGTGTTGTTGACTTCTTAAGGATTCAGGAGTCACCGGTGTTATGGGCTTTACGTGCCTGTATGACGCAGTCTGCCTGGCTGCATTGAACACAATAGCAATGTGATACGGCCACTGTCAACCACACTGCCTTGAGGTAGGGCGCGTCCCTCTCTCTCTCTCTCTCTCTCTCTTCCTCTCTATTTCCCCTTGCCTCTCCTCTCTATCTCTGTTCTATGAAAGACCTGGTGCTTTATCAGAGTGTAATCTGTACTTTGTTATCTACAGTCCCACCTCTGCTTTCACTAACTCACTGCCACTATAGGGTGCTGAAGGAAGCTCAGGATTGCCTGTGTTTTTCCCTCAGCGTGAAGAAAGCCCTTTGGTTAGATGAGCTTCTATCTCTCAAACTCTGTAGTAGTCCTGGATGGGGATGCTGCATAGAAGATATTAACTGGGATGATTCTAAGAGCCCAAAGTATAAAGGAGACAGGGGAAATGAAAATGTAATAAAATAAGCAATGTAAGCAATGTAAACCCATTATTAAGAGAGACAACTGTTTTCCACTCTTTACTTGTCTAAATACAAGTTGTAAGTCTTATATTGTTGTTTTTTTTATGTTAGCAAAAAAACAGAAATTGAGCCAGCCTCTGAGTTGCCATACTCCAATGAAACAATATTAGGCTTATTTACCTAATTCACTGTGCATCTAAATGTTGACAATGCAAAGCCCCTGGATTCACAAGGTTTTATTTCTTTCATCAGGCAGATCCATCTTTCACATCTTTCAGATAAAATGATTGTTCCTGGTCAGGAGGTGAACAGGCATTTTAGCTTCCCTTCAAGTACAAAGAGGCAGTATGTATGAGTGTGGCTCAGTTGTGCTAAAAGCAAGAAGGGATTGTAAGCTTTTTGGGGCTTTTCCACTACATGGTAGCAGCTCAGCTTGACTTTACTCGGTTGTTTTGGTTTTCTGTAAGGGAATTGTACCATGTACCTTTTTGTTTCACCTCCAGCAGGGTTCCAAGTGAGCTAAGCCAATACTTAATGTGACGTGAAGACAGTGTGCATCACCTGCTGTTCGACTTCCCAAACTTTCTTCTGCTTTAGATAGCATCTTGTTTTGCTGGCCGCAACAGTCTTTGGAACAAAATTAATCTCCTATTGGTTACAAAAAGTCACTAAAGGGCCTGCCTACCTTTTAATTAGGGCACTGATAAAGTTTATACTGTAATGGAAAACCGAGCAGGAGGTACCCAACCATGTAGAGTTGAGACAATACCACCGATGGAAAGCAGCCTTTGATTGGCCTGTGGAAAACACTGGCTCAGGCACCCCCCAGTATAAATTGAAAGACTCTGTCCTAAGCATCCTGGTGTGGTGTGTTGACTTTTATATTCATACATTTTTTAATTTTAGCATAGGTTGTCTGATAAGTATCTTTTTTAACCTCACCATGCAGATTGATCAGTTGATTTAATGTCTGTAACCAGGCAGGTCCATCTTGCCAAGCTCCAAACAAATTGAGTGGCCCAATCAGTCCTTTTGGAGCAGAAAGAGGTGGGAGCTACCAGCGTGATGACAGCAGGAAGTGACTTCTTGGACAGAAATTAGCATAGATGCCAACAGCTTAAGCAGCAGTTTTATCAGATCTGGGCTGCATTTCTTTATTAAAAGAAAAACAAACAATAACTACAAATTTTACCATTGAAAGGATATTATTGCTCCACTTCCGACTTGTTTTGCCTCGAGTTTGTTTTACAAAGTAGCTGACTTTGTCCTTAATGCCGCGGTTCTAGCGCCCATCTACATCATCTGATTGGCCCATAATGAATGTGATTGACAGAACGATCATCCAATCTCCAGTTGGAAATGCTTTTGAAAGGTTCTGCCCATTCTTAAACACATTGTGGCATGTCAGGTTATCTCTTTTGTTGTATAAGATGAATAAAACAAAGAAATACGAGAGGTGTGTATCTTGAGAACATTTGTTTGTACTTTTTGTTGCCGTCATGTCGTCCAGCCACTTAATGCAGTGCATCTAGAAGCATATCCTGAAATAAGCGCCTTTTTAATAACAAATAGGGTATATATTTTGAACCATGAATTGATCTGAAACTAATTCGATTTTAAATTAAATCTTGACCCCTACAATCCCAAATGAATCAAATTGTAATTTATCAGAGGATTCACACACCTACCCTGAAGAAGTCCATATAGTGCTGTCTCCTTCTTTAATAATGAACATGTTTAAATATTTTTAGAATTTTTTTTTATATGTAAATATTTTCCACAAACATTATATGCATTAATGCATTATATATTGTCCCTGGATAATCTATGTTAGCATTATGATGCATTGATTAAAGGATTGTTTTCAACAACTATGCAAAAAAGCTCTTGCTTTTATTTAAGTGAGGAGCAGAGGAACCAACACTGGTCATTTTGAAGCCTAAAGTCTTAAGGAGATGAGAGAAAGGCAGCATTTGTTGAACAAAAAAGATTAAATGACATTCGTCATCTGATTTTAGGGAGTCAGATCATGAATTATGAAAAATTAATCCAGAAAAGAGGATAACGTGCAGAATCTCTAACACAGTTGTGGATGCCTCCTATGACAGCACACCAAATGAAGTTAATTTATATGTAAATGTTAATTAAAGATATTTTTGTTAGTTTTTTTTTTGTGTGTGTGATTTGAGCATCTCTACTATGTAGCTTACCACATTGTGCACCAGAGTCTCTTCGTACCTTGAGATATCTCTGTGTGGAAATTAAGAGTGAAAAACAAAGACACTGTTGAGATGCAGGGCCCATTTGATGTGAAGGAGTGCAGGAGGAGGAAGCACCAGAGCAAATTGAACATGTGTACACCTGCCCATTAGATCAGAGTTGAGGGAATGTGCGGAGAAAGGTTTAAGTTTATTGGGTTCAAAGGTGTGTGTCTGTGGAGACGAGACTTGGACAGGGGAGGGGCGGGTGTAGTATTTCCATCTGGCTTAAGCTTGAAAAGGAGAAAGGTTTTTTTTCACTTTAACTGTGTGGCAGTTGTTTGGGCCTGTCTTGATACATGGGTGTTGTTGATGTCAAATCCCTTTTAGCTAAATGGTTATGAAATGAAGTTACTCAACCTCTGGACAATGTTTCTATTTCCTCTTATTCCAGAGACCTCCTCCTTAGAATTCAGTGTTTACCAACAGCTCCTGTAACAGGGCACAGAGCCAGTCAGGGTCAGGTCCAGGAGTCTAGTTTTCCCCCATAATGACCATTGTCGTTAATGACCTCCGTTGGCCTGGAGGCTCAGAGCCCTAATTGCTGCAGCAGACAGCGTAGCCTCCGACTGACCCTGCACCACCATGGATGGTGGACTCCTGGGGATTACTCTAACCTCAGAGCAGCAGTTTCACCTTTTGTCGCCCACCTCCACATGCTATTTATTTACTGAAACACTCATGCTTAGTTTTTTTTTGGAGGATATATGTTGGTAATAAACTTACATCTGCTTTAAGTGCCGTGCCTTGCACATGCTTCAGACGGGACTTGTTATTGTCATAGTACACCCAGACAGGCGCAGTAGCTATTTAAGTTCATGTCTATAGGGCTAAACCTGACACCCGTCCTCCATTATGTGTCTCTTTGTAGAAGTGTTTGATTTGTTTCTTTTGGCTGTCGTTGGAATGCAGATAAGACCTGCTTTGCCTTGTCTTTTTCTGCTGGGAGGTTTGCTGTCTTCGTGCTGAGTTTTTCCCCTTACTGTCCAAACAATGATCATCTTTGATACATGCAGCGCAGGAGAGGTCATCTGGACAAAAATGTTTTTGTAAGGGGATGTGAGTGAAGATTATATAACATTATCAGGTTCAATATACATCTCAGAGTTTGTGCCTTACTAAGGCCTCAGTAATTGTGTTATATCTTTTGCAATAAAATGACTTATTTTAAATACATGGGTGACTTTTCATAACAAATCTCACAATTACAATTTTTATGTTGTTGAGACTATATCTCTAATTTTAACAAACACAGTGTGAGGACCAAAAGTTATAACCTTTGTTGTTGTAGTTGTTTTGCACACTTTTCAGCATGGCAATGTATATTTTTGTGGAGCAGAATGAAATCTACAAAATAGCGCAATTTTATTTCAGTTAAATATACTGCAGTACAAAATACTTGATAGTGTTGAGAACAAACGCATTGAGAATGTATAGGCTTGTGTATGAGAACTTTGGAGTCTGGGCTGAAAATGAGGACCATGCAGAAGTTCCTTGAGTGTCTGCCTGAGGCTGGCTGCAGGAGCCTTGGATGTTACATGATTGAGTGCGGGGAGCTGATAGGTTACGTCCTCAATACAGCTTCTTCATGTATGAGTCAGTTGAGCTAGAGTTTGGTTTAGAGGGCATGCACAGTACGGCGGTGTCCATCACAAGGCATCAACAATGTTCCAAAAACTACTGTCAAATGACTGGCGTCACATGGCTTCGTCCAGTTCTTTCTAAAGTTTGAGTACCGTAGACAAACCCATTCATCCTTCCAGGGTCAACCAAGCAGTCTACTTACTGTTAGACATCGGCACTATCTGCTGTACCACCATGCAGCCTGTGCATGCTGTATTTATATTTATATCATATTTATACTCTTTAAAAGTTGAATGCTCATCTGTACAGCTCCTTCACTACACCGTCTGTATATATTGTGTTTTTGTTCTTTCTTTGTGCCTATTTTATATTTTATATAGTTTTAATATATATAACAAATTCAATTTTGCACTATTTTCTACCTACTTTATTTTTATTCTAATTACATGTTGATTGTTTTTGCATCAGTTCACCAAGTATATGCAAATGTACATGGCAATAAATACAAATTCTGGGGGGGGCAGCAGAGAAATATCCTTGTATTGCCTGGATCCAAATGCCCGCTCTTCATGTTTACACATGCAGTCCACAGAGAAAAATTCAGGAAGTTTTCAGGGTTTTTGTACATGTATTCATGGGCTTATGCAAACTGCAGGATTTTTTCTTCAGCTGTGGGGGTTGGAAACAACCAAATCAGTAGATTTCCTTGATAGGTCATCCTGACACTATCCACTATCCTTTATTTGTTGTGATTAACTACAAGCATGAATGCAAACAACAGTTTTTTTTTTTACCCAGACTACCCTAAAATCACTCCTGCTGCCCTGTCAGTGTTTTTTGTTCCTCCACGCCTCCATTGACTGGCATGTACATTACAAGAAACTTCTTGCTATGAAGAAAAAGTATGAATAAACAAGCCAAGAGAATGCTATTTTCCTGATGATTTTACTTGTAAATGTCAGCGTTACATGTGTAAATAGTTTTAGAGAAGCTGGCAGCTAGATTGAGTTGTATCAGTTTGTCAGAAAATTGTTGTCAGAGGGTGTAAGATACAGTCATCATAGAAAAAGTGTGTATATGTTTGTATGTATTAATGTTTGTACATATATGTACTCTTGATCAAATTCTTATGACCAGTTGACAAAGTGCAAGGATTTGCATTTTGCACTGTTGGATCTTAAAAAGGTTCTAAGTAGAGCTTCAAAATGCAAAAGGAAGAAATGGGAGCGAGAGACAAAACATTTTGAACAGGCAATTTATTGAGACAACAATTAAACTGAAATAGGCTGTTCATTAGCTAATCAGAAGTTTAAGACCATAGCTCTATAACAACCAAAAACCCTCCTCAAAACAAAAATAAAACTGACAAAAAAAAGAATCAGTAATGAGTAGCTCCACTGTTCTTGTTGATCACTTCAGAAATTCATTTAGGAATGCTTGGTGCAAGTGTTTTAAGGAGGCTAGTGGCAACATTGCTCCAAGTGGTGAAGATGGCTTTACGAATGGCATCCACTGTCTGGAACTAGGGCTGAACAATATATCGTTATCGTATCGATATCGAGATATGAAAATTCGAGATATTAATATCGAAAAGCAACGATATAAACAATATAGATTTGCCCTGCGCTAAAACTGCACTTCCCACATTCTTTTGTATTATGATGTTTTTATTTTTCTGAAAAATGCATGGTTTTCACCAAACCTGTAGTCATATCGTATCGATATCTAGATATCTGGCATGAATATCGAGATATGAAATTTTGTCCATATCATTCAGCCCTATCTGGAACTGATGGATTTAGATCAGGGGAACATGCTGGATGGTCCAAAAGAGTGATGCTATTCCTGTGGAAGAAGTCCTTTGTCAGGCGGGCATTGTGAACTGCAGCGTTGTCCTGTTGAAAAACCCAGTCATTACCACACAGACAAGGGCCTTGAGGGATGCCCCTGCAACATCTCCACATAGCCTGCTGCTGTTTGATGCCCCTGCACAACCTGAAGCTCCATTGTTCCATTAAAGGAAAAAACACCCCAGATCATAATGGTGCCCCATTCACTGTGCCGTGTAGAAAACATCTCAGGTGGGATCTCCTTGTCATGCCAGTAACGTTGGAAGCCATCAGAATCAGCAAGGTTAAATATTTTTCACATCATAGAAAAAAAACTTTTCTTCCACTCTTTCAGTCTCTCGTGTTTGGTGCTGCTCTTGTGCAAACTCCAAACAGGCAGTTTTGTGGCATTGAAGGAGACAAGGCCTTAGATGTTTTTTTGTTTTCTAAGCCCTTTCCTAGCAAATGCTGTCTGATGGTTATTGGACTGCAGTCAGCACCAGTAACGGCCTTAATTTGGGTCGAGGACTGTCCTGTGTCATGACTGACAGCTAATAGGATCCTCAGGCTCAGCGCAAGTGACATCTTTTTGGGTCTACCACTTGACTTTTTTATTCCATAAACCTCAAGATCTTGAAGAAATTCTAAATGACTCTCTTACGTTGAACAACCTCAGCAGTGATGGTGTGTTGCAAGAGGCCCTGCTTACGCATGCAGCTCAGCAATCCTACCATGTTAGAGACAGAAAGCTTTTTTGTCTTTGCCATCAGGAGGTCATGACAGTGTGATACCTGACAGAAAATGACATGGAATCCGATTTTTAACTCAGATTTTGTCTTCAACAGGCTGTGGTCTAAAACTATTGATCAGCTGACTAAAGCATGCTTAGGTTTAGATGCAGTTTTCAATAAATTACCATTTTTCAACTGGACATAATATTTTGATCAGGAGTGTGTATGTATGTGTGTGTGTGTGTGTGTGTGTGTGTGTGTGTGTGCAGCTCTTAAAGTTTTTAATGATTTTATAGATTTTATTGACAATAAGCAGCACTGTGCAGGTCTTTTTATTGATCTTTCCAAGGCCTTTGATACAGTCGACCATGCAATTCTTAAACAAAGGCTAACCAGAGCAAGGCTATCCGAACAGGCAGTAAACTGGTTCAGTAACTACCTGACTGACAGAACGCAGTGTGTGCATGCTGAAGGCCTCACTTCTGACTCCCTCACAGTGACTAAAGGGGTGCCTCAGGGGTCAATCTGCGGCCCCTCCTTTTTATCCTTTACATCAACAATATCAATATTGGATGCAAACTTTCATTTTTATGCTGATGACACTGTCATTTATTGTGCAGCACCCACACCAGATCAAGCACTGTCTAAATTGCAAATGAATTTTATGATTGTGCAGAAAAATCTGCATGACTTGAAACTTGTTTTAAATGCTGAAAAAACAAAAGTAATGCTGTTTTCCAGTCACAGATTGAAGCCTTTGACCCTGCCCTCCATCCACACCTCAGAGGGTACCCAAATTGAGTTTGTAACAACCTATAGACATCTTGGCATCTTAATAGATGAGTCCCTCTCTTTTACATCACATATACAGCAGTTGGTAAAGAGGCTAAAATTAAAACTGTGTTTTTATTTTAGAATCAAATCATGTCTTTCTTTTGAATCCAGAAAGAGACTTGTTGCTGCCACATTTCTGTGATGTGTTGTACATGCACGCCTTGTCCAGAGTTTACAAGCCCTGGATACTGTGTACCATGGAGCTCTGAGGTTCATCACAAACTTAAAATCCTTCACTCATCGCTGTGTCTTGTATTCATGTGTAGGATGGACCTCTTTGTTTACACGTAGACTTATGCATTGGCACATTCTCATTTATAAGGCGATTTTAGGTTTACTCCCTTCATATCTTCTGACCTTCATCAGTCAAAAGGACTGTTGTCTGTTCCTAAAGTCTGAACTGAGCAGGGAAAAAAGGCCTTTAAATTTGCTGCTCCTTTTGCCTGGAATGAGCTGCAAAAAGAATTGAAACTTAATGAGCTGGTCTCATTGGACACTTTAAGAGGATTTTAAATGATGTAAATACTGAGGCATCTGGCTGCAGATGTGTCAACAGATGATCTTGCTATTCTTTAATAATCCAGCCTGTTAAATGTCTTTAATTGTACATTAAGTGTTTTACAGGTCTTGTGTATTTGTGAGTAATGCTGTTTGTGAATGTAAGTAACTTTGTAAATTGTGCTGCTGCCTATCTTGGCCAGGACACTCTTGTAAAAGAGATTTTTAATCTCAACGAGATCAGTATTGTTGTAGAAATATTGCAGTCCTTCTTTTGCTAATGCACATTTAGATCAGGGCTGTCCAACTAGCGGCCAGTGGGCCACATATGGCCACCCTACTGCATTAATGTGGCCAGACAGTTTTTCTTTGATATCAAAAAGTTTATGCTTATGAAGAAAACCTGTCCAAACATGACATGACAGCATAAAAAATAGATAAAATAACAATTTTTGCTATTATTGGCTTTAAATTTTTTCAGTGAAACTGTCTAAGTGAAACTGTTTTTCATTGACTCAATAGCTGAAACTGGCTTGAATTTTGTGTTGAGCTCATTGGATTATGAATTGCTAGTTTCATTTATGTTTATATATATATATATATATATATATATATATATATATATATATATATATATATATATATATATATATATATGCTGATAAAATGAAAAAAAAACATGACAGCTGTATTGGTCCCTTTTAGTACCCTTTACCCTATCTGCCAATGTGGGTGATTTTAATGTGGCCCTCTTGGTTATCAAAGTTGTCCAGCCTATTTAGATAGTAAATTAACAAATCCTGGTAGCGTATGACACACATCACACTGACTTTGTTTGTGAGACTGGGTGCTGTTTTGAAATCCCCTTTACTAATTCCCAGATATATCAGATTAAAATTTTGATATGAAATTCTGCTTTATTGTTGCTGTGTGACTAATAAACAGAAAATGATAAGTGGTATGCAGACAAGGTCCTTGTCTTTCTGTTCAACAAGACTTTAATAAAAGATTAATGGAACAACACGATTGACCACACGTTGGCTTCTTTTTTACTTTATATTGGCGGTTTGATACCATGCTGTAACAGTCTCCAGAGAGAAAAAACACTTTTCAACACTTGTAGAAAGACAAAAATAGGATTAATTCTTAAGTCTCTGATCTGCTAATGCTGTGTTTTTTTAAGCTGCAGTCACATGGCTGATACATCGTCTCAGTGTACTGTAATATGCACTGGCATAGAGGAGGTAATGCAGACATGTTTTATATTAAATTTGGGCAGCAGCACAATGTAAGCCGTTGCTCACACTTGTGTGCCTTTTAAACTCATCGCAGGCAGCAGACAAATAGTCAGTCAGACAGACAGGATGGGATGAAGCCTGGAGGGTGGTGGTTGGTAGAGATGGTAGGAGCAGCCTCTGCCCCAGAGACCTAACTTTAGAATCAGATCAGTAATCTGACCCTGAGATGCAGACAAAGGTAATGACTTTCCTCCTTCCCCTAGCATTGATTAGGACACAGTTGTGTGTGTATCTGTGTGTTTGTGCACTCACACTGTCTGGTGGCGTCTGCTTGTCTTGATCAGCTCTCAGTCTGGTATCTGTATGGATCTAATTTCAGCCGGTGCATTTTGGTAATGGTGCTCTGCTCCCCATACACATGCATGCACCGACTGTAGCACCCACAAACACTTTGTTTGTGTAACCCTGCAGTCCTGTGCTGAGCATGCTTGGAGTGTTTTGCACTGAGTTTATCGTTACCCGGAGAAAGTTAACTCTGCACAAGAACAACATGTGTACTCCTACATCCAAACGAAACACGGTCACCGAGGCTCTTTTGGGAATGTGTTTGGAGTGGGAATACACTGTTTTTTAACCGGGTCCAAGTTAAGGCGGCTCTGGTTATGGCAACAATGTTTTATTAATCCCTTCCTCACTGTGTCTGCCATTTCCTGTCTCAACACGAACGGAATGATAGGAACTCCACACACCAGCAGCTTTAAGCAGTCGCTCTTCGCACTGCCTTCACCCCTCTTTTCTCCTCTGTCCCTTTTTTTGTGTTATTCACCCCCCTCCCATAAGTCAAAGTCTAGACTGGGTTTTAATGATGGTCGCAGCTGGTCACTTGGACAGACCTCGATCGCAGCTGGGGGCTCTGTAAGTCCCGCTCATTTCCCCCCTGTCTGCCCCCTGCCCTCCATATTGTCCTGCCAAATTTGGGACCTGCCCCCATCCTGTCTGGCCTAAAGCAGCCCCCCAAACAGTGGGGGTTGTTACTGTTGCCCCTGCCCTGTCCCCTGCACGCTGCCCATCCCCCCTTCTACTGCTCCATGTAGAAGTGCTCTCCCCCCACTCTGCTCTGCTCTTTGTTCGAGCAGGGCCAGTCCAATCCCTCCTCATGTCGTCTTAATCTCCACACAAAGGCCTAGTGTAAAGACCACCAATTATGTGGATACAAGAGCAGAGTTCACTCACAAATCACACACACCCGGCCTTCACTCAGATCCCTGTGTATTTAGGCTCAACATGATCCTTCAAGTTTGGCTTTGTAACACTTCAGCTCTGGATCCAGTGAGATCTGCAGAACACTTCGCAAACAACCCAGCATCTGAGTTAATGGAAGTGGGCAAGGGGTATCAATAAGGCATTTTTATCACAACCTTTCCTGATATCATTTTTTAAATTAACTTTTTGTTTACAATATTGTGGTATCAGTGTCTACAAAAGATCATTTCAGATGTGTTCAGTGGTTGTGGTCATCAAATTGAAATGCATCCATAATACCATTTTATTTATAAGAATCTCCTTTTTTTACAATCAGTTTAAGACTGAGTGTTATTAGCAAAAACAGAAGCATTTTTTATTTATATATATATATATATATATATATATATATATATATATATATATATATATATATATATATATTTTTTTTTTTTTTTTTTTTTTTTTTTTTGGAAAATAAGTAAAGTTGTTCAAGTAAACTCTGTGACTTTCCACATGCCTAAATATAAGCTAATCAGGAGTGTCCGACCTACGTCCCTCTGGCCACATGCAGACAAGACCCCATGAATAATTGTCCCTCAGCAAGACCAAAAGAGTAAAATGAAACTGGCCCAGTTCCGGAAATGATGTGTGTGGCACAAATCTGGCCCATTTACTCAACTCAACGTTATTTATAGAGCACTTGAAATACAGAGTATGAGCCAAGGTGCTGTACAGCAGGAAAATTTAGAAAAGAAATAAGAATTAAAAACACATGGACCACACCAAATGATAAGATAAAGTAAATGGCTGAAAAAAAGCAGAAAAATCAAAGACAGATTGACGAAGTAGAAACACGTTTGTGGTGGTACTGTGGTACTGGATTCTCCCTTTTATGGGTTTGCCATTATCCTGAAAATTATTTTTCTATTACCAATACATAAACATCTTTAGATGTGTAGGGTACTGAGTCTGGCAGTGTTTTAGAGCACAAAATAAGAATATGACATTTTTTATTGGAGTTTTAATCAAAACTGACTCTCCTTATAACTAAACAGTGTGAGGGTTGTACCCTGAGACAATCAAGACAGAGTGTCAAAAACTGTCCAAAAACATGCTTCAGAAGTGCAAACAAATAAACTAGCTATAGTTAATAGCTAAACTTCAGAGGTAAAAAAAAATGCTTGATAACAAATTTGCATTGGCCACATATGTACCTAGAACATATCTTTTTAATCTTGCTTAAAAATCTCTAGGATATTAGTTTTGGCAGGTTAATAAACCCCTTTGTTTCAGCCTGCCTCAAAATAGGTATTTTTGTGTAAATCCTGTGTTTGACCACGCTCCTCTCAAAGATTGAACATTGCTTCAGCTTTCCTGTACTGTGCTCTAATGTTAACTGTGGCTGCACAGACATGCTTTGACATGTTCATTTGCTTAATTCAGATGTTAACGTAGCAGATACCTAGCATAATGAGTTTCTCGCATCTAAGGCAGTTGGCAATCCCACCTGAGGTGAACCATCATTGTACATTAGCATTTTCTTAAAAATGGGCTTCTTATATATTTTCGGCACCATGTGCAGAAACTTTTATCTCTGCTGGGACCCATAATTGATTTTTTTCGGTATGGTCAGTGACAGCAATATTCTGTATCCTGTGTTACTGCTTTGAATTGACAGTGTTTTGTTTCTAAGATGTTGCAGCAGTGTTGCACCCTCACAGTCTTTGTGATTTTCAGTCTTTAACAATGTGATAAGTAAGCCTGGTTTGTAATACAGGAAAGTTAATCAATACGGTATCTACAAAAAGTTGAATTGTAGTGGAGCAGAGGGGGCATATTTTTGTATGTCAGGCCAGATTTAAGCATCCCCTGGTTCTCTCAACTAAAAGCCTTTAAGATTTTTGCCTTTGTTATTGGATCATTGCTGATAATATGTCCGTAGTTAACAGAATTTTACGAAATTTCCATGCAACGCTCTCTCAATAATCTTCATAAACTAACTTAACTTTCACAATTTTTCAAGCTTAAACGTAAATGGCCAGGGTAAACGTTTTTATGGAACTACAAAATGGCAGCTGGACTGAAAATCAACTACCACATTATTAGCATATAAGGCCATGTTGTCACCTCTTGTTTGAGAATTTCCTCTGACTCTAACAAATTGATCAAGCTGGTGCCCATGGCTCTGTCTATGGTGTATACAGGGTGGGCCATAAGTTTCCATACATAGGAAAAATAATCATTCATGTTGGACAACTGTTTTTATTTATATAATGTGCTCTGTATGATTGCCATTGTTTCAAAAACACACATCAATACGCGTTTTCCTCTGTTGATGAACTTGCATTAGCACAGTTGAAGTTATGCTTGTAATGGCGTTGGTGATTCGTTCCTTGAGATGATTTATGTCTCGTATCTTCACCTGATACACCATGGCCTTCAAGTGCTCCCAAAGATAGATTTCAATTTGTTACTCTTTTGTCAAATACATCTTCTAGGGTATCTGAAACATAAAAAAATATACGTTCTACATTTTCCTATGTATGGAAACTTATGGCCCACCCTGTATATTATTGTTTGTTTAATATGATCAGAAATGAATGCATCAGTGTCCCCGGCCATTTTTGGGGTCCTTGTTAGCAGTGCATTAGCAACCACCCTTTTAAAAACAAGCTGACATTTCAAAATTCAAAAGCAGGACAATAATAGTAGCATATTATGTTGCAAAATGAAATGTTTAAATTTTGTATTAATGTTCATCAAGAACCTTATTTCAGGTTTTTATAAGGCTTTTGTACAATCCCTTATACCCTGGGTCTTGGAAACCACTAGTGCTAAAATGCTAGCTCACTTCTGTGTTTCTGGACTCATCCCTGCACTACTCTCTAAAGACAAAATACATATTTCTTCAGTTGGTTTTTTTCTGTTGTCTTTGTTGCCATATATGTTCAAATCATTAGACTTTCATAAAGGAAAAAACTTCCTTCAGCCCAATCTCCTGGTAGACCACAAACCATGCTTGGAAGACTTTGTGTTTTTCCGCCATGTTTGGTTTCTTCCTGGGCTCCAGTCCGTAAGTCTGTGTACCATCTGTCCTACCACAGAAACACACATACACATGGTCTCTGTTATGGATGTTCATGTTCATGTCAGATCAGTTTGTTCTCATCAAGACTGTTATACCAAGTTGTTCAAGGTGATAAATTATCTTGTTGGTGTTAAGCAAGAAATATTTCTTAGCACGCTCAGCTCAGCAGCAGGAAAGCTAACAACAGCTGGCTGTCATGTGAGCACGCTGCATAGATCTGTCTCACTCATTTAAGCGGTTCTTGCTTTGTGGATTGAAAGTAATGGCTCCTGTTTGGATTCACTCGCTGGAGACTGATATAAGTCACTGTGAGAACAATTAACTTCAGAAGTAGTGCCTAATGGAAAGAGAATTTGATGGGTGTGAGTGTCGGGGAGCTTTCTCATCGACAGCTGTTCCTCCTGTCATGTGTTCACCAGCTAAACTTTTGGCTCCGTTAATGCACCAGAACTGCCTGATGTGGCACAGTGCTTGTTTTTCCTTCTTTATCAGGTCCAGCCTGCTTTACCTCTGTGTAATCTGCAGGAAATTCCATCTGCATGTGAACTCTGGTGAATTTGGAAACACCCCGCCACTTTTCCCGCACACCATGATGGAGAGCAGAACCCACACATGCACACAAACTCCAAACAGATGAGAAATATTGCTTAAAGCCAGCCTCAAGTGCTCCACATTTCCTGTTACGCTCAGTGGACAAGCAGAGACACATCAGCTTACACGCTACATACAAAAAATGCTCCCACGCAGAAAGCAACCTCCCAGAGTGCAACTTAATGGAAAACACCTCTATGACACCCAGCTTTGTGGTTTTGGACACTTGGAAGTAACGCACAATCAGGCGCAATCAGATTTTTTCACTGGAGTGTAATGAACAAAGAATGTTCTTAAACCTGCTGACACCTTTTGACAGAAAAGCAGCTTGGTCCAAAGAGGGATGATCAGTGGGCTCAAGTGGTCAAAGAAACCCTCAGAGTAAGACAGTGAGGATTAGTGGAAGCTCGCCACTCTTAAAATCTCTTCTTTTCTGTTCCCCAGATCAGACATTGTCTGCAGTCCAAGTGATGCTGAGCCTCTTCTTTAGAAGGAGAATGAGGACTGAAGATCCTCTCTGCTTTGTGTCCCCTCCTGTGTTGTTGGTTCAGTGGTCCTGTCTTTGCAAACTGCATAGTGATTAATCTAGAGAGCTCAGCATTAGTTTTCCAACAGGGATCAGCCCTTGGCCTACAGCCCTGTTCTCAGATAAAGCTGGATAATATGGACCCATTAACATATCTCGGTTGCTTGTAACTCTATGGCAAGATGCGAGATACTTTTCTCAGGATTCCAGCAAACCCAGAAAAAGGCTCAAAGAGTTTGTTTGACTGTCTTTGAGCAAGATACCTCAAAAAGTACTCAACGCTGATGTAGATCAAGGAGTTTTAAAGTATTTAAAGTATTTGTAATTATTGCAATATAGAGCAGTTTTCTACATTTTCACTTTCAAATCAGCTAAGAACCTCAAAAATGCCTTGATGGAGGTTTGTGCTCTATCCACAACTCTGGTTGAAACTTGGTCATAAAATGTCTTCAAGTTTTATTTGATTTGTAGACAGTCTTAAATCTTAGATGGCACTGACTCAGATGTTCAAATAATAGATCAAGTCCACACTGTTTAGTCAAAGTAACGGCTGCATGATATTGAGAAAAAAGTATACTGCCAAAATGTTTCCTCCTGCAAAATATATTTAGACCTTTTAAAGGCCAGATAAATGCTGGTCAGCTTTTCTGTATAAACTTGACAAATTAGCTTGTAGCTTTCATTTGCATAGAGATGTTAACCATTGCTGCTGCTGTTGATGATCATAGTTGATTCTCCATGTGCAGCTCCCCTTTTTTTTCACCACTAAAAGCTCGCCGTCCTTGTGCAGCTGAGTGTCTGTGGTGGTCCCTGACAAGACACTGAGTGTCTCAATGAGTGTATCTTTGTGTAAATTCTGATGAAATACACATATGATGGGTATTTTCATGATTATGGTTAAAAGAAGACTAAATAGAAACAAACAAGCTGGAAGTCTCAATTTAGTGTAGTTACATAATTAATGTTGCACATACTGGGATGTGACTATAGTAAGAGAGCAGGTTTGTGGTTCATTTTGCTCAGTAAGAAACACAGTAACAGAATATATAAATACAGCTCAGGAAGAGGCAAAAAGCTCAGATTATCTTAAGCCTCTACCTTTTATAATATAACACAATATGTTGGAAAAAAACTTTTCTTCAAAATGTGAAAAATCACAAAGCTCTTTGCATGGTCTTGTATCTGGACACAGAGAAGACTGAATCCCTTTAACTGGAGATATTATTTAACAGAAAATGAGTAGAACAGAGTTTGCAGTCAATAAGTTTACACTGTATGCTCGAGGAAAAATGCTTCCAAGTTTCTGAATGGAAAAGTCCAAAGGCTTCCTCTTTCTCTTTAATTTGTCACTGTCATTTCTCCAAAGGGAACTGAGTATGATGAGTGTCATCCACAAGTAACTGTTGTTCCAAGGAAGTGAAGGAAGGTCTCTCCAGTATGTTTGCAGAAGTCGCATGTCCAAACCATATAAATATATGTACTTTCTGTACCTAACATTTGACAGAAAGGTTTGTAAAGCCAGGGAACACTCTGGAGGTGAGCTGGCGTGTTTCAGTCAGACATGTAACCAAACGAGAGGAGGGAGCATTGCCACACTGTTGACAACATTTGGAAAGGTGGGTGGAGCTGGCAAGGGTCGAGCCGCTTTCAACCAATTGGTGTTTAGAACTTTTATTTTGTTGCCCTGCATCAGACTGGTATCCACATCACTTTGACTAATTATACGATGTTAATTCTTTCATTTATAGACAAAACACTTTGAATAGATTATATTGTATTTAACAAGTCTATTGCTGTGAGTGACTCTTGCTGTAAACCTATTTTTATCAATTACAAGACATGTCCTCTGATAATTCTTAAGCAACTACATGGATATAAAGAATATTGTATTGCTTTTTTCACAGTTGTTAAACAAAAACTAAATATCCTGAATGGCGGATATACGTATATTCAATCTCTATTATCAATCAGTCCTTCATTTGACACAGCCAAGGGGTCCAGTTTTGTCTTTCTCCGATGTAGAAACCACTCCACAGTCATCTAGTCCTGCTCATTCATGCTCTGCACTCTTGTTAGGTCATAGAAATCCTCGGAAGAAGCCTTTTTTGCTGACCTTTTCCCCAAATGAGAAGCATGTGTTATGACTCAAAATCACATTTCACTCAGAATCTAATCAGTCTACATTTTCCTCCCCTCTTGGATGCCCAACCAGCTCTGTTTCACCCCTTCTCTTGCACTGATCTCATTTGAGTGATTAGATTGGACCACCGTGGTTTTATTATGGTGGTGGCAGGAGTCTCTTTGTGTTGGTTCTAATAGGTCCCCTCGCAGTGCGCAGTGTTGAATAAAACCCCCTGTCTCATTAGCTTAAACAGTGGCAGCTCTCAGTGTCAGTGTGAGAAAGACCGAGGAGACGAATGGAGCAGAATGCTGCACCGGGGATTTGGCAGGAGCTTTCTCCCCTTGTTTGATTTCACTTTGTCTCTCCCAGCGGGCAGGACCGTCTCCACCCAGTGTGTTTGGGTTCATCTGCAGTGAAGGATCTGATTTCAGGGCCGTCTGGCTGCTCCGAGCTCTGTGTCTGCACAGCTCAAAATGACTCTTAAATGAACTGAGCAGCAACCCCTGTACAGCTTTTTAAAACGATGGGGACATGTTGCCCCCTGCTGGACGAAACTGACACAACACGATTCAGCATTGGCCGTCTCCTCGAGATGCATGTTCAGGTATAAATATCAGCAGAATGCATGTAGCTAAATAACTAACAGGCCTAGCTCAGCCTAAACCCTCGCAACACTTTAAACATTATTAAATTCTTGAGTCACCTAAGGGTGAAAGATTTAGGTTTGTACTAGTGGTGATTTGATGTTGTGCATTTCTTTCTGAAGGGCATGTGTTCTGTGTTATTTGATTGTTGCAGGGGACCAGCATGCACGTCTTTAGTTTAATCAGAAAAACTCAGTTTTATTTGACAGTGGAAGTTTCATTAAAAAGGCATACTTTATGTGTGCTTGACAGAGCTCAGTCTGTTATCCAGACAGTTGCTGAGTGCTTCATGTTGCTCTTAGAGTGGCAGTTGTAGCTTAATGAGTGTGGTGCACCAGCATCAGGTTAACATCAGTATCAGCTAGGGCTGAACGGTTTAAGGAAAAGATCTCATTTCAATTCGATTCAAGGTTTTCTTCAAATCAAGCTTCAGTGCAGTATAGCCAACAGTAAGAAAATCAATGATCAAAAGCACATAACATATTATTCATCATCTAATATTGATGATAAATAATCTTTTATCACTATTTAAGGGACACTCCAACTTCTGTTCCGAAACAGAGGTCTTGTATTGTTGACCTGCTCACCAGCACTTCCATAAATGCAAATTGCCTGCAAATTTGTAAAATAGTATGTGTTAAATAGTTGACACAACAGATCCTGGGTCAGTCAGGAGCACTGCAAAAAATTGCAGCTTTGGCGATCACAGGATTGCGTTGTCTGAAATTGCGATTTCGATCAGAAAACGATAAATTGTTCAGCCCTAGTATCGGCCAATATTTGCCCTTTTTGCAAACATCAACTGTCAGCGAATGTAGAAAGACCAGATATCAGTTCAGATGTTGATCTGTTGTCTTATTCTTTTTTTTACTGACATCTGCCAAACCTAAATGCTAATTCAGAGAACTTTAGGGGAAGAGTGGCAGAAGGAATAACCTGGTGGATACACTCATGATCAGAACACGAGAGAAAATATCAGCATTGTTGGAAAATTACATCCAAAGAAGTAGTAAGCATAATATTGGCAACAGTTACGGCTACATTATTACTTTAAATATCGGCATTGGCCCTGGTTTTCACAATGAATGCATCACTAGTTTTTACTGTTACTGTTTTTTAATTTATAAATCTTGAAAAATTACAACAAATGGTTGTCTCTGTTTGGCACTCTGTTTGTGGCATCTGCACCAACACATCCCACATCTACAGAACCAAATCACAACACAGGTTTGGTGCTTAATTTAGGTACCATTTCCTTGAAGTAAAAGCCAAAGTGGCTGAATCCTTGCTGAACAAATAGTTGCTCAAAAAACAAGAAACGGACATCTCAGGCAATTGCGAGCATTATCTCATGGGCAGCAGTAAGAGTAAATATTATCAATGCTTTCCTTCTTAAAGTATCAATGTGAGTACTACTTTAAAACCATTGTGAAATGTTAAACGTATCACTTATGTCAGCATAATCCTGATAGTACCTTCCCTTGTAAGAATCACACAGACACAACTCATTGCATTGTGGGTAGGGCTGAAGGATTTGGTAAAGAAATATTGAACTGCGATTATTTTGATGTTAAAAGTGGTTTTAATTTAATGTGTAGTAGTAATGGGAATGTCTCCTTCTTGTGCATTAATGTCTCATTAATCAAAAGATTATAAAGTTATCACTGAAGTCTCATCAAAATGATGGAGTATGATGAGTTAAGCAAATTCTGCACTAACTAATTTAAGTTATTTTTCATCTTTGCTTGATAGGTAGGCAAAAACAACTCTGCTGCACCATTAATATTGCTCTTTAAAAATCTCAGTGGTCATATTGAGATTGTACTGAAATAGCAGTGAATTATTCTGCTCTAATTGTGAGGGTCATTTTGTGTAAAATTCAGCCACATCTTGACAGCCCTAGTCTGTTGTCAGCCATTAGAACTTCCTCGCCTCCTTCATCAACACAACTAAAAGTAAATTACTGATAAGAGAATACTGGAGCATAAAGGCAGCTGATTTTGATTTTCCAAAATAGTTAAAAGAATTTCTTATCTGGGAGCGATTCTTGCTTCTCCCTTCTGAGAGGAGACACGGTGTGTGTAACTTTTTAAAAAAGAATGTGTAAACATTGGTGTTGGTGAAAATGAGTATGAAAGTACTTGCAGATTGAATTTCACAAAAATCCAGTGATGTGTATCTCTGACTGTTACAGCTTAATAACCAAACACAAATTGTCTGTCTCTGCAGCTCTGCGTTGTAACTGCACAAACTGTGATAAGACGGGCTATGAGTGCGAGACAGATGGCGCCTGCATGGCCTCCACGTACTACACTGAAGGGAAGGAGCAGCACGTCCGCATCTGTATCACCCGCGATAACCTGGTCCCTCCAGGACAACCTTTCTACTGTCTGAGTGCCGAGGGCCTGCTCAACACACACTGCTGCTATGAAGATTACTGTAACAGTATTGACCTGAAAGTCCCCGGTGAGACCACATCATCAAAAGTCTATCACATTACCGATCAGTTGCACCATTGCAGTGCATTTTATGAAATCTTGAAATATTTTTTTTCTTAGTTCCAACAAAAGAGGGGGACTGGTCAGGCTCAGGGAGCTCCTGGGGTCCAGTGGAGCTGGTGGCGGTCATCGCTGGGCCGGTGTTCCTCCTCTGTGTGCTACTGATGGTAGGCGTGTTCCTGTTCCAGTATCATCAGAGGGCCTACAGCCACGGACAGAGGCTGGAGGTGGAGGACCCCTCCTGTGACCATCTGTATCTGGCCAAGGACAAGACCCTGCAAGACCTCATCTATGACATGTCCACCTCAGGATCAGGCTCCGGTCAGTACAAGCCCCCTGTCTGATGTGACAAACTAAAAAATACGTAACTGCTCAAAGCATTTTGAGAAACCCTGGCTTCAAGATGAGGTGTGATCATATTTTGTCTTCCAACCTACAGGTCTGCCCCTGTTTGTGCAGCGGACAGTGGCCAGGACCATTGTGCTGCAGGAGATCATAGGAAAGGGTCGTTTTGGCGAGGTGTGGCGAGGGAAGTGGCGGGGAGGAGATGTGGCGGTGAAGATCTTCTCATCCAGAGAGGAGCGCTCCTGGTTCAGAGAAGCTGAGATCTATCAGACAATCATGCTGCGGCACGAAAACATCTTGGGATTCATTGCTGCAGACAATAAAGGTGAGGAATAAGGGACACTGGGGCCACGGGCTCCATGCACTCAGTCCAGCCTGTGGCCTCTTTACCCCACGTCATAACTGACTCTTTTCCTCCGTTTTCCTTATCTGTCCACCACTCTGTTGCTTTGTACAAAGGAAGAAAGATCAAAATTAATTGAGAATTAAAAGAGTGAGCAAATGAACATTTTGTTTTGATGTATGTCAGAGTGTTGTAAGTCTGTTCTTGTAATGATTTTAACACACCCTAGTCTGAGCTAAAGAGCAGATGCCAAGAATCAAAGTTTCACCATTTTATGTACCCTCTTGTATCAAATTTGTATATCTTTCTCTCTTCAGATAATGGCACATGGACTCAGTTGTGGTTGGTGTCAGACTATCATGAGCACGGCTCCCTCTTTGACTACCTAAACCGCTACTCTGTCACCATCGAGGGCATGATCAAACTGGCGCTGTCAGCTGCCAGCGGCCTGGCACACCTCCATATGGAGATCCTCGGCACTCAGGGTGAGACAGACTGTCATGTCTGAACGCAGCACACACTGAATACCATAAATAAGTAACCACAGCAGGAACACAAAAGTTCAGACAGGAGTTCCTCACTTTAAGCAGACTTGTGCTATTTCTGCTGAGCCCATGCAAATGTAATGATGCCTGGTGTGTCTTCTTCCCGCAGGTAAGCCGGGCATAGCTCACCGCGACCTCAAGTCTAAAAATATCCTGGTTAAGAAGAACGGCATGTGTGCCATAGCCGACCTGGGCCTGGCAGTCCGCCACGAGTCCATCACAGACACAATCGATATCGCACCAAACCAGCGCGTGGGCACTAAAAGGTGAGAGTGTGCAGCTTTACTCACTCATATAAAGACAAGACATACATCCAATCCTCAGACTCCTTCAGGTCTTTGAGGGATCGGCTTTCTTTTTTTTTCGTTGTCAGCAAACATCAGTGGACAGATCCTGCTAAGAAGTCATTTGTGTGTAGACAAATACAGAGCAGCTCCTCCCTGTGTGCATAACACCAAATTAATAGTGCTAGTTTAAACTAGGGCTGTCAGCATTTATGTATCAGTTGCAAAGTAAGTAACTACCAAAATTAAAGCATAAAGGTAGACATGGGTGATCTATCAATTACATGATAACTTTTGTTTTTCATTGTTCATGATGACGGGACCTGCTTTTTGTACAAGGGCACATTTCTTACCTTGTATTCATTTTAAATTAAAGTTTATAAGACAGATTCCTTCACAGAACAAAACAGGTGAAGTGAATAAAACTGACCATCTCTTCATCATGGCACCTGTTTGTGGGTGGTATGTATTTGGCAGCAAGTGAACATTTTGTCCTCAAAGTTGATGTTTTAGAAGCAGGAAAAATGGGCAAGTGTAAGGATTTGAGGGAGTTTGATGAGGGCTAAACTGTGGTGGCTAGACGACTGGGTCAGAACATCATCAAAACTGCAGCTTTTGTCGGGTTTTCCAGTCTGCAGTGGTCGGTATCGATCAAAGTGGTCCAAGGAAGAAACAGTGGTGGAGCAGCGACAGGGTCAAGGCTGGCCCATGTGGTCCGGTCCAACAGTCGAGCTTCTGATAGAAAGGTGTCATAATACACAGTGCATCACAATACTAGACAGGTGGTCATGATATGCCTAATGGGTGTGTTTATCCATCCATAGGACGTTTTGTTTTACAAGTTTGTCATAACTTTTGATTTTCTTTCAAAGTAAAAGCAGGTTGAATCTTAAATTCTAACAAGGAATAGTTTCTTGAGAAATCTCTCAGCTTGATTGTAACTTTAACTTGGTTCTTTACACAATAGAAGTAACTCCACAGAAACTTCTGATCAGTCTACACGCTGCTACTTGACTTTGTCACATTGGACTTCACTTTGTTTTGTTTCTTTTACACATACCCCCATACATGTCTGAATACTGTAGAGTACAAAAGTACTTCAAAGCTGTCTCTGACCTCTGTGCCATGGTTTCAGACCACCAAGCACCAGTTTATATAATCAATTTCAAAAATGAATTAAAACATACTAAAATACACATCTGTGAACTTGAATGAAAGATGTCCGCATCCTTTGAAATGTTCAAAGGTCTAAAAATTAATTTATGAAATTTATTGCTGCCTTAATGTCTCAAAGTCCTATTTCACCAATAACAGGTCTTAAATTTCAGAGAAGATTTTGACTCAGACTGTATTTGTTAATCTTTTTCTGATTACTTGAGGGCTACTTGAGAAAACAAAAAAACCTGACAGAAACATGTTTCTGTTCATTAAAGAGTTTCCTTTACATCTGCATGCACTGCTCTCTCATGTCTGGTCACTTCCCCTCACGTTAAAGGTCAATACACCTAGATTTCCAGTTTTTAACTTCGTATTCAGCTCCCTAGCTTGTTACAATTCAGTGCAATAGTGATCACGCTTAAACAAAACAAATCAGCATTGCACATAATTGATGAAAGGTTAAACTTACCACACCCGTGTAGATCACCATTTGTTCTGCAGTGAAACGTCTTAATTTTCCTCAGTTTGTGTCCCAATAAGATCTTAAAATGTGTTTATATCTTTTTTTCGAATGAAATAAAACTCTTAATATTTGTCCTTTTGAATGCAAAATAATTACATTTAAGACAAGCAACTTCATATACATTTACTGGTGATGAATGAACTTCAGCAATTAATCATAACTTCAGAAGTTGACGGTGAGAGAGCCTGTTATTCAACAGATTGCAAAAAGGATCCTCCAGGATAAATAGTGATTGTATTAGCAAACGTTCTTATAGTAGAAGATAAAAACTGAAGGAAAAAGGTCTAATTTCTACTAAATAAAAAATAGGCATATTACAGGAAAGAAGTTGAATTGTAGGCTTTGGTAATCCACAGCATTTTAAAGAACAAGGTCATTTAGAGCTTAAAACAACACTTTACGTTTGTGAGATTTCTTAAGAATGGACGATATTTGGCCTGAAGTCTGAAGTACTGAGAGGCATGTTCTTGCATGTTTGTTTGTTTTTTTTTAAACCTCAATAATAAAAAGATGCAGTTAAATTACCATCTCCTCTCTTTCTGTTCCTCCAGGTATATGGCTCCAGAAGTCCTGGATGAAACCATTAACATGAAACACTTTGACTCCTTCAAATGTGCTGACATTTATGCTCTTGGTCTGGTATACTGGGAGATTGCACGTCGCTGTAATGCAGGAGGTAAGCCGACAAACAACAGATGAACAAAAAACCAGTGTAATAATCTGTACCATGAACCGGGACGAGGCTTGGGTTCTTAAACTGGTTCCATTTTGGACTCTGTTCCAAATTTCTGAGATGTGAGGATTCTTTAAGGGACATTAGTGTCGATGCTTAGCAGGCCCATAAGTCTTCTAAATGATCAAATCTCAGGGAGAATACTGCTGTCCATAAAAGTCTTTATCTTTAAGGACCTGCTGTGTTCCCTTAGCATTATGTCAGGTATGACGCAGTACGTAAACAAAAGTTTGAGAAGAGAGTAATGGCTGACAGCAGCAGCTGAATGTTTGACTAAACCAAACTGAAAGACAATGACAGCTCATGCGGCAAAGATGGAACAAAACATTTTCTTCAGCTTACCGGGAATGTGAGGAAATGCACTGTGTTCAGAGTTTTACAATTTTCTATCCACTTAAGCCATCATATCCCCAGCCCAAGGTAGCAGTAGCCCCTGTGCCAACATCTTGTTATTAACTGTTGAAAACTCAGCTGAGCTCACGCTCTGTTACAGTAAATAAATCATGTGGAGTCCAGAGAGCGACCCCATTTACTGTAAAGAGACCCTGTGGCACTCATTGTAGTAATAAAAGAGTGAGGAGGGATGTCTCTGTACAGTGACTGTTAAGACTTCTTGTGAAGGAATCCAAACCTCTTGAGACTGACAGCACAATTGGTTGTGCTAAATACGTTATCATACTTATTTCTGGATATCTGTAGTTACATTGATTCATAAAAACTTGGTTTCTTATTATCAGTTCATCGTCATTCAATCTGAAATCACTAACAGAATAATTAACAGCAGAGATTATATTGTCATTTTTGTTGTCATTATCTAATCTAAAAGTGTGGTTAATAATTATTTTTGCAAACTTTCCTCATTAAAGAATATTATTGTTTGTATATGTAGAGTGGAAATGGAAAATGAGTCACAGCTGACAGCTCATCATTGAGATCTGAATTAGACCAACAGCAGGCAGATTTTATTTAGGAAATATTCCTTATGATTTCTGGAGGATATGGAATTGGTATAAGGAACCTTTAAAACCAGAATCGATAAGCAGAACTGGAATCAGAACCAGGATTGATAAAATCTAAACAGTGCCCTACCAGCGACTGAGTCTGCCTCTGCTTTCTTTACTGCAGGTATCCATGAGGAGTACCAGCTGCCCTACTACGACCTGGTGCCCTCTGATCCCTCAATAGAAGAAATGAGGAAGGTGGTGTGCGACCAGAAACTCAGGCCCAATGTGCCCAACTGGTGGCAGAGCTACGAGGTACTTGTCAAGTTAAACTTAAAGGAATACTCCAACATGTTTGTTGTTTTCGTGTCTTGCTTCATCCCCAAGTCCATGACAAGCAGGTAGGCACCATTCTTTTGACTGTGCATCCAGTAACAAGGAAGAAACGGCTACAGCTTGCCCACCGCTAGTTAGCTTAGCTCAAATGCTGGGAGTCAACCAGTAGTGCTAGCCTGCCTCTGCTTAAAGTCATCAGATAAACTCTTCAGTGACTCTAAACGGTCCTGTGTGCTTGCTGTAACGGTTTTATGTTACGTCATCTTTACTATCATCATATTATCTTCTTCTACTCCTAGACAGAGGCTTTGTTTTGTTGACTTACTTCCGTGTTGGTTTTAGCGAGAGATGTGACGTTTTTGAACGAGTCGAGTCTTTTAAACAGCTCTGACCATGTTTTGCTTCTGACACGATCACTAAAAGCTAAATCTGCTTATATCAGTATATAAGTATCAATCATAGGTTCTGAGTGAGATGTTCATTTGAGGAGCCAATTGTTAAATGCAAATTGCCTGCAATTTTAAGAAAAAACGGCTCAGTCACAACTGCAAAACGGTTCTCATCATTCATTTAAAAGAGCAGTTCAAAAGACTTGAAGCGTTCGAGAACGTCACATCTCACGTGAAAACCACCGCAGAAGTAGGTCAATATAACAATAAAATATAGGCTCAAAACTAACTGTTCTCACTAACATTATCTCATTTCCAATTTAATTTTGAACCGCAGTAAACTCGAGTGGGGAGATGGCTGATTAAGATTTCTGTTCAAAAATTCTTCGTGTTGTGCCTTTATATGTAACCATCATGACTTTGTCCTCACAGTCCCTGCGTGTGATGGGGAAGATCATGAGGGAGTGCTGGTATGCTAACGGAGCAGCCAGACTGACGGCCCTGCGTATCAAAAAGACCCTGTCTCAGCTCAGTGTGGAGGAGGACGTCAAGATGTGAGCTTGGAGAAGAAGAGAAAGACGTGCTGGAGACGCACAAAGCAGACCACACTCCCATAGGAAACGAACACTAAAGACAAAGACTGCAAACGAAAACCCTGCCAGTTTTAAAGCCACACTCCGAGTTGTGACGAGGCCTACCTCACCTTTTTAGCCAAAACTACTGAGAGACCCTCCCCTCTTCTTTCTTGACTTTTCTCTCATCCCTCTTAACTCCTCATGTGTCCCCCTCCCTTCGACCCCCCTCTTCATGGGCCACTACACTTCAGCACTACCACTGTTGATACCATCACACTAAACTTTTAGTTTGCATCTCCCATGGCAGGAATAACTTCTACTGTACAGTGACAGGATATTTGTCTAGTCTGAACTTCCATTGAATTAGTTCAGTCTAGTCCAAGAGAGTCCAGAACAAATAAGATTTTAAATAACACTTCAGATTTTGGTGACCACGCAGTTTCATTTTCTGTTGCTTTGAGAGAAAAGCTTAAATGTGTGTGAATTACTGGCATGCCTGTAAAACCTGTGGTTTTATAACACAGTCAGACATCAGAATGTAAAGATGATGTCACGATGGGTCACGGGTGCCATGTTTAAAAGAACACTTTCAGTTTGTTAACCTGGCAGGTTTTATCTGGGCTGAAAGGACAAATTAAGGAGTGAAATTGAAAAAAAAGGGTCAGAATTTAAGGATAACAGAATTTTGGCACAAAACATGAATGTATACAGAGATATTCTCGCTAAGTTAGATAAACCTGTAAGGTCACACCTCATACATCAGGACGTAAATACTTGGGATGCACAATATTTGCTCTTTTTTAATATTTTGAACTCATTGCAGATGCAGATATTTTTTGGTTTAAAGTATACAGTCTGCACCTTACTTAAATGTACACAGCCCTTACACTGTCTCATCGTATTTGTGTAATAAACAGACAAGAATGGGGAAAAACATTTTATTCTCTAAAAGCAATTCTGTTAATTTTTAAATGTAGACATTCAGTGATTAATTAGGGGAACCATTTTGGTACATTCATGCATTCTGCTAAAATTACAGCCGATATAATGGATATATTAGTTGGCTGTGAATATTTGCAGATACCGATACTTGACTTTTAGGCTAAGATCTGCAGATTCCAATACTGTATTGAAAATATTGTGCATCACTAGTAAGTACAGTCGAAGTATTTTCTGATGCAGGTTTTAAAATGATACTTAAAAAGATAGTGCTAGTGCGGTAACGGTTCCTGAATACATGCTTAAAATAAAGGGGCAAAATGCTAAATAATGTTTACTCCTGTTGTGGCTCATAGCTGCAAAGCATTACTGGACAACTCACTGAGCAGAGAAGAGTGAGAGGTTTCAGCATCTTTGGTTCTGACATTCAGTGAAGGTCACCAAAGTGCACCTCTTGCGTATTTCATCTGTTGGTATGGGCTTAAATACTTGTCCTTTTTTTCAAATGTTACAGTCCGTTTAGGCTCATGCCCAGATTTGCAGCAGGTGGTTGCAGGAAAATTTTCAAGCAGGAGAACTCAAACAGCACTGCAGGCTAACTTGAAAGCTAAGGCACCACTATTTGTGGCCCAGAACAGACAAAACCTTTGATTAAAGAAAAATAGTCATCTCATCATCTATACAGCTCTTTAAAAAGGCAAGTTAGTCCTCTAGAGTGAGTCCGAAACAAAGGAGATAGCATTTTAGCGCTCCCTGTTGCCTCATCTGAAAGACTGAGATTTTTTTAGTTTGTTTTCAGATAAATGCTCCAAAAGGGTCTGTGGTGAACAAAAGCATATTAGTATGTTTTTTCTACAGCATAGAATGCATCTGCATTTTAAGCATTATCACATCTTTAAGGGGCGCTCACTAATAAGAAATTAGCTAGGGCTACATTATAAGACAGGGACATAAAAAAAAATCTAAAATTTTTTAATGACTTTGAAAAACCATGTTGGGCTCAAATTGCCAAAGTCATGATCAATAACTTGATCGGGTCACACTGAGAAGAGAGTCTTGTATAGATGAGGTAAGAAGATGGAATAAAAGCCCCAAACTCATAATAAAATGATGAAAGATGTTCTATAAATTTGTTTTTATGCCATCGAATATTATTATTATTATCAGCAGTAATCCAAGGACCCACAGGCATTTTGATGAAGGAACCAGCAAGACGCTAAATTCCAGGTTGGCCTAAAAAAATGCATCATTTTGTACCATTTTATTGACCCTGAGAAGAAAAATCAAAGTCTGCGTCTCCTAGTCGAATTTAGGGAAAGGTAATCACCTGCTTAAACATGCAGTCTATTTGTCCCACTATCCTGCTGTACTTGGGGGATTTTTGCAGTTTTCAGCCTAACAAAATAGATCAAAATCATGTGACATTCTTTTAAAGTTGGCACCCGCAGCTCAAAATGACATGACTTCACTCTCTTCTGAAGCATCATCAGCCAGATTTAACTCATTTAATCTCCTTCAAACAAAAAAAATGAGTTGCACTCAACTGTAGCTTCCTGAGACCTTCAGGTAAACACAGCCCGGATGTGGTCGTGTCCTGGTGTTTGTTTGAGAAGTGGCAGGGATAAAATAATGTTTGGGATGGTTTTATTTATTTGTTGATAGTTATTTTTTTATTTCTTTTTAATGAACACTGTGAGACAAGACATGAAAAGCCAGAGTCTTGATTTAAACATAGATCAATCCATGTCTTCACCATCTTTCAGGCTGAGGGGTTGTTGCGTTCGTTAATAACTCACTGGATGTGGATGCAACCACGGCTCCCTCTGTTGGTGACAATGATATACAAACTCAGCAAATAACAGGCGTATGAAACTGCAATGAAAAGACCTTTTCTTATTTCTGTGTTTCTTTTTTTGTGTAAAGACATCATGGTGGGTGTTTTCTTTTGACTCTGACATTAGACACTACTGATGATGGGTACAGTTATGATTTGTACATAAAAACTCATGTTTATCTCTTTTTATGACACAAGAAGCAGTGTAACATTTAAACAGTGTTCATTGCTTGATTGGTACTCTAAAAGGTCTGTTGTTCTGATCAGTCTACATGGTTTAAACTGTGCCAGGAAATAGACTGTATCATCTGCTGGATTTAGACCCGCCCCTGTTCAAGGCGGTTTGGTGGTACTACTGATCCCGTTGAATTTGCTGCATCTTCTGTTGTTTCTTCTTTTTATGTTTTTGTGTTGAGTTGTTGTCAGAGCTCATTAATGCAGATTACTGAATGTCCTACGGGCTGGCATCTCCCTCTCAATGACACTGGAATATTTTAAGAGCATCATGTAACCTTGAATTGTGATCCCGCCGATGGCTGCTCAGAGATAAGAATAAGCAGCTGCGGTGGTTCACACAGATAGATGTGAATAGTAGTTGAGACAATTTGACATGCTGTAAAGTGAAACCGCATGTTTTCATTCTGCAGCTCGGAGACTGCAGATCAAACTCTGAAAGTATTACACTGAAGTGTCACCCTCGGGCTCTGCACTGTTAAGTCCACATGGACTTTAGTTAATGTTAGTTCTGTCCTCAACCATCCAGACTCCATATGTCTCCATGTTAGTGTCCATTCTGCATGCTGTCTCAAACACTGGTTCCTCTGGGTGCACTGAGGGAGACATACATGACACCCTCCTCCTCCATCTTGTTTTTCTTCTTTTTGGGTATCCCAGAAATGTTGCTGCTACTGATAACATGGGGAGACGACCCTCAGCAGGCAGAGTAGGGAGAAACGCCCAGGGGTGGGCAGGTGGGTTTGAGGGGGTGCTGCTGTGGGTTCAACCAAAACTGTCCAAACACTCCTGTCCATGTTTGAATTGTTGCCATGGGTTACTGACCATCAGACATCCTGTTCGAGAGTCAAATTTCAAGATTTCAGATCATGTCATGCAAATCTTTTCAGGATTCATTGAAAAATGTACATAGATGATAAACAATAAATTCCTCTTTTTCTTATATCTGTGGCTCGGTCATTATTCAGTTGTTATTTGAATACATTGATAAGTCATCTTACTGTCAATTCTCATTTTCCTGAGATCCTTGTCTCATCAATGTAGCTTAAATGATTAGCCAACATTTAATTTAATTACGCAGGTGAACCTATATTCCAGGATAAACCTCCTGTAATGTCTGATTTAATTTCACTGCCTTTTAAAGACTAAATGAATCTAAAACTGAATGACAGTACAAACTTTGCCATTACTTGTTTATGAAGGAATTGTCTAAAAATTCCAACTAGTGGTAAAACTAACATTAAATTGACAAATACAATGATATCAGAGCTGACACAACATGATATCTGTAAGGATATATATGAGAGTTTTCAAAGGAAATGATCAGTGAATTTATGGGGACATTTTTGACTAACTTTTGCATTAAATGTACTTTACAAAAAGAGATTAGCTAGCCAGCTAAATCTGGTACAAAGCATCTAATTTCTTTTTGAGAGTAAGATTTTTTTCATAGATTGTCCCTGCTTTAAATAAACATAGCAAACTTAACTAGACAAGGTCACTGTGGACATTTGAATGATTGAGTTATTCCTTTAAGGGACCACAATCTTTCTTATATAAATATATAAAATCTAAGTCTGAAAAAGTTGTCAACTACAGACCCATATTGCAAAGCCAGCAGCGGGCCAGTTAATTTGATTTTATCATGA
Organism: Cetoscarus ocellatus; assembly: GCA_037902135.1. Lineage (NCBI taxonomy): Eukaryota > Metazoa > Chordata > Actinopteri > Labriformes > Labridae > Cetoscarus > Cetoscarus ocellatus. The sequence goes on from JBAMNC010000470.1 coordinate 81,933, forward strand.
TTATTATTATTCATACATTGCTAATTATAGGCATTAGAATCAGAATCAGCTTTACTGGACAGGTATGTTAGATATACAAGGAATTTGACGCCAGTTTACTTAACCCTCTATGTACAGACTAGATACACATCAGAGTGTATACATATACAAACAGCAGAAAGCAGAAGATTGAAAAGCAGGAATTAAACCTTAAATATATAAATAAAATTACGGTAAGGAATAGAATATGTACAATATAAGATAATAGCAAAGACACAAAGTGACACAAACAAGAGACAAAGTGCACAGGTGCATTAAATGTTCCCATTAGAGCAATTTCTCCTGAGGTTTCAAGTCAACTGACTTTAACTTTGGTGAGGTGGAGGAAGCAAAAATCTTCAATAATTACTCCACTGAATGTCTCAAATGTCCTTCAAAAAAATGTGTGTGTATTTTGCCATCTATGAATCGAAGCCACAGATGAGAAGTCCACACAACAGACTTAACAGTCTGGTTAGTGACCAAAGCCCTGTCCACCAGGGACGAAAACGTTTTCTGTAAAGATGGCAAAGTTTCAGTAAATGTGTCCGTCGACAGGAGAAAGCCGAAAATGTAGTAGTACATATGCTTGGCCTGTATGAAGCGCTGTGATGCTGCTGCACACAGACATGCACCACAACCAGAGAAGAAGACATGGAGGCGCGTACGCATACATCATGAGAAATGTCAACCAACACTGGCGTATGCTCTTCTCCATGTCCTCTTGTTGCTCGTTGTGGCTGTAGAGGAGCAGCAGATTTTGCTGTTAAAGTCATAACAGGCTCGGTAGCTTCTGCAGCACGAACGCGACACCGTATTCCGCCATTGTTCCTGTTGTCGATGGGGTTTGCGCATGCGGTGTAAGGGAGAGGCGGGCCTATGACGTCACTGTTGTCCAGACGGAAACGCTTCAGTCAGCATGTTGAGGCTCCGCTGTGGGACCCGTTTTCTAAAATGTGCGTTTCCGTTTGGACAAAACGCCTGTACGATTAAACCTTTTGCAGATATGCCCGTATTAGTCCCCGTGTAGGCGGCCCCAAAAATTCCTCCTTGGTAATATCTATGACATTTGAAAAGCAAAGTTCCGCTATCAAATATGTAAAAGCTTTTTAGTTCATTAGAACTGTCTTAACGCCGACGCAGCTGAAATTTTGATTTCATGTTCAGATGTAACAGGATAACAACTTAACGATGGACTGTAAAATACCAAAACAACAGTCATTCCCTCACCGTGAGACTTTGTGTTGGTCAAGAATAGACTAGACATTAAGTGTGTGTGTGTGCTGCAAACTCACAGGCCCAAACTCAGTAATGTGTCCTCTTTCTGAATGTTTAGAAGTAAAAGCTTTAGGATGGTGACTTATTATACAATAAAGATGAGCTTGAGCTGTTTTCTCTATCTTTTATAAAAAGTCACGAGAGAGAGGTGGTTTGTCTCCATGCTGCACCCCTAGTTAGTTATTATATGGCTATGAAGAAACTCAAAGGTTTTAACCCTTAGAGATGGCCTAATATAAGTCCCACTCACACAGATTAAAACTGAGCCATAGAAAAAATACATAAATATTATAATATGCTGTCATTGACCTTTTTTTTTTTTTTTTTACCCAATTATTGATTTCAAATACTTATTTTAAGGTCTGACCCCCTGAATGTCAGGTTTTTGTCATACAGCCATTAGTTAGGATTGGGTCTAAGAGGCAGGTTGATGTTTTGGGGGAGGAGACAACAGAATTTAGTTCTGGAAGATCAATTGTAGAAAAACAGTCTAAATCATGTTTAACCGCATTTAATGGTACGGCAGGTCCAGGTGAGGGCAGGAAGTTGCTAATTTTATCTCTGATACGGCAGTGGTGCTCAGTTACTTTCTGTCCTGACACCCCTCATGATTTTTGTAAATACACCCAAACATGTCAATGCAAATTCTTAAGTATTGGTGTGCAAACACTAAAATCAATAGAATATGTCTAATACACTAACCCCATTGTAGGGCTGGGCGATATGGCCTAAAAACAAGATCCCAGAAGTTTTTCCAAGACAAATTAAACAATTCTACATTAAAAATGAACCCAAAAAGCCAACAAAAGCTGCTGTTACACAGCCTACATTGATTTTCACACAAATCTCACCTCTGACATGGCTGAATTTTGAATTGGCACATGGGGTGGCCAATCAAAATTCAGGGGCCCATGCCTCTGCCCAGGCAAGTCACACCCTTAAGGTGCATTCACACAACCTGGGCGACGTTTAGCCACAATCAGCTGTGACCAGATCTCAAGCTATGTGACAGACAAGATCTGGGCGACTTGGTCGCATCTTTGGAGACATGGGGGCGGGGCCCCTGTTGCTGCAGATGGAAACACTGGGGTCACTTTGGATGCAGAGCAGGTCGCAAAGTTGAAAAATTTGATCTTTTCAGGCAATGTCGCATCACAAGAGCCAATCAGCATTGTGCGGGTGCGTGATGACACCCATGACAGACTGTTTTTAGTCTGGTTTACAGAGTGACAATCTATGTCTGTGTGGGAAACATTAGTTAGTGAGTACATTAGTTCCGCCTAGACGGACCGCAGAGAACTCGCAGAAGATGCTGCTGCAGGGCTATCAGTTGCTGTGTTTTATGGTTGGTAGGTGAGTGAAAAGGATACAGTTGAAATAATGTCAGCTAATACATCCTATTATATGATATATGATCATGGGGTGAAACTCGAGCGGGTGTGATGTCACTGAGCAATAGCGATAAAATGTGCTATTTGTACAGGCGACAGGACTCTGGTTTGCAATACGATCTTGGTCGCCAAGTAGTGTTCGGTGTGAACGCACCTTTAGGATGTGACTGCGACCCCGACTACCTGAGAAACACTTGACTATGGTGAACCTTTTTGATGTCATTCATTTTGAGAACCCGTGGAAACAATAACTGGTTTATAAGTCCTCCTACAAATACAAGTTCTACAAAGGTCACAGGGCTGTGGAGCGGTCAGTCAGACAAACTCTACCACACCCACACAGTCCTGAGAGGAGGTCGAGTTAAGGGCACTTCCACCTGTGGGTGCCCAGTGCATTTAAATCATTTCATACTGTGGGTGTCTGTGAAGTCTGGTATTTGATGGCCAATCAGCTTCAGACTTATGAAGTGAAGGATTTCTGATTGTGTCTCTTTCAATGGATGTTTTTCATTACTTTACTTTGTACATCGGACATTTTTCAACATTCTAACTCTTCCTAAACTCTTCCCTAACACTAAGAGTAACCTTTTAAAAACTTTTAACAATTACACTTTTTATAACACTTGAATAACAAAAAAAACCCATCTTTTTCTTTTTTACGTGCACAATGAAAAAAACATTCAGATTTTTTTTCCTTTAGTGCCTCCCTGTAATGTTTCCCTCCTCATCTGATTGAAGTTTGAATGAAGAGAAAGAGTGGGGACATATTTAAAATGCATTTTATTTTCCTTTACAAGAAACAAAAGCAGACAAAGAAATAAGATGAGGGGGAGGGGGAGTGGAACAGCTGTATATAAAGAGATGCAACCTCTTGCGTCCTGAAAAAAATATGTACAATTCAAAATAATATCCATACAAAACATGCCACATACAATAAAAATGATCATTATATTTATTCATATTCCCTAAAAGTATCTCTGCTGTACAGATGCAACATCTTTTTAAAAAGTAGGTGAGGTTAAAAAAAACCTTCAATTTTTGAGCAAACTTTATTAAATTATAAGATATGCAGAGAACTTAAATTAAGATTCAGAGACTTTTTTAAAAATTATTCAGGCTAAAATCCAGTGAGTGGCATCATAATGTCTCATCATGGTCTTCCCTTGAAATAGAAACATACCAAAAAATATATATATATTTATATATATCATATCACTGCTTCGGATACTTGATCAATATCTACCACTTTAGAGAAGATCTCCGTTATACTATGAGAGAGTGCAATTCATTACCAAGTTAAGTACGGGGTTAACTTTGAGTATTACATCATAACATACATTAGGCCAAGGAACCATTTCACAAGGTTTACCAACACATTCACTTCTATAGGGAAGGTAGAAAAAGAACGCAAAAACACTAACAATAGTCTAGGGAGTTCAAGATTTTCCATCCAAGAGTATATGAATCCAATTGTGAGACATTTAGAGGGACAGGTTTTGGTAATCGACAAGCAGTAGCATAAATAAAAAGAAAAATAAACACAAACAATATTACATAAATACAAATGCTATGCACCATTGTACTGCTGTACTCGAAAAGTCGAATAATTCACCGTCCAAACTCTTTTTGTAATCACACCGTCTTCAGTCAATTCAAGAAGACCAGACTTTTTTTTCCTAACAAACTTGTCACTGAGAGCTTATAGCAAAAAACACTAATAGAAAAAAAACAGGTAAATGCAAAACACTCTGGTTCATATACATAAAGATATTAGTTTGCCATTTTACATATATTTATATTTATATACAGCTTTATCTTTGTTAAAATGATATCCAGTGGTTGATTTTTTCAATTTCTCTACACTCTTGTCTTCCTTGATTACAAAGGGGCTGAATAAAGAGCCGCTGTCCCCCCTCTAATGCATATACCATATATACAGTTTATACAAGTTTGCATTTTTAAATCATGTGAGGTCTTAGGTTAGGAGGGGAGGAAACTAAGTAGTATGGGAAGGTGGAGTTTTTATTTTTTTAGTAAAGCTCCCTTTAAAGACTTTTTTATTCATCTTACATAGAAGTGAAAACAAATGCCCTTTTTTCCAATAAGTCTTACCCTGCCGTGAGTTCAGCCGTGCAGAGGAGGACAGTACAAGCACTAGAAAAAGAGGAAGAAGCACACTACGGAGGGAAGAAGAGAGAGTGCAGGCTGGACTCAGGCGGAGGAAGACTTACTACAGTAAAGTTTAACAACAGTCCACTAACAGAGAGGAAGAGGCATGATTTAGAGTAGAAGGTTGAGTCATGGAGGGGAGGAGACAGTAGTCATGCATCCATCGGATTATTCTCAACTTCAATGACTGAAGCAGAAAATGTCTAATTGTTTTGTTATGGACGACCTTGCCGAAGACTTCTCGCCCTGTGATCCAAAAAAAAAAAAAAAAAAAAAGGTGGATGTTCTTGTGCTTCCACACTGCTAACAAGATTTCCAGACGCATAAATAAAAGAAGAAATAAAGAAAAGCTACATTAATATCCAGGATGATTTGGCGGCATATAGGACACCAGCTAAGCTTCTTGATTGTGATTTTAATGCTTATCAAAACTGTCATATAATTCCTCTGTATAAACAACTCATGAATAATAATAATTATGTTGGCTCATTATTGTAGAACATCATCAGCATAGAGTGAATAGAGCAAACCTGCTGCTTAAGTTTCCCTGCTTGTCCGAGAAGCCCATAAAAACATCCCCCCTCCCCTGGTTCCACAGTAGCAGTTAACAGTTTTTTTATTTTTTATTTTTTTTACAAAGCAGTCACTTTCCGCTATATCAATGAGGTAGACAGGGTCCGATAACCCACCTTAGGGCTCCGCGCAGGCAGAACATCTGCTGCCTCTTGAGCCACACATCAATAGCATTTTGATTTTTATATTAACTTACATCTTTTTTTATTTCTTTTCCATCGGTCGTGTGCATTTCTTACACAGAGCCGCACATCAAGATTGTCTAGCGAGCCAAATATCCGAGCTTGTCTTCATTGATGACTTGATGGGAAAGTGCCTTTTATTCTGGGAGGTGTGGTCAGGAAGTAGGTCCGACTTGAAACATAAAAAAATGCATCATTAGTTTATTCTTAGTACTTTTTAAAAATGGCTTTTGTCGAGTATTGATATCAGAGGGTCATTTGGTAGATGTCGAGGATTGTTTGTTTTCCAGCTGCTGAAAGCTTATCAAGAACAGTCGAGGTGAGGGGGTCAGGGGGGTTTGGCTGAGGAGAGGGGGATTCACTTTAGTCCAAACATGAGTGTAAGCGCCACCATCCAGTTGCTGCTGAAAGAGACGGTCTCTTGCCTTTATTGTTTAATGCTCTTCAAACCTTTGGCTACTGGTGTCGTTGTTTTGAGTCTTTTTCAGTGACGGAGGCTCCGGCGTCCTCCTCGACTTTCAGGTCAGCTTATGCACTGGCTGTGTGGGATTCAAAGGCTTTGGCGCGAGATTGTTCTGGCACCAATCAGAGGGAAAAGTCTCCATTTTTCTGCTTTCTTCACTTCAGTTCATCCACTTTCTGCAGTTCCATGCTCCACAGTGGCAGGGGATCTTGTGCTGATCGTCTTCAAAATCAAACTGGTAGTCGTAGGTCAGCTGGAGTGAGAAAGAAAATTCTTATTTCTTTTTTTTTTTAAACAAAACACAATAAAGTACAGAAAAAACATATTTATAACAGAGTTCAATCTTTCCATATCTCATAATTCCATTCCATTTTGAAGGTGATGAGTTGATTCAGACTAATTCAAGTTTCTAAATCAAAGCTCTTTTTGTTTCCAAGGGGGCTTCTATAAAATTTTCCTACAAGGTGTTGTGTGCTAGACACTGACAGACAGCTCTAAAAATGCTTTTAAGACTTCAAAGAAGTAAAACAATTATTGAGTAAATAATAGTTGAATATAATTCAGCTTTATATCTAAAACTGGTGCTTCTGCTTCTTTAAACTCCATGTGATAGCATGTAAGGTGAGTAAATAAAATTGAGTCTGCATACCAAATACATCATATCAAGCTCTGTCATACTCGGGGTGTTGCAGAATCTAAAATGCACCTACACACTTTTGAATGAAGAAGGAATGGGCTGTATTTTTTGTTGCTGCTTCATTAGTGAGCTAACAGGCTAACATTAGCAGCACAACCTGCTAGAACCAGCCCACACTTTACTCCAACTGTGTACTACGGAGGAGCAGGCAAACATTACAAGCAGACGACGACAATAGTCTATCTAGATATCGAGTTTCAGAGAATAAGTCATCATTCTGACATGAATTTGACACATCTAACCTATAGATCTTTTGCATCTTAAAAGTTGAACATAGTGAAAATTTCAATAACTGTCAGTTGTTGTAAAAGGTTGAAAAATAATAGAGTATTTCAGTTAGCCTGGATGATAAATTGATTTGGTCTGTATATATATATATATATATATATATATATATGTGTGTGTATATATATATATATATATATATATATATATATATATATATATATATATATATATATATATATATATATATGCATACATATGTGTTTATATTATGACAGTGTGAATACCTGAAGATTTTGGCTTTTAAAGGCTGTGGTCTTAAACTTTTGATCAGCTGATGAACAGCCTATTTCAGATTAATGGCTGCTTGCAATAAATTGCTTACTCCAAGTTTTTTTAGTTTCGCTCTCATTTCTTCTTTTTGCGTTTTGAAGCTCTACTTAGAACCTCCTTAAGATCCAATAGTGCAAAATGTGAATTCTTGCAAATCTTCAAATTCTCTTCAACAGCAGTTGTAATCCAAAGGACCTCTTTCACAATACATGTAATTTTGCCCACAGCCCAATTTTTTGTTTATTGTGTGGTATTTGTAGTACACCCAGAGACTCCCAAGAATATACCTTCAGAAAATCCAAAAGTCATCCAGGGCCTGTACTATGACCTATTTTATGATCATTGCCATAGGTGTGAGCCAGGGTGCACACTTTACCCCAAAACTTACTCAAACACAAATAATAAATCATCAAATTGGGTCAAATCACCTTCACTGAAGTCTGGTGCATCTTTTGAAATCAAATGTAAAGCTAAGTATTACAATTGAAAGAAGTTATTGAATTTTAACTGGAAAAAAAATAGTTTTTTTATGATTTTTTTCAACAAATTCAATTCTTTGGAGATGTGTCTGACCAGCTTACAGTTGCTGTACACCTAAAATACTTACAAATTATTTGGCCACATATATATTCTCAAAGTGGGAAAAAAATCATCAAATTCTGAGACCGGTAAAGTTGTTCAATTAACAGCTTGGGTTACTGTGGTAGAATCAGGATACTGTTCCATATCTTGTATATCAGGGAACCTTTAAAGATTTGTTCAGAATTCATCCTTTAAGTATGATTTCTTTTAGAATTTGAATGCTAGATTCAAAACAAACATTTCACATGAAATGTTATTCATTTTAATATTGAACAGCCACAAAGGGCCTGTATATTATGCCTTTGTGATGAGATAATAATGAGCCATTGATACAAGTAAAAACCGATGCAGTTTTGGATTGTTGTAATCAGACTGTATATATCTACAATGACAGCAATACATAAACATTACTTCTGTCAATTTCTGTTTCTAGTACTTATATATACATGTAATCTGCTTTATGGCCTTCGTGTCTTTTTGCATAGCAACGGCTTGGACAATTTTAATTTGTAGACTGGAACTATAGTGAGGGAAAGGGGATCTGAGAAATCCATAAGATGTATGATTGGCTGGTTATTTCATAGAATGGAGTGTTTGAATTTGCTTGTGTATGGTTGGAGGGGTTTCTGATTTTGAAAATGTTTATAATATCTCAAATAATAGATTACAGATGCAACATGTGCACACATGCCAGAGGTTCTCTTTCCAGCAGGACAGAGACAATAATATGCCTTCACAGGATCATCTGATGCATTCTTGTCAAATTGAATCCAAACATTGTATTTTATTTGAGATCTGTGACGAGAATGAATCTGTCCCCTAATGAGATCAGCATCATGCTGGTAAACCCAAATCTCATAGTCACCATCATTTTTTTCATGCTCAGCAATGTAGCCAGGGGACTGTTTGATTTGGTATGTACCGCATGTTATGGTCTCAAGGTATTCCAGATCCACATGAGGGAACGAGATATCAGATGCTTCAAGCTTCTGCCATTCACTACGAGCTCTACGTGACATATTTGTTTTTTATTTTTCAAACCTTTCATGGAATCAAATGACCATGCTTACTAATCTTTCCCAAGCTACACTGTCAAGATATTTTCATACAATTGAAGATATTTTGAAAAAAAAAAATGATGGTATATATATATATAAAATACAATGTTTGGATTCAATTTGACAAGAATGCATCAGATGATCCTGTGAAGGCATATTATTGTCTCTGTCCTGCTGGAAACTTTACCGGTCTCAGAATTTGATGATTTTTTTCCCACTTTGAGAATATATATGCGGCCAAATAATTTGTAAGTATTTTAGGTGTACAGCAACTGTAAGTTGGTCAGACACATCTCCAAAGAATTGAATTTGTTGAAAAAATCATAAAAAAAACTATTTTTTTTCCAGTTAAAATTCAATAACTTCTTTGAATTGTAATACTTAGCTTTACATTTGATTTCAAAAGATGCACCAGACTTCAGTGAAGGTGATTTGACCCAATTTGATGATTTATTATTTGTGTTTGAGTAAGTTTTGGGGTAAAGTGTGCACCCTGGCTCACACCTATGGCAATGATCATAAAATAGGTCATAGTACAGGCCCTGGATGACTTTTGGATTTTCTAAAGGTATATTCTTGGGAGTCTCTGGGTGTACTACAAATACCACACAATAAACAAAAAATTGGGCTGTGGGCAAAATTACATGTATTGTGAAAGAGGTCCTTTAAGGAAACTTACATTTTGTGTTCATTTATGTGATCCCTGTAAACTAAATGATACATATTTTACTATTATTATTACCTGTTTTTACTCATGCTATGTCCAGTGTTTTCAAACTGAAATAAAACTTCCTGTTGATGTTTACCCATATTTCATATCACTCACCTTCAATCTTTTCCCTAGAAATTAGGATTTAATAGTTTTATACAAGACACTGATCCAGTGGACGAGATGACAATCAAAAATAATTAAGGAAATGATCATTATTATTCTGAAGGTCTTGTTTATTTCACATAGAGACATCAGTAGGCATTTCAGTCTGTCAATTAAGCGGGTAAAAACGTTCAGACTATTGGCCCTCTTCACGCTGCCGTTTTAAACATTAATATTTACACCCAGGGAAGTTTTGGTCTTTACTGTGAAAATTGCAGGGGGACTGAGTTAAGCCCAGAATTTTCATCTCCAGAGGAAGTATCAGAGGAGCGTCAGAGAACTGTGTGTGTGTTTTCATCTGTGTGCTTGTGAACCAGTAATAAAAGAATAACAATAAATAGATATATTAAGAAAAACAATGATAAGAATAAGAGTATGGCTTAGACTTAGTTTTGTATGGTGTCTTGAGATAGCATTTGTAATAATTTGGCAATAAACAATTAAAGATTGTGAATCCAGGCCCTGTTAAAGCTGAGCTTGTGAAGAGCTTTTCTGGTCTTTCTGACGACTCCCCAGCTTTTACAGCACAGGTCACACTGACCCATTCACCCATTTGCTCCCACATTCACTCACTGATGGTAAGTTACCCATTAGCAAACACAATCACACACTGTCATACCCCTTTACACACTACTAATGCAGCAGTAGGAGCAATTGGTAAGTAAGGTATCATGCCCAAGGACATGTGGACATGTAACAGACAAAACTGGGCTCAAACTTTCGATCTTCTAATTGATGGCTGGACAACTCACCAGACTGAGCCACTGATGCCCAAAACAAAAAGCTGCTCCTCATGTAAAAAGGCTGAGAAAACTTTTCAAATGATGACTTCTGATTATTCCCCCTCAAAGTTCAAAAAGCATTTTCTCCAAACACTGACTGATGTTTTTTAATTAAGCCAAAGTTAGCTGAACTGACCAAAGGTCTTCATTCACACAGTTCAGTTCATTTAAGACTCTTTTCAGCGTAAAGTGAGAGTGCATGACATGTGGTTGACTCCACAGGTGCATTTAGCCACCGCCAAGGGCCAGCCACAAAGACGAGTTAAAAGCTGCTATCAAAGTGACGTGGGCTTCAGTAAAACTTTAACAGTGCTATAGGCTGATGCTTACACACTACACCACAAAGATGCATTCATATGTGGGGAGGAATTAAAAAAATATTTGGCATGTCTGTATGAAAGTATATTTTTCACTTATCTCTTGTATTGAAGTAACTTTTGCAATCCTGGTATTTACGATCTATACACCATAATAATCAAGATTTTAACAGAGAAAAAAAATACATTTCACTTTATGTAAAATAAATGTGTAATATATAGCAACGTTTTATTTTTGATTTAAATTATTGTAAAAAGAACTTGTCCACAATATTCTTATTTCTTTTGCACCTCTTCAAGTCAGAATGAGTGGTGTTGTGATTTTAATGCTCTGTACCTCTTCTCCCTTTGGGATCCTGCGGCTGGAAATGATGATGATCTTGTCCTCTTTATCAAATGTGACCACTTCAGCAACACAGTTGGGGGCACAGGAATGGTTGACATAGCTGAATTGAAAAATAGAAAAAAAGACTGGTTAAAAAGTTTTTTAACTCAGGGGTTTACATAAGAAATTAAATCAGAGATGAAGACTTACCGAGCTGGGCCACCTGTCAGAGTGGCATCAATGACCTGCTCATTGTTGATGCGGAACATGTAGATCCCACGGTTCTACAATAGACGAAAACGACAATACATAAGAACTATGGAAAAAAACATTTTTAATCCAGAGCTTAATGTCTTTCAGGTTCTGGAGGCTTGTCCACATGTATGCATGCAGAGTATGTAAACTGCACATTTGAATATTAATATCAAATTTAAGAAATGTCCCATCAATAGGTAACTGTGGTTTTCCCTTCAGTGGTGAATTCTTTAAACTTTATTCTAAGGGAGCTCTAAAGCTGGGCACTTCAATTTAATTGCAGTGGTTCAGCTTGCTCCTTACCTGTGACTCATAGATCTTCTCCCTGCGATTAGCCACCTCGTTGCGAATGACGGTACCAATGTACTCAATGACCATGGTGTGCTTCTCCAGATCTTTTGCGGCGTACAGACCCAGGCCCTGAATGCGTGATCGTGCCAGATACACGTTATTCTTCCACTCAGTCTTCAGGCGGCGATACTGGGACGACTTTGAGTGGACAAACTGCTTGCTGTACGGCGTGTTTAGCTCTCCAGTGAAGGTGCTCTGGTAGGCCTTTGACACACTGGTGCTATTTAGAGTGTGAGGTCTTCAGAATAACAAAGCGGTAAAGGAAGTGTGAGTTGGTGATCAAAGGTGACGTTGGAACCACATTGTTAAAAAAAAAAAAGGCATAACTATGACCACAGTACACATACATAACATAAATGATGACTTGGTCTGTTCTAGGGATGGGAATTGATAAGATTTTATCGATACCAATGCTATTAACGATCCTGCTAATCCATCCAATTCTTTAAGGATTCTCTTGTTGATTCCTGCAGATTTTCCGTGTGGGCAAATGTTGGCCTGTAGTTTTTCAGTGGCAACAATGTCAAACACACATGTCACAGCATAGATAACTGCTTCTGCAAGTTGCTGGTGTTTCCACTCACTTAAGGTTGTGCAGCAGATGCCTCTGAACCCTGTCAGTGGAAGGAACTGATCAGGGAATTGATTAGTAAAAAGACTCATGATATTCATACTTTGATGGAGCTGTTAATGATTCTCAACTGGAAATGGTTTTCGATTCCCATCCCTAGTCTGTTCACACTTCATTAAAAACACTGATAGGGTTTATACAACAGCAAGAATACAGATTAAAAAGGGCATGATTATCATGACCTTTACTCCTTTTGGTCATTGACCCTTAAACTGAGATGTCTTGATTTGGGTCTTGAAAGTGACCACAGAGGTTTTATTCAGTTGAATAACATCCATATTAGAGTGACTTGTTACTAAGATGATGCCTCTTTACCTCTTGCACTGTGTGGAGACTTTGGGCTCTGAGCGGGCGCTGCCAGTGGGATTGATCATGAGTGGGAGCTCCATCAGAGGGTGACGACCATATCTGAACTGGTAGTTCTGACAGTGCTCCACTCCAGGAAGCTAAGAAAGTAACAAAATCACACACATTTTGAGTCATGCACTGTTTTTACTTAAAAGTAGTTATACCAGAATTGAGTAGCCCTTTCTGCACATATCAAGCATCATTCCTGACAAGGCACAGGAACTTTGATGAAGATAATTCAGTAAGTTAGATGTAAGTAATTTAGTAGGGTGAAGATAATTATTTAACCAACAGGTTTGGTACTGAGAACCTGCCGCTGGTTCTAAATATCTTAAATTTGTGGATATTATTCAAATCTGCTTTTTAGTTTTTAACAGAGTCAAGTCTGAGTCAGATTCCATTGAAGCTGTACCTGGGATTTAAGACATAAATTTATCTTTTTCCTACAAATAGAGACAGCATTACGAAATAGAAAAACAAATCCTGCTGATGAATCACAGACATGCATACTGCTGTAAGAATAGCATCTTATTCAAAGTAATAAAATACTTTAGCCTGGCTTAATATTTTCATGCACCATGGTAGGTAACAATATCAAAATATATATATTTTTTAATATATTGTAACACTTTCCATTATTAAAATTAGCTTGGGTATGTCGATTTATCCTGACAAAGATTTGTCTTTATTTTCATAGAGAAAAAGAGAAGTAAAGTAGTAGTAAAAAGCATAAATATCAGTTTGAAAAGTGCTTTACACTTTTTTCCTACTGATTGACATTCTTACCGACTCAGTGATGCGCATGACGGCATGAATAGTGAGGCCATACATTTCCTCTCCCTTCACATGTTCAGTGAACAGTTTTAACATGGAGGATTCTTCCCGTAGTTTTGCCACCTGCTGCACCACCCGATCCCAGATTCCTTCAAACATGAGGAAGGAAATGAATTAGTCAGACGTGGTTATTGTGCCATAAGTGTCAAAGCATAACAAAAAGATCTGTAGTAAACATCAGACAAAATTAAACTGATGTGTTTTAGGCAATGTCAACATGTAGGTAGGCATTTTTTAGGTCTCAGTCCCTGTTCAAAAGAATAACCTCATCTACACGTCAGGTTTACAAAAACATCGTTGATATCATGAAAACCCATAAATGGACATTTCAGTACTGTCATGTCAACAATGTCCATGACATAGAAAAAATGTCATCCTCTTTCCTCTGCAATGATGGTTTCACGCTTAAATTTCATCCATCAACCCAAAGACAGACAGCTGTTATAGGTCAATTTGTGACCATATTTGGTGTTCACTAGTGTGCTCTGCAAATGTTTTTTTTTTCATTTAGATTTCAAGCCAAGACATCCGATGAGCTATTGCTAACACCATGCTGAAATAAAAACAAAACAGTCCAGAGTACTCTTGCCGATTTCAACATCTGTTGTAACAACAGCAACCACAGAATAGTTAACAACGTCCAGTTAATAACACTGAAATCGGCAAAAGTTTAGCATTGTTAACCAAAGCACAACTCTCATGTAAACAGAAGTGATAACATGGCTCAGTGCTGTCAAACAGAACAAACCAGCACAATGTTTGACATTTCAAGCCCTATACACTATTTTTCTTGTCTTCATGTACAAAAGGCCTGAGCTAAACATACTGAAACGGCAAAAAATCTGATTTTTTCAAAAACAATATGGCCCCAGATGCTGAAACAGCAGTTGTAAAATACACCTTTAACAATATCACCCATCGTGCAATTCACCAAAAAAATCAAAGGGTGGCAGTAGAAGTCAAACTTCATGAGGCAGCACACATTACAAATTTAAAATTACTTTTATAACCTTGGACAACCAGAAATTTAAGTGATGCAATCATTTATCTATGTCCACTCTGTTTTACAGAAATGAACAAAAGTTGTTGGAAAATCTGTAAAAGGGGAAGTCAATGTCCATATCATAGCCCCTGTATCAGGATATTTATTGTTTTATGAGGCTGTTGGAAATACAAAGCCCAAACATAAACTCTGTCAACGGTTTCTGAAAATCTTTGCCTTTAAATTTTCATGACAATATGTTTTAAGAGACCAAAAGTGCTGTCTGCACTTGTACAGGAGGCAAAAACGCACAGAAAAAGCTACATTTCCAAAACAAACACCTGCGTGTGAACAAGGCTGAAGCTTTTAGGACAAATACATGAAGCTGAAGCAGCGTGTATGTGTTTACCCTCTGGAGAAGAGTCACGATAGTGCAGATCCTCCATGCCCTGTTCCAGCACTCGAACCTCAAACAGAGGCCGACCTTCATCCTCACTGATGCGGCAGCGGTAGCGACAGCGCTTGTTTGGCAAACGCGTGCTCCAGTAGATGCGTGTGGCTTCATACCCAACAGGGAAGATGGCTGTGGATGAGTGGAAGTTTGCCATCTGGGAGGGGAGCAGCTGGCCGACAGCATGAAAGATAAGACCTCCGACCCTGAACAGGTGGATCCGGTCACCTCGCTGTAAGATGCTGGCTATCTGTTTGACCTCGTCACGTTCAATGTAGACGCGTCGCAAGACAGCAAAACTGATCAGTTCATCTTCACTGGGGCCCTTCAGCTTGTGCTGGGTGCACAGCATGGTCTTGTCTTTGAAGAACATGCAGCGTGCTCGGATAGCACAGGCAAAGTGGTAGACATTCGGGCAGCGAAGACGGTTGCAGCTGTTGGTGGCACCTGTTTTCTGGCAGTAAGCACACAGAGTCCGTAATCCACGACGCAGGGCTACCTCCACATTAATGAGGGCTCCACCCTGCGTCTCATACACTTCTGTAGACCACAGGGCACAGTTAAGATGCACCCATAGGTCCACATCAATGTTGAGCAGTCGAGCAGGCCCATCTGTGGCTCCATCGCCTTCCTCGTGGCAGAAGCAGCATTTACGTTTATCCCTTGGCAGCTTGTCTGGTCGAAGAGTTATGCGCAGGCGTTCCATCAACTCTGCCACCTCACGGCTGTTCTCTTTCTTGGACCCACCCTTCCGAATGGTGATAACAATATCAAGACGTTTCCATCGAATCCCCTTCCATTTTTTCACTTTGGGACGTACCACCTCTTCATCAGGGGAGAGAGGCCGACGGTGCTTGACACCCTTGGGGGAAAGTTCCATGTTGTTAGGAGAATCTTTGGGAGGGTGAGCTGGATCAGGGACCGAGTCCTCTTCCTCCTTTGTAACAGGACCCTGATTATCTTCAGCTACAGAGGTTTGTTCTGGGATTTCATCCACCATCTTTTGATCTGTGACAGACTCTGGAGGAGGAGGAGCAGCAGCTTCAGACTTTGGGACATCAGCTGGTGAAGCAGCTTCAGCAGGAGCATCAACGATCTGTTCAGGCTCAGTCTTGACTTGGACACCAGTGGGACTGGAGGGAGCTGGGGATGGAGAGGCAGATTTTTTTGTAGCTTCAGCTTCAGTAACTGGATCCAGGACAGATTCAGGAGGCTGTGGAGGGGACGGTGATGGAGGCGGAGATTCCTCTACTGGTATAGCAGGCAGGTGCCGCACATCCAGGTCGCTTACATTGGTTGTGTAACAGTGCAGGGCTGGTTTGTCCTCTTTCTCTGGGAATTCCTGGGAGAGTAATGCAGACATGAGAACTACAGCTCTAAGGAAATGTACTTTACACCATGTCCTAACAACATTTGAGCATCAGATGACACGTCCCATCGCACAGCAATAAACGTTAAATGTCCACACTGAATCCCTTAAATATTTATCATGTCGGGCAAATAATTTTTTGCCTTTATTTATAGTGGAAAGAGAGGGGGCTGGAGAGCAGGGAAGACATGCAGGAAATAGGCTGCAGGCTGAAATCAAATCCAAGGCTGCCTGGACAAGCCAGAGCCTCAATATATGGCAAGTACGTAGATATAGCCCAATCAGCTACCTGCACTCTGGATGTGTCACTTTTTATACCTAGAATTTCATCCAAAAAGCTGGCTGCAGTTTGAGCATTGGTGCTGAGAAATGCATCATCAGGATCGCAAGTACAGCCACTGCAATCACACACATTTAACACGACCCAACGCTATTTAAAGTACACTCCAGTTCAATGTAGATTAACAGAAGAGGCAGAATTGCAGCTCAAAATGTGCAAGGACATGCAGTGATGCAAGCTGGCCAAGGTTGGCACATTTTTTTAGCAGTATTTCTAATTCATCAAGTTAAAATTCTTCATTCAAATAAAACACTGGTATATCACAAAGAAGATAAACTGTGTGTAGCAGGGATTTGTTTTCCTTAATGTAAGATAAAAAGCAACAGTAGCAGCATGGTCCCAACGTCCCTTATCCCTTTAAGAGACTGCAAAAAAATGACTGCAGCTTATACAACAGTGTGACATATTTTATGGATATTATAGGTAACCTATGTACTTTGTATGTCATCGTGATCTTTAAATTAAGTTCTTCATTAGATGGGTGGAGAAACTAATGTGTAGTGCTTTGAACTGACAAGTGGTTAACTCGAAGGCTTGTCAATAAATGCCACACTCTAAGCTAAATAAAATTTCTCTCCAGTGTTTTTTCCAGGGAAAGTAACGCATTTCTATCATAATTGGATTCTATTAATGTGCCACTATCTCCATGGTGCAAAACAGTTAAACAAACTCAGCTAACTGAGACAAGTGAAAGAAAATCAAGAAAAATGCCCCACAGAACCTTGTGGGGGATTATTCCTTGAGCAGCACAGAGGTAAACAGAAATGGGCCAACAAGGTAAAAATGTCAGACTACATCATGTAGCTTGGAAATGTGTTGTTCACGGGCAGTTAGACGCTTCAATAGGATTTTATATAATCAAGCTGATTTTGCTGCTGCCTCACTCATGTCACATGCAGTCAGGACACGGTAATAAAGGACATATGATCACACAGGGATAAATAAATTATACTGTTTCCAAGTCTCCTGTTTTAGCCTACCTGCTTTATAAGTGCCAGGATGTCCACTTGTTTCTTCAGTGTACAGCCTGGCAGAGAAACATCAAACTGTCTTAGCCACTCATCCTGACTGGGTGAAGGGCCATCTTTTGTGCACAGCAACCCTGAAAACGAAGACCATATTAAAAAATATCCATTCAAAGGGACATTAACATCCATTCTTGTTCATTATGAAGGTATAATTTTCTTTTACAGTGTGGTAAAACAACTACTCTTCAAGCCTCACATAAAATATAAACAAAGATCTGCTTGTTCCAAGATTAGGGTCATATTACTCAAACTTTAGTTAAAAAGTGATGCCATATCAATACAATCAGAATCAATCATGGTCTCTAAGTACACACCTGACTGCCCGGCTCCTTTCCCAGACCCATCAACTCCAGGGATGTCTGGGTTTTGAGGGGGGAAAGTCACCTCATAAGAACCAGGCATCCTGATGTTTAGCAGCTGGGCCATGGCCATCATCACATGGTTTAGTTTCTGGAAACAAAAATCAGTTCAGGATTTTGTTGCTTATGAAGGAAGATAAAGAGAAATGCTAAAAGAATATGCCAGTTTCATACCTTGGCTGCAGCAGATGACAGCATGAAGGTAACAGACACCTCATTGTTTTTGGCCTTGTCCCAATGGTTGGATGTGGACACCACTTTGCCATCAGTAGCCTCTAATGGTTTGTTTTCTGGGAATGCTGCAAATGAAATTGGGGAAATTAGGCATTTCTGAAAAATTTTAATGGTAGGAATGAACAAAACTGTAAAATTAGAAAGATCTTGGAGAAAAGACTTAAGAGTCTCAGAAGAGCAAAAAAAATTGTTAATGTGAACCCTTTCCACAGTGCATTTAAGCAAAAGAGCTGCGACAAAGCTCAGTCATCATGGCACTTTAGGACAAGGACGTGATTTTTGTGACAATTTACTGTGAGGTACGGCTTTGAAAGAGCACAAGAGAGCATGACAGGGCAGGGCAGCTCTTTCAGATACGCACAAAGGCAGCCATACTCTGAAGCTCTCCCTGATGTTTACAACAAAGGCAAAGTGTTGCAGCGGCATGAATGGGACTTGCGATTGTTGTTAAAAACAGGAGTATGTTATTAACCCCAAGACCAAATTTTAGTCATGAAAAAGATCTCAAAATTTGGTTTTACACACCCACAGATCATTTAATTTGTTCCGTTTCAGTAAAAAAAAAAAAAAAAAAAAAGGTACAATGATGTAATTTCCCTTTGGATTTTTTTACGTTTGCACTGCAGTGTAGTAAAACATGCCAAACCACACATGGTGTAAGAGAAAGTTGCCATGACTTTCGGCCATACTCTGCATTATGGGAGGATAGTTAGCAGGTTATGCTGTCAACAAAATGAGTCATCATTTAAGAAAGGAGGTCATATGCCTTACCAGCATTTATACAGATGAGCAAATTTAATGACTGACACCCCTTAAGATATAAAAGATGAAGAACAGGAGGGCTTCTACTGCTTACCGGTTTTAACATTAAACCACAGACAATACCAGATAACATGGTTTCAAGAGATTAAAATGATCAATTCTCCTTCCTCAATAAGACTAAATTCTGGGAATAAAAACAAGGTTTTTTTTTTCCAATCAGTCAATGTTGAGAACTGTGATGCTCTGCAGAAAAAGTTAACTCACATTGTTAACCTATTTCTATATTTGTGGTATGTTGTGCCTGAGAATACGAAGTGAGTCCACAGGATCCAAATTATTATTATAGCCTGAAGTACTTTGCTAGCAGTACCACTATTATTACAACTACTACTGCAGTGTGATGCAGCTGTCAGGTTTCTACATCAATTTTATTTACTCACTGTAAACAAACCACTCCAGGGGTCGGTTGAAAGTGAGCTAAGACCACCTCTTTCAGTTAATCTTGGCACAGTTGTTTTGTACTGAAACCAACTTCGATTTCTGTGATCATATATTGCTCGTAATAACAAACCAAACCAAAGGGGAAATGCTTGGGTCGCACGCAACTAATCAAAACAATCTAGGTGTGAAAGCACCCTGTGTCACCTAAACAAATGTTCTAAATCTTGTACATTAAGCAGTAATATCTGCTCCAGAATGCAGTGGGCATGTTAATAACATGCACAAAACCCACCTCTTCCCACAAGATATGATCAGCTCTTTAAAAATTCTGCAACCTGACAATGGAGGGCTCATCTGGCTGCCTTACATGACCTGTCCAGAGCTACAGTTATGTTCATAATAATAGCAGTGTGTTTAAAAAGGTGAGTAAACCTCAAAATTCTTCAAAGAAATGTTATTTTAATGCACACAAATACATTGGGGACACTGCACATTCTATTTAAAAGCAAGAAAATTGGAAAAAGTAATTGAATTTGATAATATTTTACAGAAATTCAAGAAATATAATGTTCAAAAAAATAGCAGTGTTGACATCTTTATTTACAAACTCAAAAATGTAGTGTTTAAACTAAGAATTGCTTGATGATTCAACTTTCCTGAGAATCATAAGCTAATATTTAGTTGCATAACCACAGTTTCTGATAACTGCTTCACATCTGTGGTGCATGGAGCCTACCAACTTCTGGCACCGGTCAACAGGTATTGAAGCCCAGGACAATTGTACTACGTTCCACAATTGCTCTGATTTTCTTGGTTTTGCCTCATGAACAGCATTTTTTATGTCAGCCCACAAGTTTTCTATGGGATTAAGGTCCGGGGATTGTGCTGGCCACTCCGTTACTTGAATTTTGTTTGTCTGGAACCATGATTTTGCTCGCTTGCTGGTGTGTTTGGGGTCATTGTCTTGTTGAAACACCCATTTCAACAGCATTTCCTCTTCAGCATATGGCAACATGACTTCTTCCAGTATTCTGATGTACTCAAACTGATCCATGATCCCTGGTATGCCATAAACAGGACCAACACTATAGTACGAGAAACATCCCCATACCATGATGCTTGCACCACCATGCTTCACTGTCTTCACTGTGTACTGTGGCTTGAATTCAGTGTTTTCAGGTCGTCTGACAAACTGTCTGTGGCCCTTAGACCCAAAAAGAACAATCTTACTCTCATCAGTCCACAAAATATTGTGCCATTTCTTCTTAGGCCAGTCAATGTGTTCTTTGGCAAATTGTAACGGCTTCAGCACATGTCTTTTTTTAACAATGGGATTTTGCGGGGGCTTCTTGCTGGTAGCTTGGCTTCACATAGACGTGGTCTGATTGTTACAGTACTCACAGGCAACCTTAGATCTTCTTTGATCCTCCTGGAGCTGATCATTGGCTGAGCCTTTGCCATTTTGGTTATTCTCTGATCCATTTTAATAGTCGTTTTTCTTTGTCTTCCTCGCCTTTCTGGTTTTGGCTGCCACGTTAAAGCATTTGATATCATTTTAGCTGAACAGCCTATCAATTTTTTTTCCCCTTCTTTTATTAACTTCTTAATCAAAGAACGCTCTTCTTCTGAACAATGCATTGAACGACCCATTTTACTCTGTTTTTCAAGGACAAATGCACAGCCAGCATATGCAGTGTCAGTTGCCTTGATCCTTAAATAAGGGCCACCTGTTTAACACCTATTTTTTTCACAGTCAATTACCTCACTAATTGAACTCAGCACTGCTATTTTTTTGAACATGCCCCTTACAGTCAATAATTCAGTTTCACAGAATCAGCAGCATGCATGTCATGCCTGTAGGGTCTGTTGGTTTTCTATACCTTTACTAAACCTTCTAGAAACTTACTTGCAGTTTAGAAGTTGAAATTCTAACAAAAACAGTGATTTATCTTGCTAGTGATGTGGGACTGCTATTATTTTGAACACAACTGTACATGTTTGAACCATCAGAGCTACCATCACATTTACGTCGACGGGCAGATTTTGTGCTGAAAACTGTTTAATTTTAATATTGAACATATAAACACAAAGCCAGGCCTTCAGACATTTTAGTTCTTAGATTGCTTTCATACCCTACATGTTTGGTTTTAGACCAAATGACCTCTGGTTTTTATTTTTTACAAGTTCTTTGTGATGGTGTGAAAGCTTATGCAAACTCTGGTGCAGGCCAAACAGCCAAACTCTGGTCCACCTGAATACAGCGAGTCTGGGTCAGCTTCAGAACAAACTAGAGTTTGTTTCGTGGTGCGTATAAAATCGAACCATCTTAACCAAACAAGAACTAAACAGGGGAAGCAAACCCAACAGCAATGTCTTATGGCTTGACTTTGGCCAAATATCACAGCAGTAAATTAACACAGCATATATACACAAAATCAAGCAGCTGTTGGCCAACGTCAGCATTACTAGCACTGCCAGCCTCCAATTCACTTTGTAGGTTAATGTCTACAAGTCTGTGAGGAATATTGTTACACATTGCTCCAGTTAAATATGCCTGTGCCATCTGACACAGCCTGAATACAGCCTTCTATTTATGTTACCGCTTGAAATACTGCCAAACTGCTTTGCACTAAAATGTGTTATTCCTAATGTCCAGTTGTGCAGTTCTGGATCATAGTGCAACAATCAGCCAGATGGCAGGAAAAAGAGTCTGCGACTTCAGCCCCAACTAATCACAGAAGGCTACATTAGTCAGCATTTGATGGGCTTTGGTTCACCTGAAAAGAGCAGTCTAAAAGAAACCAAACAAAAATTGCAAAAACTATGCAAACTCACCTCTAGACAGAATAATGTCCACCAAACTCTATATTTGAAAGTGACGTTAGCGCAACTATCTAACTTGAATTTTTTAAGTACCAGTTGACCTGAGCTGCTCCTGTGAAAACCCCATTTCTTGATATTCCTCAATCATTTTCACCAGCATCAAAAGCAGGAACTTTTTCGTTGATAAACTTGTCAGAGGCAGAATGAATCTACTGTCACACACACTGACCTTGGGCAGATCTAAAACAGTGAGATGGGAGTTTCACTGCTTACAGTCAGTGACTTGAACATTATTGCAGCACTGGAGGGACAGGATTATGCATGAGAAACACATTAAATCGAAAACTAAATTCACTATTTCCCCTGCTCAAAATATCCGAGAGCTGAAGGTGGTGAAAAATTATATCCAGTCTCCATATAAATTATTTATTTTTTCAAATACAATTCTCAGTCTTCAAATGTTTATAACAACTACAATATAATATACAGTCTGCTTAGAGACTTTTTTTGCTTTTGCTTTACAAGGACTTAAATATTCAGAATGGGCCTTACCAAAAACTTCTGTGCAAAGCAGCTTTTGTTTTAGAGAATTAGTGATTTAAATGCTGTGTATTACCTGGAATAGCAGTGCGAGGTATGAGGGGAATGATGGGGGATATTGCTCTTTCTGTCTCTTCCTCTTTAGGCTCTCGTAGGTGGGGGAAACGAGGGGTTGCATCTCCTATGTTGCTCTCTGGGGAGGATGCAGGAATGATGCTTTCTGGGGCATCCTCATCATCACTCTCCATCCTGTAAAAAAGTAAAATCCTACATTTAAGGCAGCCCATTGAAAAAAAGTCTCTGTTTTCTATTGAACAAAGAAACCCTGGAGATTTGTCCAAATTACCTGATGTCCTCATTCTGGTTGTGTGGTGGGGTTGGGAGAGCTGCGAGAATGTCTACACTTTTCACCTCCCCTGTAACAGATTCTGAGGGGAAAATTAAACATGTGCAAGTTAACGTGTGTGCATCTGGAAAGAGATTAGAGAAACACTGATTTTGCATCTACAGATTGATTTTTAGTAAAATAACTTAATACTAAATCCTTCATCATTTACCCATTGGTTCTTCTGCTGGCTCTGTGTCTTTCTGACCCTCAGACAGTTCCTCCCCAGGTGTCACTCCATTCACCAGCTTGTGTTGTACTGAGGGTGGAGGAGTAGGTGGCAGGGAGGATGGAGGTGTTGGTGGGTTGCTGAGATTACTCTGTAAAGGCACAAAATATTACACTCAATGAATGACTTTTGATTTTGGAGTCAACTGCCCCATTTTTACAATTTATTAAAACACAAGCTACATTTACATGAGAGCTTTAATTCCCCTTTAATTCAGAATAAAACTTAAATCCTCTTTAAAAAGATTAAAAATGACCTTGTAAACACCTAATTCCAAATGAAAATAACCATTCCGATTTAAACTTAATTCCGAAGTAGGTGGCTGATTAATTCTGATTTTAAATCCAAATTGAATAATTCCCCCATCATGTATAAATTCACTCCACTTTAAATTAATTCCGGTCGTTCTGCACATGCTCGTTCCCTTGTCCTGTCGCGATGACGTACATATTCCGCGCTGACGGGAACAGGACGGCCACCCAAAGCAAGCGTTGGACTCAAGCCAAGACAATTCATTTGATCAGAGCCTGATCAAATAAGAGTGGATGGACGTAAGCATAAAAATGCGGACCTTTTAAAAGTTGTAGCGTCCAAGCTGGACGAGGTTTCTCTGACAGAGACGCTGGAGAAGCTGAACTGGAGTTTGTTTTCTTCCGGTACACGTAAATACGTCACTACGTCACGTCCGCCCCCTGTCCAATCAGAACCATTCCCAACCCCCAGACCTTAAGCAGAATTGAATAAAGGCGAATAAACGTGTTTTCCATGTAAACCTCAATTCGGAATTATCATTTCCATGTAAATGCAAAGGAGAATACTTTAATTCCAAATTTAAAAAATCATGTAACCATGGCCAGAGAAACATTAACTTTAGCACTAAATAGCAGGCTGACTTTGTGCAATCACACAATGCATGACCAATCTGCCTGACAACCCGCAATCAGAGCTCCCTTGTCTTTATGCTATGTGCGGTGCAGTGAAATTTTGAAGTAACAGGCAATCAAATGCAACTGTGATACACAGTTTAGCAGATAAACCTTTTGGGAAACTGGACAAATTTAAATGACAACTCAATTTAGGACAAAATGTGTCAAGTACGTAGTGTTGCATTGTTTTTGTTAAGTTGTTCGATAACAAACCATTTCTAGAGATGACGCCATTATGTGATTGACAGTAAATGGCTGCAGTTTAAGATACAGTTTTCGCTTCCATTATCAGGGCTCTTTGAATCTGAAAGGCTGGCCATTAATACTGAGCCAAGCTTAATGATCTGATCCTCAATAAGCGCTGGAATTACCCTTAGTAGGTAGATGACAACACGTCTTGTTTTCAGCAGACCACAGCAGAGTGTCAACTGTGTTGAATGCCTTTCCGTATGCTTTAATAGGGCAGGGAGATAGATCTATTATTTTAAACAAGATATAAGTTTAGATAGTATTGTTTATATAGAGTAGATGTAATTGATGCACTGAAATAGCATTAAGCAAGACATCACTTTGAGAAAAATCTCTTGACTGTGTGTTTTGTCTTCCTAGCCTTTCTCCCTTTCCATAAAAGCAAAAAAAAAAAAAAGTTCACATAAGACAACAGTCCTGTCAGCAGTGCCAGCATGAAGGGAAGAAAAGCAGCAAGTAACGCTACTGAAGAGGAGGCTGAATGGTAAAATGAAAAATGGTGCTTGTGCTTTGTGTTTAGTGAGCAGTTAAATGATGTTTGTTGTTGAGAATGTCAAACTGGTTGGAAAGAAGCTGCAATATTACAAATCTTTTCTAAATTTTACATAAGCACCGCAAAGTGCAATATGATGATTATGTAAAACAAAGAGCTGAGGCAGCAAACCCGAAGCTTTTATAGCCCTCTACACTATAACAATCCTACTTTAAACTTCATTAACAAGTGTCTTTTTAAATCATTTATCTGGGAAAAATATCTATATAATATTGCCATTCAGCTAAAAAAAATTTGATATAAATTTTGGTCCATATCACCAGCTCCACACTGTAATGGGGCCTCTCCACTACGTGGTAACAGCTTTACTACTACCCCAGTGTTTGAGATTTCCATTAGGTGTTGTACCTTATACCTAGCACAGTTTTCTGTATCCCCTCAGCAAGGTTCAAAGCAAGCTGAGTCAAAACTTGACATGGATACACTGCTGACCAATAAAAAGTCAGAGTATCATCACAATGACACAGGGGCATCCGACACAGAAAAAAAGGGTCTCCTATTGTTGCCTTCATACTGCTATAAGACTTTGTATAGTCTGATTTTTATAGTTTGTTGTTTCTCTGTTTTAACTGTCTAAGGAATTCCAGCTAAATTGTGTGCTCAAGGGCATCAGATATCAAACCATTGTCAGTGGCCATTAAAAGATGTGAAGACACGCCATTAAGGATTATACTCTGTATCCTTAAGCCAAAAAAAGATGTTGATGCATTGTTTGAACAAGGCCTAACTTTTTGATCAATTTCGTTTCAGCCAGCATTAGCTTCCCGTCATGTTGGGGCTCAGTCATACCTTAGTAAGTAACTGAGAGTAATAGTCAGGGATATTGTCCAACACTGCATTTCCAAAGCATCCTTTGAGCTGGGCTTTGCCATTGGCTGGGCTGCTTCCAAAAGGAGCAAACAGATCCAGACTGGCTGTGATCGAAGGCTCCATCAGGGGCAGCAGAGAAAGACCCTGAAAGGGATACATTCATGTTTCCACATCATTAAGAAGTACTCTCAAGACTATTAAGATTATGAAAGGAGAACAACAACAAAAATTTTTTTTTACCTGTTTCAGTTGCTTTATCAGGGCCTCTGCACTTTTTCCAGATTCTTCCTTTTTATTCTTCTTGCGTCCATTTGGCCCTCGGTCTCCTGCTGCCTTGTTAGTGCGCTTTGGCTTTTGAGCAGGGGCCCTTTTAGAAATGGACTGTAAATCCTGTAAGGGTTGTTGAAATTAGATATATTCTCGCTCAACAGTTATCAAAACATTAATTAAGAGAATCAATGCCCTATATACAAACATACCTCCATGTTTCTTGGAGTTCCTTGTAGTTTTTGCTCCAGCAATGCTAGTTTGCTGTTGATATGACCGTTGATCTCATTGTGGATGCCCTCTGACGATCTCTGAGCACCTAGCTGAAGGTTTTTAGTTCTCAGGAGTTTCTGCAGTAGTTGTTGTCCAGTCTCAGATCTAGGGCCTTGATCCCCAGGGTCTCCAGCCATGGTTCCAGCATTATTGAAGCCTGTGTTGCTCCCAGAATTAACCGGGTCAGCCATTGTTTCACACTTTATAGCCCCTGGGTGATCCTCAGTCTCACCATCACACTGAACTTCTCTTGGTTCCTGTTTAATATTCTGCAAGGTAATCTTGCACAGCTCCCCTTCTCTTGAGCCTTGTAATGGTTCATGGATGTGGCTGTCTGAAACCTGCTGTGGCTGCTGATGAACATGCATGCTTTTCTGTGGACCATTAGGGATACCTGAGGCTGTAAGAGGTGTATCGCTGGCAGATGACGGAGTTTCAACTTTCATTCCTGGACAGTTGAGTGGACTCTTTGCTCCTGGTGACCTGAGGGGAGATGCCTTAACTTGGCTGAATGGACTCCCCCTACCTGCCCTGCCATCAGCTAGAGGTGAGGAGACATGGGATGAGAGGGGTGACGCTGGGTGGGCTGGGCTCATGCCAAATGGACCTCGTGGAGAATAAGCATGAGATGGAGAACCCTGCATGCGGCTGGCTGCAACAGCCATTAATGCTTGTTGATTCTGACCAGGAGTTGGTGGACGGATCCCCATGGCTTGATTAAATGCATGCTTTTGTGGATCCCCTGGAGAGTTGGGTAATGGCTGACGAGGAGATGATGGTCTTATAATTCTGCTCTGGTCTACGGGGGAGGGTGGTATGGGTACCTGACCTCTCATCATATGTTGCATCATCTCCCGTCCTTGTGGCTGTTGTTGCCCAGGAACCATCATCCCCTGCTGCATCTGAGGAGTGGCACCAGGGTGCTGACCCATCATGCCTAACTGTTGCTGAGGGCCCATTCCTCCAAGTTTTCCTATGGCTCCATGTGCCACCTGTTGGACTTCCATCCCTGGCATCTGGTGTCCTACCTGTGGTACCTGTCCTGGTGGCATGTGAGGTCGAAGCTGATTTTGCTGGCCTTGACCCATTGACATCCGCAACATCTGCCCATGTTGGAGCTGCCGCTGAGTAATCATGGTCTGGATATGCTGTATCTGCTGGTTTGGAGGAAGATTACGGAGCTGAGGGTTTTGAGCAATTATTGCCTGTATGTTGATAGGGGTACGTATCTGACCAGGTGGTAGTCCAGGCCTCTGTGCCATCATCCCTTGGTGCTGGGCTCTCATCATACCCATCATAGCCTGCTGTTTCTGCTGCTGGGCCATGAGTGCTTGCTGTTGCTGACTATGGCCCATTAACATCGGCTGCTGCTGTCCAGGGTGCCCAAGGACCTGCTGTTGCATGCTAGGATCTTGTGGCGGCTGCATGGCACCTTGCTGTCTTTGCTGCTGAGCTATAAATTTAGCTGGATTCCCCTCCTCTTTAGCAGTTATCAAACCAGGCTTTTCCATACCCAGAGAACCTTGTCTTTGAAGAGAGTGTGGAACCTGTTGCTGCATCATTCCAGTTTGTTGGGTTCCGACAGGTTTCTGTTGCTCAGATACAGACTGAGGATTTTGTTGTTGCTGGTTTATATAAGCCTGGTTTTGTTGTTGCTGCTGTCTTTCCATGTCAGTCTGGTGATCATTTGCAGAGACTGGTTGGGAATTCTGATTTGGGGTAGAGGGCCCTGTCTGCTGTGGTGGTGTTTTTGAAACAGGGCTGAGGATCCCACCCTCTTTGGGACCCGAGTTTTGGCTATCTGGACCCCCTTGCGGTTGGGGTGTGTTACTTCCTGCTGAAGGTGAAGAGCCGACCTGTGGTGTCGAGGGCTGGGAATGTCCACCTTGCTCTTGGCTAGACTGGCTCATCAATTGTGTTGGATGTCTTTGTTGTGTCATGTGCTGCTGCTGCAGGTGGGCAATATTCTTTGCAGAATTTTGCTGTAACTGCTGCTGTGATGAAAGCATGCGTTGGGCCAGAATATTCTGTTGTTGAGGAGTCAACTGGGTCTGAGGACATCTGAGGCCAGGGTGACCTGGAGAGCCAACCATTCCCTGCTGCCCCATCATCATTTGAGGTCTCTGCTGCTGTGGTACACCTGGATGGTTCCCCATAAGCCCTGGTTGGGCTTCCATCATACCCTGAGCATGATCAACAGGCTGTCCTGCAGGAATGTTTTGTGGCACTGGAGCCCCTGACTGGCCTCCAACCATTCCTTGAGGGACCTGCACCATACTCTGCTGACTAGCCTGACTGGCCAGCATTACCTGCTGCTGGTTGGCTTGTTGTTGAGCCATCAGTGTATTACGCATCATGTCAGGTTGTGGTGGAGGGATTAAACCAGACTGTTGATTTGGGTGTGGCATTGGTTGCTGGCCCATCATTGCCTGCTGCTGCTGATGTTGTTGGAGCTTTGCCATCTGCAGCCTATGCTGGAGCTGTCTCTCTTGAAGAAGCCTTGGGTCTGTGCCCTGCATTCCAGGCCCCTGAGGAAAAAATCCTGCTTGGGCACCGGGTGGTACTGGTGGCCTTACACCTGGTGCTCTGAGCGCAGCAGGATGCTGTGGTGGGGCCCCACCCATAAAAGGCTGCCCTTGAGGCATTCTGACAGGAATTCCACTTTGAGGCATCATGCCAGGATGCTGGCCCATCACCGGTGCCCCTTGTTGGCCCATCATTATCTGACCAGGCATTCTGGGAAACATAGGCTGGGGTTGGCCCTGTGCAGGATGACTTGGGGGAAGAAGACCTGAGCCTTGTTGATGCTGCTGTTGCTTGCTTCTGTACTCTGCAATGAGATTGGTGTGCTCCTTCTGCTGCTTTCGTACCTGAAACAAAGAAACAATAGCATATATGGATTACGATACAAAGAAGAATGACAACTGTATTTGTGGTGGGAATCTTCTGACTTGATAAAAATTTAGGTACCTGGTCGAGCTGTTTCTGTATTTTGCTCTGCTCCTCTGTAACTAGCTTCAGTTTCTCTGCATCTGCCTCAGCAAATTCCCTGCCAGCTTTCTTTGCAGTGCGTTGCTTAGCACATAGGGCCTTGCGTGACTTTCGGTGAACCCCAATCTGCTCCTCCAAAAATTTTAACTGCATTTGCAGTAATTGTTGAGTGTGAAGCAGCCATTCCTCATATTGGTGCTGTTCAGCATCATCTGTAACAGAAGAAGAGAACTTAAGGCATCATTTCTGACAAAGGGTAATAACTTTTAATTATTCCCATAAGTTTATCAAGACATATTTTCAGATACTTGAGGACTTATGATAAAACATACTGATGATTCCTTGCACAAACTGGGGAGGGTTGGGTCTTGACTGAGTGGGATCACTTGTTTCTCCCTCCTAAAAAATTTAAAAAAAGAAAGCAGACATCTAAAAAAAACAGCTGGATCTCGAGTGTGAGGGGGCATTAAAGAGAGGCAATATAGCATACCTTTGAGGACCCAGTTGGAAGCTGTGATGGATCTGCACCTGGTGCAGAGGCGAGCCTCTGTGCAAGCAAAGATACTTGTTGCCTAATGAACAGAAATAAAAAAAATACATACAAGTAAATTTTAACCTACAAAGAGAGCAATTAAGTTATATCATATTTTGGTCTTTTATATGCAGCTTGGCATTGGCAGATTAATTTTGTCAACCGTTTATGATTTTAAAAAAAGTAGTTTTGCATTCAGCTATTTTTGATCTACAAACTTGATTGAAAAGATTGTCTTACAAAAGTAAAAAAGAAATTTCCTGTCCCACAAAGAGATAAATCAATGAACATATCAGAGGCTGAAACATCAAAACATACCTGTTAATACCAGGGGGACCAACCATTGGATCCTGTGCCAACACTCTCTTGATACCCTTGAGTGCTACCATCTTTGCTTTGGCGATTGGATCCATGATGTCATCAGTGGCAAATTTGTCCAAATCTGAAAGAATACGAAAAAAAAAAAAAAAACGGTTGAACAATATGGAAAGAACACATTATCGTAATTAAAAAGAAATGGGAAACCTATCACTTAATACCTTTATCCGGGAAGAAGCTGTTTGCCAGTGGGGACTGTTTGGCTAGTTGCTGTGACTGCTGTTGATGACTTAGGCTAGTATGCATCCCTGGCTGCACCATCCTTAACATGGCCTGCTGCTGGGCCACAGCCATGTGAGGAGTTGCAACTCCACTTCCCATGAGCCTTTGCTGCTGCTGCTGTTGCAGCATGTGGGGCACACGAGGTCCCATTCCTGGCTGAGCCATCATCCCTTGGTGTGGTGGGCGATGGTGCTGTGGCAGCATTATCTGCCCAGATGCTTGCGGGTTTGGCTGCTGATTTGGGATACCAGGAAAATGAGGCGCAATGCTTGCTTGGTGGAGTGAGGTGAGCTGCTGCTGCTGCTGCTGCTTCTGTTGTTCCTTCTTCTCATGCTCTAATAAATCTTGTATTAAAAGAGGTAGTTCACCGTCCAATGAACTTTCTACTTTGGCCAAATCTACAGCAGGGGAGTGTTGTCCACCTACATCAGGAAGTCCAAGTGGATCATCACCAATATCTGAATGTGAAGCAGCAGAGGGAAATGGCGATGCATCAGCTTGACCAGGCAAGGGGTACTGAAGCCCACCTAGTCGAACTGTACTGAGTGAAGCTTGCTGGTTTTCTGCCTGAACAGGTTTGGTTGATGAGGTGTTACCACCAAGAAGCATTGACACAGCCTCCCCTAATTCATCTTTCACTACAGGCTGTTCTGGCTGCAGCTGAGGGGAGAGCCCTCTGTCCTCTACTTTGATTTTGGAGGCATCGCTACTTTCTGTAGAGGATGACAGGTG
The DNA here is from genome assembly GCA_037902135.1 of Cetoscarus ocellatus. Taxonomy (NCBI): domain Eukaryota; kingdom Metazoa; phylum Chordata; class Actinopteri; order Labriformes; family Labridae; genus Cetoscarus; species Cetoscarus ocellatus. The sequence goes on from JBAMNC010000470.1 coordinate 113,495, forward strand.
TGTAGCACTGTCTGCGGCAGCTGCAGAGGCTTTTATGACAGACTTCTGCCCTGGGTCCACCCTTGCTTTCTCCTCCACTTTAACAGGAGCAGATCCAGAAGAAGATGATGGTGCCTCACTTTCTGCCTCCACCAAACGCAACTGATCTGAGAACACATCTTTTGGGTCTCCTTGGTCAAGTTCAGGGTCAGTGTAAGCCAAGAGGTCAAACTCATCACTGTTAAGCAAGTCATCCAGATGCGGATCATTGGTCTCAAGGTTGTCCAGATTGCCTAAGTCATCATCTCCTTTGTCAGGGTCCAAGTCCAAAGCCAAGTCATCCTCATCTTCAACACCTCCATCACCAGAGGCATCTCCAAGCCCCTCAAGGTCAGGCTCTGGCAGCTCCTCACTGTTTTCTATCATGGCCCGCTGAGGCCCAGGGGTATTTGTTTGCGAAGGCTGGTTCTGCTCAGTGCCAGGAATGTTAGGAGCCGAAGTTGCAGTCTGGGGATGTAAGTGGGGCTGTTGTGTTACTGGTCCAGTAGATTGCTGAGGCATTATAGATGGAAGTCCACACTGTTGTAACCCCAGCTGTGAGTTGCTGCCCCCCTCTGTCTGAATGCCATCTCTTCGAGCTATGGGATGTTGCTGAAGAAAAGGCGCAGTCATCTCTTGCTGGGGGACAAGAAGACGAGGTCTGAGTTGGGGTCCACGTGGCATAAACTGTGGTCGTAGGGGTAGCCTCTGTGAGTTGTGTCTTAATTCAATGAACTGTGGTGGGGGGCCTTGACCTATTGGCTGCATGGGCTCTCCTCCATGTCCTGGCATCATGTTTGGGGTAGCCATGCCTTCTGGGATGTTTACAGCAGGGTTCAGATTGTGCCTCATGCCTATAGCCTCAATGCCAGGCTGGGGAAATCTCCTCGGACCTGGAGCCTGACCTTGCCACTGCTGATGGAATGGGGGGCGGGGGAACATGCCTTGAGGTCGAATTTGCCCTGGTGGCCTGAAGGACAGAAACACACAAAAGGAAAATATACAACACAGTTTAATTTTCTTAGAGTTGACTGTGTAACTGATTTAAGTGTAACATGAGGGGCAAATTTAAAGAGCTGATTACATCAGAATCATTCCCAATTATTTTGCACAAAGGACCTCTTTCACAATACATGTAATTTTGCCCACAGCCCAATTTTTTGTTTATTGTGTGGTATTTGTAGTACACCCAGAGACTCCCAAGAATATACCTTTAGAAAATCCAAAAGTCATCCAGGGCCTGTACTATGACCTATTTTATGATCATTGCCATAGGTGTGAGCCAGGGTGCACACTTTACCCCAAAACTTACTCAAACACAAATAATAAATCATCAAATTGGGTCAAATCACCTTCACTGAAGTCTGGTGCATCTTTTGAAATCAAATGTAAAGCTAAGTATTACAATTGAAAGAAGTTATTGAATTTTAACTGGAAAAAAAGTAGTTTTTTTCATGATTTTTTCAACAAATTCAATTCGTTGGAGATGTGTCTGACCAACTTACAGTTGCTGTACACCTAAAATACTTACAAAGTATTTGGCCACATATATATTCTCAAAGTGGGAAAAAAATCATCAAATTCTGAGACCGGTAAAGTTGTTCAATTAACAGGTTGGGTTACTGTGGTAGAATCAGGATACTGTTCCATATCTTGTATATCAGGGAACCTTTAAAGATTTGTTCAGAATTCATCCTTTAAGTATGATTTCTTTTAGAATTTGAATGCTAGATTCAAAACAAACATTTCACATGAAATGTTATTCATTTTAATATTGAACAGCCATAAAGGGCCTGTATATTATGCCTTTGTGATGAGATAATAATGAGCCATTGATACAAGTAAAAACCGATGCAATTTTGGATTGTTGTAATCAGATTGTATATATCTACAATGACAGCAATACATAAACATTACTTCTGTCAATTTCTGTTTCTAGTACTTATATATACATGTAATCTGTTTTATGGCCTTCGTGTCTTTTTGCATAGCAACGGCTTGGACAATTTTAATTTGTAGACTGGAACTATAGTGAGGGAAAGGGGATCTGAGAAATCCATAAGATGTATGATTGGCTGGTTATTTCATAGAATGGAGTCTTTGAATTTGCTTGTGTATGGTTGGAGGGGTTTCTGATTTTGAAAATGTTTATAATATCCCAAATAATAGATTACAGATGCAACATGTGCACACATGCCAGAGGTTCTCTTTCCAGCAGGACGGAGACAATAATATGCCTTCACAGGATCATCTGATGCATTCTTGTCAAATTGAATCCAAACATTGTATTTTATTTGAGAGCTGTGACGAGAATGAATCTGTCCCCTAATGAGATCAGCATCATGCTGGTAAACCCAAATCTCATAGTCACCATCATTTTTTTCATGCTCAGCAATGTAGCCAGGGGACTGTTTGATTTGGTATGTACCGCATGTTATGGTCTCAAGGTATTCCAGATCCACATGAGGGAACGAGATATCAGATGCTTCAAGCTTCTGCCATTCACTACGAGCTCTACGTGACATATTTGTTTTTTATTTTTCAAACCTTTCATGGAATCAAATGACCATGCTTACTAATCTTTCCCAAGCTACACTGTCAAGATATTTTCATACAATTGCAGATATTTTGAAAAAAAAAATGATGGTATATATATATATAAAATACAATGTTTGGATTCAATTTGACAAGAATGCATCAGATGATCCTGTGAAGGCATATTATTGTCTCTGTCCTGCTGGAAAGAGAACCTCTGGCATGTGTGCACATGTTGCATCTGTAATCTATTATTTGGGATATTATAAACATTTTCAAAATCAGAAACCCCTCCAACCATACAAAAGCAAATTCAAAGACTCCATTCTATGAAATAACCAGCCAATCATACATCTTATGGGTTTCTCAGATCCCCTTTCCCTCACTATAGTTCCAGTCTACAAATTAAAATTGTCCAAGCCGTTGCTATGCAAAAAGACATGAAGGCCATAAAACAGATTACATGTATATATAAGTACTAGAAACAGAAATTGACAGAAGTAATGTTTATGTATTGTTGTCATTGTAGATATATACAGTCTGATTACAACAATCCAAAATTGCATCGGTTTTTACTTGTATCAATGGCTCATTATTATCTCATCACAAAGGCATAATATACAGGCCCTTTGTGGCTGTTCAATATTAAAATGAATAACATTTCATGTGAAATATTTGTTTTGAATCTAGCATTCAAATTCTAAAAGAAATCATACTTAAAGGATGAATTCTGAACAAATCTTTAAAGGTTCCCTGATATACAAGATATGGAACAGTATCCTGATTCTACCACAGTAACCCAACCTGTTAATTGAACAACTTTACCGGTCTCAGAATTTGATGATTTTTTTCCCACTTTGAGAATATATATGTGGCCAAATAATTTGTAAGTATTTTAGGTGTACAGCAACTGTAAGTTGGTCAGACACATCTCCAAAGAATTGAATTTGTTGAAAAAATCATAAAAAAAACTATTTTTTTCCAGTTAAAATTCAATAACTTCTTTCAATTGTAATACTTAGCTTTACATTTGATTTCAAAAGATGCACCAGACTTCAGTGAAGGTGATTTGACCCAATTTGATGATTTATTATTTGTGTTTGAGTAAGTTTTGGGGTAAAGTGTGCACCCTGGCTCACACCTATGGCAATGATCATAAAATAGGTCATAGTACAGGCCCTGGATGACTTTTGGATTTTCTAAAGGTATATTCTTGGGAGTCTCTGGGTGTACTACAAATACCACACAATAAACAAAAAATTGGGCTGTGGGCAAAATTACATGTATTGTGAAAGAGGTCCTTTAATGCGTGGCTGACCTTTGCATATTGGGATCCATGATGGCAGGGGTTCCTGTAGGTGGTGGGCGAATAAGCTTGTCCTCCATACCTCCAACAGGCATGGTAATCTTCCCTGCCACCGAAGCTTGAGCTCCAGCTGAGGTAGCAGTGACACGATCCTACAGAGCAAAAAAACAGCAGATATAAATTAACCTTTTGATTTGTTCATGATAAAAGATAAACAACAACACATCATTGCGACTAATATACCAGTATAACATGCAGAGATATGCAATGTCATAGCCGCATGTGCAGCCACTACAAAGACACTTTTAATATTACCAAATGTTGTTGAAAGTTTGCTCTCATTGATTGTAAATTACTGCAGGTGATTATTCCACTGCCAAAATGTGCAGAGAACACAGCGGGGGGGGTTGATGCGACTTTGTGATATTATTTCTCTGTCATTAAGTAGTAAACCAGAATTTGGTTAAAATGCTGGTATATTGGGAAGTAAATACACTATGCACTGCAGTAATTTCTCTGAAAGATGACTCATCGGTGAAAGATAACACATGGTGTTAGGAGGACATCTCTTACAAGCTGTTTTCTGAACTTTGCAACAGTCATGGTAGACTGAGATCTCAACTACCATCACAAAGTTAGCAGAAGCACAAGCAAACAAGCCAAAAGCCAATGGTACCAAAAGAGCAACTCACAGCTGCACAGAAATTGAACAATGTGAACTTAAACTAATACAATACATCACACAGTAAAAACTCTTTAAATAAAGATGTCAGATAGATAAAAATGCAAGATTTGTGAACTCCTGTTAGAAAGTGTACCTGAGGATATGGTGGTGGTGCTCTGTGGGCCTTGTCTTGCTGAAAAGTTCCCATCTCCCCTCCAGCCCAGCCGGGGGACGCACTGCCAGCAGCAGCAGCAGCCTCCTTCTCTTGTCTGATGGAGTTTCTTTGCATTTGTTGCCTGATTAAGAATTCCCTCAGTCTCTGACGCTGAAAAAAAAAACAACAGAAAAATGTACCATTAAGCAACACACTAAACAGGAGCAGTAAATAATGATCCAGTCATATCTACTTCAATACCTGTCTGTGCTTCTCCAGCTCAGATGGGCTAAGGCCAACCAATGCAGGATCTTGCCCAGCTGAAATGTCAGACATTTCTTGAGTGCCTGGTAAAGCTGGTTGATGGGGTACATCGGGAGGGCGCACAGCTTGTAGCTCTTGAGATCCAGGGGAAGGCTGCACTCTGGAGTTAAAGCTATCAGGCCCTACTGTCTGCTGAGTCTGTGGTTGCTGAGGCTGACCCTGTAACATCTGACTCTGTTGTTGGGTTATTTGAAAGCCTCCTGTGCTGGGACTGCGGCTAAAAGTAGGAGGTGCTGATGGTTTACCAGAAAGAGGGTCCCCTGTGGAGGTGTTTGTGGGATGGGGTGGAGGAGGCTGGCTAGAATGAGGTGAGCCTTTGAAACTTGCAGCTCCGTCTGAGGCAGCAGAAGAGGGACGAGGAGGTTTGTGAAGAGTGGCAAAAGGGTCTCTAGACTGTGGCCGCGAAGGTGGCTGAGAGCTAGGGTCTGGTGATTGGAAACGAGGGGTTGCAGGAGACTGGACAGAGTAGCCATCATTAGAGATTCCGCCAGGGGTATGAGGAGATTGACAGCTGCCCTGGGACTGGGGACTGGAGGGAATCCTAGGGCACATTTCCTGGTGACCTACAGGGTGTTTTTGGGGTCCAAGAGAACAATTATCGCCAGACTGCGGTCTGGGAGTTAATAATGGCTGAGTGTGTGGATCAGAAAAAGAATGGGAGGGAGACTGCCTATAGCCTTCAGATGGGTGGCCTGGGGAAGCTCCAGGGTGAAGAGCCCCAGCCTCGCCTTGATGCATTCTTGGTGTCATAGGTGCCTTAAATAAACCATCCCCTGACTCCAGCATTCCAGCAGGAGAGCCAGTGGATAGGTCAGGTCTTCCAACAGACGAGGCGCGAGGAGAGGGCGCACTCATATCAGCCCTGTATTGTCCTGTGCTGGCAGGTGAGGCTACTGCAGAGGGTGACAGGGATGAACCATAATCTGGCCGTGCCATCCCTTGCTGGTTTCTGTAGAGGTCTCCATAGTGAGTACTGTGGGATGGCGAGAAAATAGGTGACTCTCCAAGTCCAGCGCCTCTTGAATGAGGGCTTTCTGGAGGTCCTAGGGACTCCTGAGAGCCCTGCTGTGATTGCGGCAGATGACTTTGTTGTTGCTGCAGCTGTGATCTGAAATAAGGGTCAACCTGCTGAGCCCGTCTGGGGGTTCCAGGAGTTCCTGGTTGCATGTCAAAGGGGCCAAGACTGGCTGGCCGTCCCTGAGGAAGACCCTGTGGGCCGGAAGCAGAATAACCTGAGGAAGTGGCCTGCAGGGGGCTTGCCCCTGCATGGGAGAAGGGAGTGGTTGGGTGGGAGTGAGAGTGGGGTGACTGAGGAGGCAGCTTGGCCAAGGGATCTGTCCAAATTTCAGCTGACCCTGGAGTCTTAAGAGGTCCATCAGAGAAAAAGACAGAAGATGATCCTGAATCTGGGGGGAAGGGATAGGGGCTTTCTGCAGAGCTAGGCTGGGAAGAGATTGATGTAGAGCCTGGAGGAGGGATCTGGAGGTGTAAACTGGGCCGCTCTCCTTTGACACGCCCAGACTCTAATTTGACTGGCCTGCACACTTGACTCTCTGCCTGCTTTGTGAAGAGTAAAAAGAAAACATTAGCATCCTCTATTACATGCTGGAAAGATTCACTTTTTCAATCGCTGATGCTTTAACTCACCTTCTGTGCTTTATTTATTCTCTGAGCTGCCCGGTTATCTTTGGCCTTTTGCTACAGAAAAAAATTAGACAAACTTCGGTGAGCATGTTTATAACAACTCAAGAATTTTTTTGCCTGAGCGAGGCATAAAATCTGGTTTATAATTGATAGAACTATGGTATATTTATGAGTACATCATGCATAGTTTTAGTAGGGCAATAATATGAAAGCCAAATATATAACTGTAGTTCAAATGGGTGATAACTGCCAGACAAATAAAATATAAAATATTTTCTGTATCTCTTGAAAGTGACAATACCTTAGCCAAAAAAGAGAATTTTTTTTTTTTTTAAATTGCAATAAAAGTATAAGCAATAAGTTGTATGGTCTTAAGTTACTTGGTTTAATACACTTTAATAGTTTTTCTAAAACAAGAAATAGGAAGCCTACCAGATATGGAACCTTGTCAGCAGCTGACACTTTCCTCCAGATCTTCATAATTTGCTTACAGCGACTGGCCCAGTCTGACAGAACAGACAACAACATGACAAAACTTAACAGTATGTCTTACCTTGCATAGACTTTTCCTGATGTTACAATACTTTGCAAGAGTTACTGTTTTAGTTTATAACCACACTCACCTGGGTAGTCTTGTTTGAGGTTTGGAAAGTTGGTGTTGGCATAAAGCACAGGAGAAATGGTTGAGAGTTCCCCAAGCTCCTCATCCTTTTCCCAGCGCTGTAGACTGCGCTGATTGTAGGACAGCCCATCACCTTCAACCTCAGTAGGGGTTGGTGGGGAGGAAGGAGTTGCTGGGGTTGAGGGAGTGGCCCAGGGGCTTTCCTCACCCCCATTAGGACTGAACAGACCTCCTCTGTCTCTTTAAACCAGAGGTGCAAAGTGAAAATGTTAGCTTACAAAATTAGGCAAAACTTCTAAAATATTGTGGCATAAAATGAGGATAATTTGGTGTTGGCCCTACCGAATGTCAAAGAATGGTGACTGAGAAAGGCCAGGAAAGGCGTCCATCATTCCAGCTGAGGGCAGGGACCCTGTAAATAAAAGGAATGCTACATTTCCAAGCTCTCCTGATGACGTTCAAATCATCTCTAGGTCACAAATAAGTCAAATTTTCTTATTTTAGACCTAAAAATGTTAACATGATCACATGCAGGTTTTTTGTTGTACTGACCTGAGAGGAGAGCTCTCTGTGGCAGAGAGCAACTATTGAGTTCTCCCTTACTGCCCTCCATGATGGGCTTCATGCCGCCCAAAGAGGAGCCATCTCCAAGAACCTTCCTGAAGAACTGCTCAGAGTCCTGACTCTCCACCCCTTGCGGAAGACCTGTTATGAAAAACACACCATGAGACACTGTTCACATTATACAATAGGAGTTAATACTCTTTATGCCAAACTTGCATAATTGGTACCTTACCTTCACTTTTTTCAGCATCAGAGTCATGAGGATCAGTTGACATCTGGTCTTTTAGAGATGAGGATGGTGCAGAAACCCCTAAAAACCCATTTCAGGTAAATTAAACCAGCAATAGCCCTGAGACCATTCAAATATAACATAAGTATTGGCTTTCATAAAAGGCACTTACCTGAACCCTCTTCCTGAGCCTGGGGGGCCTCGTTCCCCTCTTGCTTATGAGGAAAATCTTTCATCACACGGTCCTTGGCCTCAGCTATTGAGAGAAGCACATCGGTTATTCACCTTGCAAGAACATTTTCCGCCCCTGGTGTCACAAATAATTTGCAGAGTTTTAAAAGTCAAAGGTTAAGTTAGTGTTCTTACTCTCTGGAGCAGTCATCTTGACCCCTAATGGTGCTGGTAATGAAGGGCGGACAAGGCATGAGCCTGGCCTCGGTCCCTGGGGTACCATCACAGCTTTCTTACTCAAGTCTATTAGTGTCTTCCCAAAGAAAGCCTCCTGCAGATAACATTTTGTACAATAATGTTACATTGCTGGGTAAAACATTGTTTAAAACTTTAAATAATGGTGCAAAGGAGGACCAGTAACCTGAAGATATGCAGGAAACATGTCCTCTAATTTGCTCCTCTTCCGGCCCCGCCGTTTCTTTGCCTGTTCCTCTCCTTCCACTGGTCTGGGATCCATGATGTTGTCTGTGTCAGGGTGGGGTCCTACACATAAACCCATAAAAAAACAGTTACATAAATGAACAAAAGTCAAACTTATGTACTGAGCCACACTGCCACTAGTCCTTTCTGATAATAATGCAATATGATGTAATGTCTTCTGGACGAAAAACAAATGCATATCAGTTCTACTGCAATCAGAATTTACAAGAAATATTCAGTTACTTCATTATTTTAATTTATTAAAATTAATCTGAAAAGAAGCCATATTGGTGCTACTTGCCTTCATCAATGGTTCTTTCTATTGGGTGTCCATCTAATGTAGTTTCTCCAGCCAGCTGGGCAAAAAATTCTTTCTTCATTCGCGTGTGACACTTCCTTTGGCGCACCATGAAACCTCCAATGCCTGGTTAAATCAGACAGCAAATGTTTGAAGAATTCTCTGACACTGAAGCGGATGTGAAAAGGTTTGTTGTTTTTGCTTTTATTTAATTTTTAAAGTCTGGGTAGCTTACCTGGTCTGTAAGGTTTCCGCTTCCTCTTTTTGCTATCTTCCGTTTCTTCTGACCCTCCTTTGAGGCCATCACAGTCAGCTAACCCTTCTGTCCCCTCTGCTCCCGCATCCCTCTCAGCAGCTCCTTCTCTGTCAGGGCTCCCAGGGTTCTCAGGGTTCTCCATTTTGGTTTCACAGTCCATTGGCTCCCCACAGCCTAAAAACACAGAGATGTTGCTTGAGTAGGAAATGTCACACTTACATGATGCTACCTGCATCTTGTTACTGATCATACACCAGTGAATGAACAAAAACCTCACCTTCACCTTCGACCTCCCTCAGATCTATTCCATCAGAACCTCCTTCAGAGCACAGCAAGCCAAGACGAGAACGACGCTGCCGTCTCTTGTGCAAGGGGGACATGGAAATGCTCCGAAGCAGAGACATACCTGACTCTGTCAACCAAACACCTTCTAAACGGTAGAACTGGGGTTCTGTGAAATGAAAAGTAAATATGACTGAATAACAATAAAAAAAATATTAGAGGACCATGCCAATTGTGTTTTAGATAATGAGCAATAATATGTAAACGCACAAACCTGGTTCTTTGATCTTTATTGAAGCCATAATAGCTGACTCTACTACTGTGAACAAAGGCAAAAAGAAAAAGCAGCAGAAACCATGTCATCAGTGTACACACATAAACCCTCTGTTTACTTTTCAAATCACAGTCTTCATGTCATCATGCGTTCTTCTGAGACTTACCCATAGGTTTTGGAACATATGGGGTGCAGGATGTGCATGCAAAACCTTCATCAGAAGCTTGTTCCACTTCATCCTCTGTGTACAGACTTTCACAGACAGCATGAACCCATCTGCACACACACACATAAAAATGAATTGGTGCACATATTTTTCCCTGACAAATCACACAGCAAATCAAGAGATGTTATGGAATAATTCATGCTGTGAAAAAACATAAATAATCCATTCCCCGCTTGTCATCATTAGCTGCAGTCTCATGAATACCTTGGTCTGCTGTGTATGCGTGTGTGTGTATGTGTATGTGGTTCTAATGAGCAGCACCTACCGATCACAGTACTGACACTGCAGCAGCAGCTCCTCCTCCATGAAGTTCTCCCGGCATACGGGGCATGTAACGAGGCTGGCACAGGGGCCACAGTGAGTATAGTTGTTCTGCCACTCACAGTGGAACCCTGGTGTGTTGGAACCACACTGCACGCAGCACACACACCTGCACAGAAAAGAATGGAAGCACACTTGAACAAATATGCATCTTTATGAAAGATTAAATAATACAGATGCCAGTGAAAGTAGAGTAACAATTTTTCTGCGCCTGAGGAAGCAAGAGGCAGAGGGTTGGGCCTGTGAATTGCTAATGCAGGACTGAGGCAGGAGTGTTTTACATAATATGCAAATTTGAATGTAGTCATTTTCATTTGACCCCATTCAAATCTGCAAGGCTGAAACAAACACTGTGTTCCTTAGAGTTAAACTTTTTTTTTTTACCATTTGCACTTCCATCCACCCTTGGGAACATTGTGCAGGGGTGGGTCCAGGCAGTAGGTGTGATAGCTGACATCACAGTCATCACACAGCAGCAGTCTGGAGGGATCCGAAGCCTTTCCACATATTTCGCAGACAATACATTCCAAACAACGCCAGCCCTTACGAAGCATCGTCTTGGTTATCTGTGGTATAAAAGAGGTTCAGTATCTCTTAATGTGAAAGTTCAAGAATAAAGAAAAAGATGCCCAGTGATTGATATATACTTACTTTGCTGTTTACACAGTAAGGATGGTAACACTGGGCACACTGAGCACAAGCCAATAACTGCCCTTCCACACCCTTTCCAAAACTGCCACACACAACACACATATCCTAAAAGAAAGGTAAAAATGAGACAAAAACACATCAGTTTGGCATTTCACTGTTACAGTTGTGGATTGTGGTATTTAAGTGCCATGGAGTTCACCTCTTAAAGCTCACAATTACAACAGCTTTTGAATATTGAAAGTGTTCACTTCTGTCTCTTTGTTCACAGACAAACATGATGGGCATTTTTATAATTATGATTGATACAAGGCAAAAAGAAAATATTTTGGAAAGCCTCTGCCTAATGTAGTCTTTATTTTATCACTGCTGTATTTGTGATAAACGTGGTCTGTAGCTGGTACATTTTAGAAAACACACAAACTCTCCATGCACTGTGGTCTGTTCTCTGAGCAAGTCTGCAGATGGTGATGTCAGACAAACTTGTACTGTAGATCAGGGATAGGCAACTGGCAGTAACATGCAACCGTCCAACTCCTCTAATGTGGTCCGCAAGTCAGTTTAAAAATAAAACATAAAAAATGAGTAAAGTCTGCCAAAATCTGCCAAGACAATATACACTGAAACTGGCAAGAAATAGGGCTATAGCTGGCTGTAATTGTTTCTGTGAAACACCATATTTTGCATTTGGCAAAACAGAAACAAAAACATGTAAATAAAACAAACTTTAGCAACCAGTAAATCCTCTATAACTGAAATCAAAAATGTGGCAGCAACTCACCTAAATTTTGTGTTTAGCTCATTAGAGTATGTATTGTCCATGTATTTTGAACTTAGATATACATAAATGATTATATGGTAACTTCTTATGTCAGCTTTGTATATTCATCCATTATAGTACCTTTTAAACTGCAAAAATTTGGTCCTCCGGCAATGAGGATAACTTTAATGTAAACCCACTGATGACCAAAGTTGCCCATCCTTGTTGTGGAATGTCAAGGGAACAAGACAACTAGCAGTCTTGGTTTCCATCAAACAGCACATAAATGGCAGTGTGACACGTTTTGAGTCACACAACTGACATTGCACATGCTGCAATATGACTGTTGTGCATGTCCACATTATAATTGTGATGTTAAAATAATATATTGATCAGCCCTAAACCACAGGGATATGGAGAACTCACTCAAATCAATGTCAGAAATGCATAAAAACATACACTACTACTAACACAAATGCATGCCATGAATTTATTAAGTTTACAAAGAGACATGTTGCAACACTTGTTCCTCCTCAGTGTATGCATGTGCATGTCACAGAAGGTTGCAACATGCAATTGTAGAATAAGTGGGTTAAGAGAGTACCGTTACAGATCCAATTTACATTGTTCATGTCCCCCGAGTGAAAAATACTGCAATACAACCTTTTTCCAATATCATTCAGCCCTACATGAAATGATTTAAAACGTCATGCAACAACAACTGTACCTGGAGCAGGACAAATTTATCAGTGTTTGAGAAAAGAACCACTGTGTTCTGCATGGTGTCATCCTCCTCCTCATCCTCCTCCTTACTTAGTCCAGTGTCTGAGGTCATGCTTAGCTGTGAAAAAAAGATTGACAGCAACAATTAAATGTGAAATTAGAAAAATGTATACACAATCATGTTATCACTTCCTCAAAATATTTTCAAGTATGAAAGTTAAGCCAAATAAAGCCTACCAAAAATGCATCAATGCAAGAAGCCATGGCTTTTAGACGTGACCTTCCACCACGCCCTCTCCCTCCACCGCCTCCCCTGGGTCTGCGCCTTCCTGGAAAACTATTGCTTCGCCCCTACAATCAAACAAAAACCAATATAGCCTCAAGTGGGGGTTTTTGTACATTTAAGATAAATGTCATCTCATACAGCAAATTCCCAATCACAGCATTCTTATGGCAACCTTACCTGCTTAACCCGCGAGCGGCCCGGAGACCCTCTGCGTTTCACCTTTTCTCTGTCACTTCTGAGGGGTTCAAAGGGAAGTGAGTCATCAGTCTCAGTGAGGAGGTTGTCTGTGTGAGAGCGGCCAGCAGGAACAAGGCCAAGTTCCATGGCATGCTGAGGATCTGGTTCTCCTGGAGACCCCAAAAAGCCACTGCTGCTCTCATCTCCGTGGCTCATATTGGACATCTCATCCAGCAGCAAATCTGTCTTCATGTCTTGCTCCTGCAGTTCCCCTTTCATTTCCTCATTCATTCTGTCTTTCATCAACTCATCATCCTCCTCTTCTTCCTCCTCTTCCTCCTCCTCAGAGTGAGGTAGCAGCAACCTCCCCTCCATGTCCACAGCAGAAAGGGCCCCCCGAGTGTCTCCTGATAAAGAAAGAGGAGAGGGGGACTGGGGGTTTGGGCACAGACTTCTTTCCTGCTGGTTTTTTTGCACAGAGACAGAAGACGTTTGTAACTTTGGTGGATCCTTTCTTAATGATGCTGGTAATGCTCCTTGTTCTGCTGAGGGAGTGGCCTCCTGCTTCTCTTTATTCACCTCCATGCTTTCAGTGCTCTGCTGTGACACAGGCATTAGTTCTTCTTCTGGGATGTTTGATTGCATCTGTCCTGAAGACTCTTGAGAAGTGGTTGTTTGGGAAACATGGCTGACTGTGTCTTTTGCCCTTTTTTCATTAGCGTGTAGATAAGAGGCCCTCTGTTCTGCTGGAGCAGGTTCTGCATTTAGGATGAAGAATGTGTGTTTACTTGTGCCAACATTTTCAAATCTGTCATTAGTTACAGCACAATCCCACACAATTAAAGTGGTTCTTTGTGTCAATTTTAAAATAATAGTGTCTACAGTGTGTCCTGAGGTTACCTTTAGACTCTTGTGTAGCAGTGAGCACCTCAGCGGTTGAATCTTCAGTCACTACTTTTTGTCTTTCCTGCGTGATTTTCTTCCCAGCATCTGTGCTCTCAACAAGTGCAGTCTCCGTGCCTATCGTCAAAACTAGTTTTAGTTATGAAAGAACATCTATGACTTAAACCAGTTAAAACGTATTCATTATCCAGAGAAAATGGCTTTGGAGCTTTGTGATGTCCTGCATAGCTCATACTTACCCAGTTCCATTGGTGACTCGACAGTTTTGTCTTCACCTTGATCTAGCTCTGACATGCCTCTCTGTCCGCGTGTGTGTGGTAAGACTGTGTGCCCTTCTGTCACCATATCTGCATCCGTTTGGATTGTCATCTCCACCAAATCCACATTCCCTACAGTCTCTTCGGACACCTCTCTGGTTTGTATCTCTGCTGTGTATGGCTGAGTGACAAGCTGCTGATGATCCTCTTTACAAAGCAGGCAGATATGCTTTGCCTCTTGATGTTCCCCTGGTAAAGCACACTCACTGTGCATCCACCTTAGACAAAAATAATCATAGGGATTTATGAATGACAAGCTTTCACATATTAGCTACATCAGTAATGCAATGGAGCTTGTGCATTTAACTAACCTGTGGCAAATGCTGCAGCTCTGCAGAGTGACAGATGGGGTGGCAGCTTTGCCACACACGCCACACGTTGAGCTGCGGTGATGCTGGCAGCCCTCACACACCGCATAATTGTCAAACCACTGGGATGACCCAGACAGAGCCAGTCCACGGACCCCACACTCTGTACATACACGACACCTCTGAAAAAATTAACATTATGCAGATAACATGTTAGAAGGAACCTTTGAAGTTATACATTTTTTTTCTCCAAATATTGTACTTGGCATATTTTTCTAAATAGAAGATATGGTTTCAATACTCAATTAGCCCGACTTCTAAGTACATAATCAGGCTTAAGTTATCTCCTTGTACTTAAATAAATGATAAATGTGACTTACTCTGCATTTCCATAGGTCGGAAGGTAAAGAATCCATGGCTGGCTGGAGACAGAAGGTGTGGTAGCCCTTATCACAGGCATCACAAACCAACATTTTGGAGTCCTCTCCTGGTTGTCTATAAAATACAGTTAAAGGTAATTTAAAAATCTGTGGATCTTTTTTTTAATTAAAAAAAATCTTTATAACACCAAGGCAACTATCTCAAACATACCTAATGCAAAATCAGGAACTGCCCCAAAGGGTTCTGGTTTTGCAACCCAAAATGGACTCACCTGCAAGTCTGGCACACTTTACACTCTGGACACTGCCATCCTGCCCGCTGGATGGGCGTGGCACCGATCTCCAGACAGGCTGCATGATAATGTAGGCCACAACCCGTACAGAACAACATGTCAGTGAGCTCCCCAGCAGAGTCACAGACTGCACACCAAGACTCTTCACCTGCTGTAATGGAGATATATATAACAATTATTTTAAAGCAGGACACTGACATTTTGAGACAACAAAGAGCATCTTTGTTTCAAATTGGTCAGGAAAGTTGTGGTTTAGGGGAAAAATGCTCTGTGCTTACCCAACTCTTCTGCCTTATCTATGTGCTCTGGACAGAGAAGGACCAACTGCTTCATGGACTGGAAGGATCCACTGGCTGCTGAGCAGGGGAAGTGGTAAAACCGTGAGCAGCCCTCAGCATGGCACCGGATAGTTGCACCCAGCCTTTTGCAGTAGTCGCAGAGCTGAAACAACCCAATGAAAGATTATTTTGAAGTCTATGGATAACATTTCCATCAAGTCCAGGTATTTAGTCATTACACGTACCCGCTGTGTCCCTGAGATAACGGCCTTATCCACGTTCTCCAGCTTCTCATTCTCCAGCCGCTTCACTCCCTCCGACCATGCTGCACACCAGTGATGTACCCAGCAACCCCCTGTTCAGTGCAAAATAAACTTAATATCAGTAACATTCTGGACCAAACACCATAATTATAGTTTGACTTTTTTATTATTCATATGCTCATGGGATATATTACAGTGATTTTCTAAATTCAACCTGAGTCATCAAAGAGTGCTGCTGAAGAGGGAGGATGAGAAAAACCAATGGAAGACAGGTCATCATTCCCAGGCTGTAGCAGTTGGGAAGTTGATGGCTTGAGTATCTGCTGCTCAGAGAATGGCCCAAAGTGTCTCAGTTCTCTCTGTCCATGAAGGCTCCGCTCAACACAGTTACAAAGCGCACAGGCCCGCATGCTTTCCCTGTCGAAGTAAAAGGGAAAGAAGCATGAAAAATGTATTTATTGCAGATAATAACAATAGGCAGCTTACCGATATAAATTCAACAAACCTGTGCAAAAACACCTTTGTGGTTTGGGTATAAACTTACATAGTTGGATTGGAGGAGATTGCAGTAGCACCCGACACATCCTCAGCAGCAAGAAGGGCTTTGGACTCCTCTTCGGAGGAGACACGCTGCTTTGAAAGGGCATTATCATCAGCTAATAAAAAAAAAGAAGACACCTTCACTTTAAAGGCAAAGATGGATACAAGCAATCATATCAACAAGTTCTAATGGACTTATCTGCAACTGAGAAATAAATAAATTCTAATTTATTCCCTTTATTATCATCAACTACATAAACATAAAATGTATAAATTACTAGGGAAAATGAAAAATCTGTTCTCTTCCAACTGTGTGAATCTCTCTTTCAAAGCAAAGGCACATTTGGATATTATTAATCTTTCTGCAGAGTAGAGCACATTTATAATAAATGAAGCTGGGACATGGGGAAAATTTTAAAATCAGTATATTACCTGTTGGTTCAGAGTCATTCTCCTCGCAGTTTGATTTCTGCTCGTCCATACCCCTTACTGATTTTGACCTCCTGGACAGAGATCTAAAATTTAAAAAAAAAAGAAGTTACTTTAAAGGGATATCTGATGAAGAACTGTTCAACAAAATTATCCACGTGATTTAGGCAAAGTCATTAGGACTGTAATCTCTGCATAGCATCCCCATGTGCACATGAAACTCAGGTGGGCCACAAACAAAAATTTGCAAACACAAAAGTATACTTTCCAACTATTTTCCTCTTTTAAACCAATGTAATCATCTTCTATAAAAACAAAAAACAAAGACGCCAGCAAGATGTTCACTCCCCAAAACAATGATCTGAGATGTAAGTCTCTAGCTAAATCTAGTGTTTTGTGCTTTTCTCTTCTGCATCCATTTACTGCTGATGCTTCCTTTCACACCCTTTTAAAGATAGTCATGTCAATACACAACATTATCGATAAAAAAAACCCTCCACATTAAAGATCTGCCTGACCTGACAATGGAATACAGTTGAAACATTTCAGTATGTAACATGACATTATCTGATCTTTATAGAAACACTAGTAATGACTATTGTCAAACACAGTACTGCAAAAAAAAAACCTGTGGAAAAAGTAAATACTGATGTTTCATCAAGTAAATAGCGTTTCCTTGCCATGATCACAGGCTGAGTACAGTCTTTCTGTACAGGATACACTGATAAACAGCATATGAACATATGAAAAGCCATTACATCAAGTTTACCGTCCAGAAGAAATTGTCAAATTTAATTGGTCTAAGACACCTCCTACCAAGCCATAAAAAGCACAGCTCCTTAGCAAACATATGTTTAATACAATAAAGATAGTTCTTTCCATATTAATATTTATTCATCGCCCTTCTGTAAACGTAAACATTCCTATTCACCTAAACGTCTGTTAATACCCGAAAATGAACGATAAAACAATATAGCATATTTACAATACTTTTAAACGACTTTAATTTTAACATCGTAACATCGATGGCACCAATACTGTCGAGCTCTCCCTCAAACTCATCTGAAAAGCGACAGGCTAACAGGACACGGAGCGATCGGAAACCAATCAAACAAATGCATGTATTATTCACCCAGCAATGCATAGTCCAAATCGGTGAAACACACGCGTGAAGGAGCACAAAATATCAAAAGCAAAACGGTGTTTTTTCCAAATAAAACAACCTAAAATCGGGATACACAAAGAAAACACAACTTCCGTATGTGGAGCTTCCTGTTGCAGCGGGGCTGCTCCGTGCAGAACCTCTGTCGCCCGCTTGTTAGTTCCGCCATGACATTTACGCCATCAACAGAAACATTGTAAAACAAACAACGCAGGACAGGAGGGGCTCGACATTTTTTCATCCTCGGAAGGATGAAAGTAGATGAAGTAGTACCCGACGCGTTCATTTTACACTGTTATAAAGGGCATACTGACACGGGCTGATCTGTAACAATTAGCACTATAGATGCACAGCAGCCACGCCGTTGTGTGCTAATGTAACTGTGCATATCAAACCATTTAAAACAAAAGCAAAGTAAAGAATGTGTGTCGATGCAGCGTTACTGGTCTATCTGCAAAGACTGTAACTCTGGAGTACTGATATAGCAGGGCAACACACTGAGTTTCGGTAACAGAATATAAAGCACAGAGAAAAGGCGTCCTCAGACGTCGGTACAGAGCACTGATGTAACTTCATATACAGAGACACCGCCATTGAGGCAATGAAAGGGGGACGGGGGTGCTTAGCTGACTTCTTTTTTTTTGTAAGAAATATGGATGTAAGACCAACGTCACAATATGAAGCTGAAATGTAGAATGTAAAAGAATATGATAATGGTATTTTGTGGTGATTTATTTTTTGTTTAGTTACACTGGGTCATTATGGGTGCAGTTTTCTGTAGTTTTGTTCGAGCAAATGAAGCTTTACCTTAATACACTGTCACCGTTTTCATCAGGCAGTTAATTTATAAAGATTAATTAGAGCCTGTTTTTCATTGCAATCAATTTGAGTAGCATTTTCCCATATATTTGCTGAGCTTATGTTCATTACCATTTTCACTTCTTCGGGGCTAACATAATCATTTAACCGCAAACACATGGCGTTATGTCTGTTCCCTTTTACAAAACAAGCTTAGAAGTAACTTAAATGGGAGCTCATGTAGGGTTTGAACGCCAGGACCCGTAAGGGAGACAATGTGTGTATCTTTCTTTAAAAAAAATACCATTACAGTGTTTTTTGAATATTCAGGAAAGTGATGAAAATTGAAGCTAATACTACAAACGCAGTTTCAGCTGCATTGAAAACCTTAACTAATGATGTGATCTGAAACACATGAGGCTGTTTGAAGTGTGCTGATCAATACTATTAATGAAATGATCAACTTCATGCGCAAAATGAATGTCAGCTTACCACATTACATATTTCATAGAAAAATTGGGTGTATAGCTGCAAGACTTCATCACACCCCCCTGACAACAGACTAACATTATGTTCAAGTCGTACAAACTATAACATGAGTTAAATCAGAGTGATAGACGACTATAAATGCTCATTCTCCACGACGGAGTAAACAATGCCAGGAGGAAAAGTGATGAAACGATGGTCAAGTTAACGTTTCAACATCCCGGCTAGCTAAGTTAAGGTGCAAAGTGTTAACGTAACAAATCAACTTAAACGTAAAACGTGGTGATCTTTACAGTGTTTTGTCGGCTTACAGACGTACATGTTTGTTTTGGTGTCATAGCAAACATTATAAAGATTTTACAGTTAAACAACTGCAGAGCTAAGCAGTATTCCTCAATGTAAACACCGACTTCAAAGGGTAGGTTCTCTCCAGCAAATAGCCATGTCCCTTGCCGTAACGACGGGCTGATACGCAAATGTTACCAACTGCCTACGGTGACGTAGCTGCAAAGTGCCCGAAAGGAGGCAAAACCACAATATGACACCCAGTCCTATGCACACTTACCTGTCCTTCAATGCACAATGCCCCACGACATTAAGAATCTTGCACATGTAACAGCCTATGTAAGACATTTATCAACCTAAGTTAGCATGCACATATCATGGCTAGTTCTCCAGCAAGTAGACAGTCCCATCTTGTAGGCGCTAGCGGCTAAATGTAGCCGAAAGCCAGAGCTACCCGGTTTAAGGTCAGAGTTGGTGTGTCTTTAAGTATTAGTGTTGCATGAAGTTAACAAAAGCCATAAAAGTAGCAGCTCACCTCAAAAAAACAACACCGTCTCCTCATACATCAGCAAAATCCAAAGAGCCACACAGCTTCCCGATGTGCTGATGGTCGCTTCATTTTCTGTAGCGGACTGAGTGTTGCCGCTAGCCGGCTGTGGAGAGTGGGGGAAGTGCACGTCGGCGGAAGGCAGGCTGCACGGCTGTGTTAGCTAGCTCCCAAACTAGATGCTTTTGCCATGCTACCTCACTGTACTCAAGCAACTTGGGTTTTGTGTCGATTGGTCGTAAGCTGTAGGGGAACAACAAGGCACGGAGACAATCTTCAGCTGAGCGGAACAAGGATGCCCGGGCTTATGAACACAGTCACAAACTATCGGGCTCCCTGCGTGAGGGGTTAGCTTAACGGCTAATAACCGCTGCTAACTCCTGCTCTGTGCTGGAATCTCGCTGTCGAGGTCGTGAAACCTGCTCAAGTTTGCCGTGCTGCCGAGATTTATAGCCCCGGACTGTGTCTAAGAGATATTGCTTATACTTTTTATTTTACTTTGAATCGAGATACACAATAATCGAATCAAATTTGCAGCTCGACTGTGCATCGGGACCCTTGTATGGATCACTAGCATCCCTTTACTCGTTTTGTCTGCACAGGGCTGTTCGCCAGATGGCTAACTAGTGCTAGCAGTGCTAGTAGCAGCTAATAATAACAACTACGTCAAAAAATGAATGCACAACAACACTCACAAAGCGTTCATTCACAGATAAAAATGCTGCAGGTGTAGGGTATTGATTGACCCGTTAGTACGAGGTCAATCATTATTCGATGTAACTAACCATGGGAGCGCGACAGCTGAAATATGGTAGATATCAGATATTGGGTCATTAGATTTTCGAATCCGTGGAAGCCATTTTTCATGAGATTGTTTTGATTATACGACTTGGGCTAATCTGATATGCATATGGACAAAAGCGCCTGCTTTCTTAAATTTTGTGCCACGATCTGATTGAGTTTTATTAGACACATAGCCTCTACATCTAATTTGTAAATCATGTTGTTCATATTTACTGATTTGACTAATGGTTCTCATTGCGTCCCGTTAGTGCTGTACACTTTTGACCAAAGAAGATGTAGAGTGTGAGATTGCTCCAGTCTTGTTATCATGGATAAATTTCGAGTTCTTTGCAAGATTATGGATAAAACCTGGTCTAATAATCTTAAGGATGCACATTATCAGTCCTGTAGTATCAGCAGATTTTTGGCTATAAAGCTGATTATCGGTATCAGCTGAAAATTTTTACTGCCAATATTTTGGTGTAACAGATTTGCCATATTTGTATTTTAAATGAAATATTTGCATGATGTAGGCTACAAATTTACCATGGTGACTTACCTTTTCCTCACTGAGTGTCCACTATATTAAACCAAAAGTATAACATATTTAAGAATAAAATGTTGCTTGCGTTACATCTGTTTCTAACACATATAAAGTGACAGTATGAGTATTGGCAATAAATTGGATAACTGCATAAATCTAATATTGTCCGTCCCTACCTGTCATTGCTTATGAGAAGCTTTGTGAGATTTGTCACTTTGTCACTTTTTCAAACTTGCAACATACAAGCTCTTCAAGATAATTCTATCCACTGAAATGGAAATATCACTCTATAAATCCATTCCAATCAACTCAAGCCACCCCAACAATGCACGTCATGGAACTGACATGTTTAATCATCGAGGTAAAATACATTTCAACCTTTATTCTCTAAAATTGACCAAGTTGACAGAGCAATCAGATCAAACATTTAATTTTTATAATTTGACTTATTCAGGCGATGTGCTCATAAATCTAATCTCTTATAAGGCAAGGGAAAAATCTAACTGCTCTGTCAGATATTGTTTCAGATGCTAGGTGTTTGAGGAAGGCCTTCCTTGTCATTCTAAATACAGTGTGTTACTGAGAGAAGTTCAAAACAGAATGGATAACCAAGAAAAGATATAACAATCATAATTTAATTTGCAGTTGAGGAAATAAAATTTTTTAAAGGATGCCACAACCCAAATATTTTATTTGCGAAAAAAAACAGCCCCTGTGGGTTCTGCAGGCTACTTAGCAGTCAGTTCTTTAAAAGCTTTGTATCATTGTATCTCTTAATTCTCAAACCATGCCACCCTTTTTTCAGGCCACAATTTGGACACAAAGCCGGAGGCGATACATCTTGTAAAGCTTGAATGTCATTTAAATGATCCTGAGAACTTTAAGAAAATGAGGTTGGGTAACAGTCTGCACCATTGTGAGAAGGTCACAGGTTTAATCCACACTACAGTAAGACCTAGATCTTCTGTCATGCCCTTGAGCAAAATGCTGAACTGTTTCAGGTAAGAAGCTTACTTTGGCTATAACTCAACGCTTATAAGTAACATACAGTAAAAATAAGCAGCCAACAGCCACCTGCTGCTGAGAGGGGGGTGGCAAACCCACATAGAAACGTATGTGGCAAAGCAAAGGTGCACAATGTGCTCCCCAGGGCTCAGGTGAAGCATGTTATTAATAACATGTTTTAAAAAATCCAGCTTTACGACTATTTTTGCTGTAATGCATTAGGGAAATTTTGCCAGGGTTAGGCAACTGCCAGCCCAGGGACCACATCTGACTCCCCTTGTCCCTGTAAGGTCACATATTGAACACCTTTAAAACAAATTTACACTATATATCCCCAGAACATATTCAGGATATTTCTTGCCTGAACTCCTCTTTAGTTATCAATTCAATTTCAATTTAAATGAGCTTTATTGGCATGGCAGTTTATGACAAACATATTTCCAAAGCAAATTCACAACGTATATAGTCAGTAATAGTAAATAAGTAAATTAGTTGATCAATAAATCAAATACATAAACAATAAAAAAAAGTTAATAGAATTTGCCATGCCTATTAATTCTCATTACGCATTATCACATTTGAGTTGGAGAATAAAAATGATGATTTGATAAATTCTGAGTACAGCAACAATTGTTTGATTAAGCTTGCCCTTTGTTGAAACAGTTTTGCCCCCCTTGTCAAAACCACATTAGTTTGGTCCTAACTTGATAATCAAAATAACTTGTCCTGCTTTAACTCAAACAAATAATAAAGGAACAAGTTGAGATAGAGTTTAAGTTTTACCTTTGTACCACTTTCTGCTAAAAAAAAAAATATCAACAATTACTTTCAGAGTTATTTTACTTTCATACAAACAAAAACAATGAAACTTAACAAAGATCTCTGAGAAAACCAGATTTTAGAAAGTGACATTATTGACATAGCAGCTTCCCTGCGATACTTACATAAACAGATAGTTACAACCATATGTTCTATGGTATTTCTATTAATGACAACAAAGAAGAACAACATTAATGTATCTTTTAACTTTACATAAGACTTCGCCTCAGCCAGGAATTCTGAGTACCTTGAAACCACTTTCATTGTTTATAACAGTGATTTTTACTATTATGTTTTCATAATTCAACCTAACCTCTTGCTGCACTGGAAGCTCATCCTTTTTTGTGCTCTATTTTCTGTATTCATTTTCACCCTATTTTTTTCTCATTTTTTTCTTAATTAAATCTCTCCTGTACAATTTACTTGAATATTGTATCTGTTTATTTTAGGGTTTTTTTTATGATTTTATTTCAGCATGTTTTTTCTTGAAGAGGCTCTCATAAATAGAGATAAATAGATAAATATTTTACTAATCCCCTTGGGGAAATTTGGGAATCCAGTGGCAATAGTATTGGTAATAAACATTCCAGGTCATGTGTCACTGCCTTTGTTCAGGGTGTTGTACGGTCTGATGGCTGTGGGAACAAAGGATCTCCTAAACCTCTCAGTCCTGCAGCACAGTGAGATGAGTCTCCCACTGCTGCTGCTTCTCTGTCCCTCCAGGATGTTGTGGGTGCTGATGAAAATAAGGTTTTAACCTCAAGGGAGTGGGATGAGATGGAGTGAGCTGATGAGGTGGCATCTATGTGTTTAAATGCTTGTGAAGTGAGTGTAGTAGAGTGTTTGGATTGTGTAGCATCATTACAGTTCAAATTGTTAAGATTTTAAGGTTGTATTTGCTCCTTGTATAAATGTTGTATCAAAGCGCTATCACACCTGAGGATGAAATATCATCAATATATCGCATCATAACTGCTGTGATTATCATCAGGACTCTGCCTGTGGCCTCATCCCTACCACCAAATAACAGCAGTGATGATGTTCACAACATCTACCCTCCTGTGTGATATTGCTAAGATAACCAGACTGGTTTCATTGTCAAGCTTTGTGTTTGTAGTTGTTTTCTAGCAAAACCAGGCACTTGCATATACACATGTTATTTCCACTTGTCAATTAACAAAAAAAAGGGCAGCATTACCTCTAAAAGTCAAGATTTCAATCATATATGACATCAAAAAGTCTACTGTACACATTGGAAAAATATGGTAATGCACCATCTTGATCAGGCTTCTTGGAGTTCCAAAAACATTGGTAAAGTATGTGAATAACCTGACACGCTGCTCCCCTTTAATGACCTTGCAAAATAGGTGGGCGTCTCCACAGGATGTGATTTAGGTTGAATTTATTCATATTTCATAACCATGACCATACATTTTTTCATTGTGAGTGTCTATAAATATGAATGTTTTCTGTATTTATTGTTGCTCATTTGTCTCCTCATGGTGCAGTAGTGCATATTAGGCAATTGGCAAAGTTAAAATGTAGCAATGCAAACATTAAACATAGAGCTAAAACAATAAGAGTCAGTGTTTTCTAACATTAGATCTTATTTTTTTAAAACCTTAACACAGGCACTCTGGGCTGGCAAATATTTGTTTATAAGTCAGTCTGACTTAGGTACCAAAATCATGAGGGTTCACAGGATATGAGTCTCATGTTTTGATTCAGTTTACCTTTCTTTGCCCTTAGCTCACGTTTTCTAAGTATGGCGCCTTGAAGAAAAAATGGCCCCACCTTTATTTATAGTCTAACTACAGAAAAACTGTACCCCCTTTGATCAAGAAGCATAGACGAGGAGATGCTTAGTGCACATACACTTTGACAAAATAATTCTCATTCACTGGAAACTCATGATACAAATCACCTGCTGCATCTTTATTTTTTAGGTCTTACTAAAAATTGTCATGAAAGATTTTGAACCAGACATTGACCCATAAAAATATCCAAATACTATCATTTGTTTGTCTTGTTGGTCTAACATCTGTTTTTCAGTGCCTGGATGTGCTGTATGTAAGTTTTCATTTTGAAAATAGGTTGTTACTGGTCCCACTGACAGGATTAGTTAACTCCCCATTCAGCTTTAGAAAGATTGGATTAGATTTTGGGGGGGCTGTGACTGGTGGGAGGACGGTCCCTGATTGGCTGGTGGATGTCAATAGAGGATGGTATTAGGACAACTTGCCTCTCTCATTGGTCAGTCAGCAGTGCGGGTGCTTTTCCATCTGCCTCTTGCATCTCAAGGATAATCCCCTACAATACCTCCACAGATGTTTACAGCAGAACATAAACACTTTGGGCTACTTTTATTGGGTCACATTTGGTCTGTTTGTGAGTTGTTTTCTGAATATTGTGTGTGTTTTGAAATAATTACTTTGGAAAGATAGATGAGAACACCAAGTTCAAATATTTTCTATTTTTGTAACCTTTTAGAGACACATTCCTCAGAAAAAGTACAAAAAAGCTATATTACTTTACATGGATGGTCACAAATGAGGCACAGATTAAGAATAACCTGAACAACTGCATTTTGTAATTGAGTATATTCTGGTCAAGGACATGATGGTAACATTAATAACAGGCATGGCCTTTGTTCTTCCACAAGGGGGTGTATAAGCTTGTACTTCATGCTCTGAATGCAGCCTTATGTATGAGACATGTTTCTGCTCTTCATAGAATATAGTCACATAACAATTTTTCATTGTAACTAAATAACTGCCATTTTTAACATATAAAAAATGAATGGCCTTATCAGTCAAGACATTAAGGGAAGGGACCTGTGTAGACCAGAAATCTTTTAACCAAAGTGAATTAGCTGATAACAAAAACAAGCAAATTTAGATCAAACTTAAAACCCAACTCTGTCCTCTGGGTAGCAATCTGATAAAGTCTGTATCAAAATGAAGTCAATGTGCTGGCACAGTGAGGGGAATATGAAGTACTCCTGGGTTTTTCATTAACCTGTCCATACGTTAGACCAGATCTCCAAAAGCTTTGAATAGTGCAAGCTACATAACACTGAAGTAAACCCCAGAGTAACCTCTTTGGTAACAACACAAGTTTTTCCAAACAAGTTCACTCAGGAAATGAAGATTTTTGCTTAATTTTCAATGATTTTATTACATGAGGACAAATTATTACATGTAGTGAAATTATGAAAATAAATGAAACAGTTATATATTATGATTCAGATACAAAAATAAAGATTCTGCTGCTGTGGGAACATTCATTTCTATCCCAGTAGAATACAATTTTCCACATACATATCTGAAATAAGAGAAATGTGCTGTACATAAAGACAATGTAACTTGTTATAAGGCAACCATTTTACATCCATCTCTCAGACAGATTTATTAATTATACAGATTTATAAAATATTACATCGGTATTTACTGTGGGTGTAAGTCAGTGATATATTACAATGCAAGCAATGGTGAAAAGGCAAGACATTCAATTGTTTTAATGTGATCATGAAAAGAGCAGGCACTTTCAGTGTAAGTGTATCAAAGTAAAGATGTTTACCAGTGCAACATTTTATTTAGTTTTGGACTTTAAGGAAGAAGTGAGTCTAAAAAGACAGATCCTAAACTGTACAGTAGTCGAGCATACCAGTGCACATGGGATGAGGTTCTTTGTAAAGAGCGCTCCATTTTTATTTCCATCCTCAGAGGCTCACTCAGATTGTCTTTTTTGTCAAGAAAGTCATTTTTGATACACACACCTGCTTCTTCTTCCTTTGTGTCCAAAGTGCTACAATTCAACAGAGTCTTAATGTAATCTCTGCTCTGCTGTTTTTGTGTCCTCTTCCCCCAGAGGACATTTTTGAATGAGGAGAAGAGTCGCACAGGTCCAAATGACCAATGTGCAAGTCTGTGGTCCTCCACCAGTGCATAACTGGATGCCAGCACCCCATCAACAAACACTGTCCCAGCCTCTGTCAAGGGCGCATACACTCCCACACTCTCCATCACCGACACTGACACGATTTGAGATGGATGCACTTGACCCTCTGCTGCGACCAGAACACAGACTCCTACTTTGGCTCTGATCGCAAACTGAGCCTGGTACTCATTCCTGTTCAGAGAGCAATGGCTGCTCAAAAACACCAGGTGATGGGGGGTGAGGGTTAGTTTGTGGCCAATTTCTGTCTCCAGAGACAGGAATGTGGACCAGCTTTCATGGTCCTGGTGCAGAAACAAGAGGACCTGGCTAAACACAACCTGGCCTGTCCCAGACAAGGCCATGACTTTGTCCCCAGGAGAAAGAGAGGAAAGGCTCTTCTGCACCCCTCCAGCAACGGTCACCCTGGCCCAGCCAGGGAAACATCCCCCTTTTTCCACAGCAACAGAATGATCTGCAAGAAGAAAAAAGAAATGTAAAGACATAAAAACACTGACTGTTTTCACTCTCCATAAGGGCTTTCAAGATAACAGAATTTTACAGTTTTGATACAGTCATGGTTGAAACAAAATAATGGCTATGTCTGAAATCATGCCCTACTTGCCATACAGTGTAAAAAAGCACAAAGTGAAAACTCTGTTTAGTAAAGTTGTCTGAAAAACTCATTGTATTCCACAATGTTCTGTGAAAAGCAGTGAACAACCAATGGTCCCAACGCCAACAAAATATACCATCACGCATTGCGGACTGAAGCTTTAACAAGCAAAAAATGGAACCTTTAGATGGATTTCTACAGGAATCTATGGGCCTAATCTGTTTATACAAAGAGTGAAAGACTGACAATGGCACCACGTTTTTTCCTAAGATGATAACAGACATGAAACTATTGCGTGAATGTACAAATTTGAATGATAATTTGCCAAGAACTCAGCTTTAAATATAAGGAGTGAGATGTTTTTGGCATTGCTGAAACTGAAGAACCGTGCAGGCTGACTTTCTTTCCCACAAAGACAAGCCACAGGAATCAATACAAGAATTGTCAAAGAATCAGATCAATGAGTAGAATTGATAATGTCATTGAATCATTAAAATCTTATCAGTTCCCATCCCTCGTAAGTTATTAGTTAAATTCCGCTGTTTCTTACTGACAACACAAAGCAGATTTTGCTGCATATATTATCCGTCCGATGGTGAAGATGACATTGTTCGCAGAATAGAGTCAACATTTTTTTGAAAGCAGCTAAGCTTTAAAGTTCACTACGTTCAAATCACTAAATATAAAACAAAGAGGGAATGATTTCAAACACAACTGGTATTGATACCAATGTTGATACTCAAGTCAAGTCAAGTCAGTCCCATGGGCGCTTGGCTGATGGGGCACTTAGCCTTCGCAATCCTTCCTCTCCATTGATCTCTGTCACCTGCCTCCCTGATACACTTCATCAGCTTTTGTTTGCTCCGCTGATTGATATCATCTGTCCACATTTTCTTTGGGCGTCCTCTTCCTCTCTCGCCTTCAACTGAGCTGTGCATGATTGTGTGCATGAGTGAACCTGGTTTTCGTGTCACATGTCCAAACCACTGAAGCTTCCGCCTCTCACCTTTTCCACCAGACGTTCATACTCTCCAATTATGGCAGTCATCCTCTCTTCAACAATGTTGTTTCTCACCGTCTGTTTCCATGTAATTCCCAGTAGATGTCTGAAACATCTAATCTCAAAAGCAGCTATTCTTTTCTCTACCTTCTTATTCAGCATCCATGATTCACATCCATATAGGCAGTTGGATGTAATCATATCTGCTGTTGATTACAACAGCAGCAAAAATAGAAGTCCTACACACAGAAACTGAAGCTCACTATCTAAGTGACACAAATATGAAAAAGTAAAAGTGCCTTGAAACTTAGCCCACTGGCAAGAGACATAACCACCACTTACGGGGCAATATTGACACTCACAGCACTTGAGAAACATCAGTATTTGCCAACTTGTAAATATAAGTGGACCACTGCTGCCCTCTCCTTTGTTGCAATAGCATAGGATTAATACATGACTTAAGTACCTTAGGTATTTATAAAGCTTTAAAATGTTCCATACAATCACATGTTGAAGGAAAAGTGGTGCGAAAAAATACCAAAGCATCTAAAATGTTGAAAATTCTACATTCCAATACAATTTTCTCTCCCTGACACCAAGTTGAATGTGTTGATTTGGCTAATGACTGATTCCAAGTACCCTCAGAAAAGAGCCGGTAAAACATCCATATTAATTAGGGATGCACGATATAAACTTCACGATATTGGTACTTGCAGGGATATCAACAGCCAATATGTTGGCCATACATTTTAGCCATAATATCGACAGCAGGTGCAAATATATTGTTATTCACTATATATCAATGGGTGTCTAAATTTAAGCTCAATCCAGTTTCTTTTATTAAAAACCAAATATTGTATTTCTTTTGTCACATCTGTTTGTAGCATAAAAATGTGGTCACAGTGAGAAGAAAAGGTCAATTCTACAGAAGAGACTCTGTGCTCTTTCAGAGAAATGTGTGCTCATAATTATCAGTATTAGCTGAAACAAGTACAAAAATAACAACAAGTTCTGCAATAAATAAATGCTGCTTTGCTGATATTGACAAAGCAAAACCTTGTTAATGGTATCAGCGCACACTGTACCCAGCATTGTGCTTTCACTACAATCCAATACCATCCAAACAATTCTCCTACCCACACTCCACTTCATCCAGGCTATCTCACAAAGGTTAATCACATAACCTACTGCTTTATATACGTACCAGCTTTCACCGAGCAGTGGATGTGATATTTGGACTCATAGTGCACCCAGTCAAAGCCAGCCTCCACAGCCAGCTGGGCGAGAAGACCATATTTCTCCGTCTCTCTGTCATCAGTGGTTATATCCACGGCCCGACCTTCATAGTGGAGAGACCCAGGAGGGTGGTGTCCGTCCTCATCCCAGGCCTCTGTTACACGAAGGTGCACCCCCGGCCATTGGTTCATCACTGCGATCGCCAACCTGTTCAGGCAGTCCTTACATCGCTGAGAGAGAACAAAACAGAGGAAGGAGGAAAGCTGGGTTTTACATATTTTAATCTATTCAAACTAACAAACTAGACTGGATTAAATATTTTCAACTAAAGCACTCAAGCAGAGAGGAGGGCTAATCGCTTTATCACAAAAAAGTCTAAATTATTGTAAAGACTAGAAAGCACTTGGAGAGTGCAGACCTCTGCCAAGTGCCACAGTTCCCCCTATTTGTCATTTGCACCATAAATATTAGTCCCACATTTATTTTGACTACATTTTTAGATTCCTTGACCATGAAAACATACCCATTGGCAACTGAATTCATAATGATATCAACATTACTTCAGCAGTTGTTCACGAAAATCGCATTTTCCGTAATGGCGGTTTTCTTCTGGATCTAGTTCCACAGCTTTTGAGGATACCTCAAATCCGTTCACATATTTCAGATTCCACAGTTTCTTGGCTATTTAATGGTGTTTGTTATGTGTTAATAGCTTCATTTGTTCTCTTCCTATGATGAAAATTCCAAAGGTCCCCTATTTTTTCATATTCTGGATCATAGTATCTGGAATTATTCCTTTATCCGGATCAGTCTTTGATATACTGTAGAGCATGTTAGAAACTTGTCCTGTATTTTTTTCCCAAGTGCCCTGACCATTGTTTGTGGAGTTATATGCAGAAATGTCAAAAATGGCCCTATCTCCCAATGTTAAAGAATCCTTTAAAAAATTCCTGGATCCAGACGGAGATCCGGATCGCTTCCAAAATCTAATCATTTGTTCCTTATCCCAATCCGGACATTCCCTGAAAATTTCATCAATA
The DNA here is from genome assembly GCA_037902135.1 of Cetoscarus ocellatus. Classification (NCBI taxonomy): domain Eukaryota; kingdom Metazoa; phylum Chordata; class Actinopteri; order Labriformes; family Labridae; genus Cetoscarus; species Cetoscarus ocellatus. The sequence continues at coordinate 144,425 of JBAMNC010000470.1, forward strand.
TCCGTCCATAACTTTTTGAGTAATGTTGCTAACTAACTAACAGACAGACAGACAAACAAACCCTCCCAAAAACATAACCTCCTTGGCGGAGGTAAAAAGCAGGAGCCAAATGCTAAGGGTTTGTTGGGTGTCTGATTACAAGCAAAACTGGTAATATCCAACATAGCTCAAATCTGGGTGACCTTCCTATAACATAACTTAAAGATTTTTAATGTTTTTCAATAAAAAAAACTCTGAAATTACCAACTACCAGTTTTGTGCCTTAATAAGGACAATTCAATTTTATCGGTGGGTCAAAGAGAGGGGCTCATGTGGTTTTGTGGTAATGGGATTTGTATTGACTACAAAATGAAGGATCAATTTAAGTCCAAAAGACCTTGATACTGTGACCTTTGACCTTCAAAACCTAATTAGTTCACACCTGGGTTAAAGAGGACATTTGTGCAAAGTCTGAAAAAAAAAACCCTCAGAGTCTTTTTCAAGCAATATGTTCACAAGAACGCATTCACAAGCAAAGGTTGAATATGGGGCTCCAGATGAAGTTGTATTTAAGTCAGAGGTATATTTTGCACCTCACAACCCCTGTCTAGTGCCTCGCAACCCCTGAGGGGTCTGACCCACTTTGGCCACAACTTTATGAAGGTCAAATTTAAATAAAAGAAGAATATGTAAACTCTTTTGAGCTGTATAGACAGTGCTTAGCAAATTTATTAGACCACCACCCAATATAAGGTTTATGCCACAGCTGCCCTAAATTAACAGCACTGACATTACTCAAACTATTTCTTATGTTTCTGTTGTGAATAATACACCAGCATGTAGAAGATTTTTTTCACCAAGATATTTTTACTGCAGGGCGGCACGGTGGCACAGCAGGTAGTGCACGTGCCTCACAGCAAGAAGGTCGCCGGTTCGATTCCTGGGTCAGGCAGGGCCTTTCTGTGTGAAGTTTGCATGTTCTTCCCGTGCATGCTTGGGTTCTCTCTGGGCACTCCGGCTTCCTCCCACAGACCAAAACATGCTCATTAGGTTAATTGGTCACTCTAAATTGCCCTTAGGTATGAGTGTGAGCGTGAATGGTTGTCTGTCTCTATACGTTGCCCTGAAATCGACTTGCGACCGGTTCAGGGTGTACCCAACCTCTCGCCCAATGACAGATGGGATAGGCTCCAGCCCCCGCAACCCCAAAAGGGATAGTTGGTATAGTGAATAAATGAATGAATATTTTTACTGCTAAAATATAATTATTATTGTTATCCATGAATTTTCTAATTTTCTGTTTTACATAAATACAGAAAAATTAGTAAAGCACAAACTGTTTATCCAATAACAGTAATATTTTTAATTTTAAACAATTTTTTGAAAGATTTCTAAAATATTTATGTTTTCTCATTTTGATGACAGGTGGTCTAATACATCTGTTAAGCACTGAATATTTCAATAACATTTTGTAGCCAAAAAGCAGTATTGGTAATATGTAATAAAACTATATACAAAAACCTCAGTAAATGGGAACTACTGCCTGGAGGTTTTATGCTCCCAAAGATATAAACCTGTCAGGTAGTGGAAGTACAGGGGTGGGTCAAGGAAAAGGGCCAGGGTCACAATAACTCTGATATATGATCTTTCAAAATGTAAAGTCAAAGAGGAAATTTGTGCCAAGTGTGACGGATTCTCTTAAAAAGTGATTGGGATGTAAAGTTTGAAAGCAAGGAGTGATCAAGAGGCTGATTGACTTTCCCTCTAAAGTTTAAACAGCTTAACCTTTTAGTCAACCTAGACACATGTGCAAAATGATTAGACAGAAAAGTATCACTCAAAGCATTTTAGAAATATTGAATTTACAAGCAAGAGTGAAGCATGACACCTGGAGACTTTAAAGTAAGAATCCGTTTTTTTTATGGCAGGCATGAAACTGTATGTGCAGAGTTTGACCACTTGCCCGTAAGATCTCATTGTATATCACAATTATATGAAAATGATGAGCATGAGACTCACTGACCCTGACCTTTGACCTCTAAAATCGTATCATTTCATCCCTGTGTCCCGTTGGACATTTATAAAAGTTTTAAAATCTCTTGAAGCATTCTTGTAATATTGTGACAACAACATCACATTCACAAGAAAGCAATGGTCATTAAACCACACAACCTGAAAACATAACACCTCTGGCCTCAGCTGCCAACAGCACACTGGCAGAGTAAGACACTGAAAACATGATCAACTTCTTAATAGAATAAAATTATTTCTTTAACAACCGAAAATTGCCATGGGAAGTGGTGGGTTATGTGCATTATTACAACTTAGTTTACAGTAAAAAAGGTTATTAAGGAAAGATCAGAATCACAGCAACTTTGAAAGAACAAGAAATACTTTAGGACATTTGTATTAAAGCATGCTCCATGTAGAGTTCAAGTCATGTCAGATTTCTACTCAAGTTTAAGTGACACTTGTAGTCATTTATTAACAGCAGAAAGGCTTGTTCCAAGTGTACCAGAGGTATGAAGGGTATGTGAACCTGCGGTACACCTCAATGCACAGCCTGTTTTAAGTGCAACTAAGGAGAAAACTGTGCCAGTATTTCAGCACTGTCTCCATATCCCAGGTTTGTTTGTCTGCTGACATTACCACACAATCCCTCCTCTACTCTGCTTAAATGCCATCCCAACCTTGCTAGGACAATTGCAGAACAGGAACAAAGCTACTGTAGCTAGTATGGCGCATTCCTTGGCCTTTTGGACAGGGTGACAGAATAATCAAGGCCATTCTCTGCCTTTCCAGTTTGTTCCAGGCATGAGTGTGTCTGTTTCACCCCTGAGACATTTGATCAGAAAAGTGAACAGTGACTCTTAACATCCACGTGGGCTGGGATGTAATGTGTCACAAAATAACAGGCTGGAAAATGAGGACGTCAGCAGAGGAGGTGATGCACCACCGTCATCTTCTGTGCACGTGTTTTCCATTATTATAGATCTTGTGAGCTAAAACTGATTCAAGAAGCATATTTTGAATCTGAACTTTAAAAATAAAAAGCATTCTGGGAAAGAGATGAATGAGTGATGGAGGTTGGGTGAGGAGAGAGCAAGGCAGTGGAGGGCTGAGGCTGGGACTAAAGACGGAGGGCAGAGGGGAAGAATGTATGGGCATGAACTTGGGAATGTGACAGCAAGAGTGAGAAAGAGAGAGGGACAGAAAACAAACTGGGTACATTTTTTTCCCGCAATACCATTGAAGAGAGGCGTTTCATTGTCAAAACTACAATAGCCGCTTTTCCGACGGTGCCATTACTTCAGTAGGCAGGAATTTTGTATAGGCGACCCCTTCTGAGCCTCCAAATGACACACAAAGAGTGTCTTTCACATCTGGGCAATAAGAGGGGCACATGGACACACAGGCACATACACTTGGAACTGGGCATCAACAGGGGCACACATGTACAACCGCAGATTTTGAAGTTCTAAATTCATCCTGGAAGAGGAGGAAATGTAGATTCATGTCTTAAACAATCAAAGAAAACCACAGCATCCAAAAACGTGTGATTTCTACGGTCAAACAAAACTGAGGTCAGATTGAGCAATCCTTTAAAACCTCATACTCAGACTGGTAATTTTTTTTCTGGAGACATTTGAAGCTTTTATTTGAAATAACATTACTAGTAAGATTAAGCTGTTCCTGTAAAAATGTTTGTTACAAAAATTTCAATATGACACAAATACCTGTATGTGTTTTAATTTAAAGTCTCAATATTTAAGCAAATATTGTGTTCTTAAATTAAAACCTATACAAATATAAAATCACTTGCATTATAATGTGAATATAATACAAACAATTTATGTTGTAATTTCTGCTGGTTGTATGCACTGTGTTTTTTGTTTTTTTGTTTTGTTTGTTTTGTTGTAATTTCCATGTGTCTATTTTTGTATTTATATATCTGTTGTCGTTTTGTCTAAATAATGAAATAGATAAATAAACCACTTCCTTCCATTTCAGAATAAAACTAAGCTATGAATTAAAGGACTTTCGAAAGTCAAAAACTAAAAACTATTAAACCTCTAACTTTGTGCTTCAAATGTATTTATATTTTATTCCAAACTATGTTCTTATTAAGGGGCTGCATGGTGGTGCAGCAGGTTAGTGCTCATGCATCACAGAAAGAAGGTTGTTGGTTCTACTCCTCATGTTAGTCGGGGCCTTTCTGTGTCTAGTTTGCATGTGCAGTTGTTAAAAATCAGGCTGTTGAAAGTGTGGGTTATTACAAATATCTTGGCACAGTTACAGACTGCAAACTGACCCTTGAGAGGAACTGTGATGCAGTTTGCTAAAAGGTACATCAACGTCTCTTCTATCTCAGGAAATATGCCCATTTCATGATGATGGTAACCTTGCGCAGCAGCTGGACCTGCCTGATTCAATGTCAGTAATCAGACCAATCCCTCTTGCCAAGTTCCAATCTACAATGACTGTGCTTGGCCCAAAGTGGCACGGCACAATCAGCATCCTTTGGAGCAGGAAGAGGTGGAAGCTACAACTGAGATGACAGCAGGAAATGATTGCTTATATAGAAATTAGCACAGATGCTAACAGCTCAGTAGCAGTTTTATCAGATTATTTCTTTGTCAAATGAAAAAAAAAATTCTCAATAGAATATTTTTGCTTTAGTGGGTGTTTTTTAAGTGAAGTGGCTCACGTTTTGTACTTTACAGAACGACTGTAGCGTCTGCCTACTACACTTTGCCATTTGCTTTAAAGTGATGTGATTGACAGAATGACCATCCAATCAACTGCAGGATATGCTTTTCAAAGGTTCTGCCCATTTCCACTTTCTGTGGGCTGTTGCCCAAATGGGCTGGCGAAATATATTGAACTGTCCTCTGAACTCTGATGTGTCAGAATATTTCAATGAAACCCCAATAATTTTGTTTTGTCACACATTTGCTGAATCCATCTAATCTTTTCCCCTTGTCTGATGGTTTGGCAACCCAATCTTAAAAATATGCTCTGAACCCAGCTGTGTAGTGTGCAAGCAGGTTTAGAGGTCAGCCAAAACTCATTGTATCAGATATTTGTTCTCTTCAGCTGCAGCATAAGGCAAACTCTATTCTTCATGACCACTCTCATCCTTTCAACATTGAGTTTCAGTTTCTTTCCTCTGGCTGTTGGTTTGTTGCACCTAAATGTAAAACATAATGTTATACAAACTGTCATGTACCGGCATCTATACGTTTATATAATAAGCCTGAACAAGATGATGCACTTTAACTATGGAGGAACCATTTAACTTTGGATTTTAGGATTGATGTCTCTGTGAGCACTAGAGTGAGTTTGATTGATTGGTGACTCTGAAGTGTAATGATGGCTGTTTGTCCTTACATGTGGCCAACTGACTGACTGGCAACCAGTCCAAGGTGTACCTCACCTCTCACCCAATATCAGCTGGGGCAGGCTCCAGACCCCTGGACCTCAAAAGGTATAAGGGGTATGGATAATTGATGGTGGGATGGATGGTCTTATTTAGCTTTTATGCTATGTTACCCCCTGGCTTTATTGTATTATTTATCTTTTTACATTATCTGTGTCCGTTTTTCATTGTTTTATGTCATATACCTTTTATTGGAAGGATGAGTGGGAGGAAAAATACTGAGGGCAGAGTGAATCTTTTTCAATATGCACTCAAGAGAAACAAAAGCAAAAAAAATTGATAATAAAAGAATTAAAATAACAGCAATAAAGTTAAAACATAACAGGCTTAATCCCAAAGAGCACACTCACAGACTCATGGACTCAAGGCCTGTTCATGTTAAGTTCAGCTGCAAATCAGATACTTCCATAAGTCCACACATCAGTAGACTTTCCTGCTTTACTAACCCAGAGTTCATTGCAAAAACTGATGACATGAGACTTGATCGTTCAGCCTCTCACTAGATATACTCACATAGTCATATTTTGGGGCAGTATTGTCATTACTGTCACTGTCATTGCTTGGACATGATGGGGGTAAAAAATCAGTGAAAATTCAAATTGCTTGTTTATTTATTTTGTGGTTATTTATAACACATTTTTCTGTCAGATATTAACCAAGTTTTAATATCCCTGGTTTTACTTTTAAAAACCAGGGAAATTAAACAAATAAATGAAAGATACACGCATATGAGCTAAGCCCACTTGGACTCACACACTCCCACAACTAGCCGCTAAAGTCCATAAGGGATGGAGATTGGGATTAAGAAATAGTCACCATCATCGTCAACATTGTATTCCAACATCATAGTCTACATTTCAACTCTTTTTTTATTTGTACTTCAAAAAAATCTCAACATTTAAACTTTAATCTGTCCATTTATACATTTCTCCTGACATTCCAACTTTTCCCTTTAAGTACATCATAAATAAAATACATCTTTCTCCCCTCTTTTTCTCATGCCCCTACCTAATACTCTTCTGTACCTTTCTATATTTGTGTAATTATTTTGCAAGAGATGTCACATTTATGTCCTGTCCTTGGTTGGATGGCAAAAGAGATGCCATCCAGCATGCTACTCAGTGGACATTTATGCTAAATGAATACCATTCTTCCCATGGTAATTTTCATCTACAGTTTCAGCCAAAGTTATTTCCTGCTGTGAGGCAGCATGTTTTAACAAAGTTTTTAATGCCTAAATAAGATATCTACTTTTCGTTTTATAAAGCCTTTGCTTTTCCAACAGAAGTACTTTATCTGCTAATGCTAGCAATCCCCAGTGTGATTCTTAATGTTGTCTTTCAACTCAACAAGCTCTTAAAATCAGAAAAAACTCGGGAATTTGGGGTTTGTAGACCATCTATCAATCTAACAATCAATCAATATATGCCTGATCGCCATATCTTAGCTTTGAAATCATTGCTAATGCACCAAAAATGTCTGTTTCAGTTGCCTCCATTTTCTCTGTTTGTGAGCATCCTTGAGGTGACCCAGCTTTTTCTGAGACTAATATCATTTTGCTACTATTTGTAACTTTTGGGGATCAAAAATAAACCTTGAACATATTCGCTGGCAGCAGTACATCTGCAGTCCATTGGACTGAGTGACATCATTTAAGTCATGTGGCGGCAAAAGGTCTGTATTCAAATCATTTTTTTATCTGTTCTCAGAAATTTTCAATTTCAAAGACAGTCAATAAAAATGGTAAACATTAGTTAAAAAGTGCCTGTGAAGATTTTAAACCCTCACTAATCATCTGTCCTGCATTACAAACAAAGTTGGAAACCTTGCAGAATAGGGTTGTACAATGAGTTTATTCTTAAGTGTTGCTTTGACTGCACAAACACTGAATTCATGTCTTGGTGCTTAAACAATGCCAGTGTATTTGTGCAATTTTGACATTGAGCAATTAAAAACAAGACATTGCCTGATAGTGGGTATTTCAGATTTTCTTCTGCTGTAACTGAGATGGTTTCAAGAAAGGTTTTTTTCATCAGTTTGTTTGGAAGTTGAAAAATTAAAATCCTGGTTGTTGTGTTGGTGTGCCTCTTGTACCAAGGCTGTTGTCCTTTAATCGGGTGGCCCAAGTTAAAATGGACCTGTGACTCTTTTTTCATGTCACCCTCTCAACTTTTGACTCTACGCACTGTCTTATCAGCAAGAATATAAGCCTTAAGAAATCTGGCATCATGACAACCCTGCTGGTAGACAGTTGGCTAAGAACTGAAGTTTAAGTGCTTGAGTATTCTCCTGCCACAGGGAATAGTTTGATTTACAATAACAAAGACTTTCGTTAAACATTAAAAAGAAATGTTCCTGAAGGGGAGCACATTCTCCAAAGGGCTGGTGTTGAATTACATCCTGATCTTCTTATCTCAAGAAAAAAAGGGAGGAGAAGTTTAGTAAAAACTTACACACTGTGTTGAGCACTTGTTTGTGTGTTAAGAGCCTAGTGAGGGCAGGTAGTGTAGAGTAGGAAGAAAACAATGAATGAGGTAATATGAGTTGTCTTGGAGGTGCCATGCTGGGTGGCAGGGTATGTGTTATGAACAGCAGTCTGCCCACTTCATGTGGAGGTAGTTAATCAACATCCTGTGTTTACAGCTGGTTTGTAAATAAAAAGTTAGAGCAAATATCCCACACCCTCAGCTAGAGCTGCTTAATTATGGCAAAAATTATGATCATGATTACTTTGACTTAAACTAACTTAAACCAGTCATTGGCTTTTACAACATATGCAATTTGAAATTAATTTGAAATGATTAAATAAATGTCTTGCTCTGCCGTCAGAGACAACCTCCACGGTGTAACAAATTCTGCAATTTATGTTGCATCATTCAAGCTCCAACTTCCCAAACCATAGTATGCCTTATTACAAAGGTGGATTATCTTTTTGTTAGCCATTGGCTACGACTCTGTCTTCTCTGTTATCTCTCTCTTTTAATTTAACCACAGTATGTGCCTTAAGAGGTGCCAAGTGAAAGGAGCAGAGGCATAAAAAGAGGAGGAGTTGCACTTAATTTACAAAACTAATGGACAAAATAAGAGCAAAACAGTACGGCCAAGTAACCATTGAATTTCAACTGTCTTGGTTGCATAATAGTAGAAAGCCAAGGCTGTCAATGTAATTGAAACTCAATTGCAGGCCCCACAAGAAAAGTTTCAACTTAAGATCAAGTTTTCAGGATGTGATGGAATAAGTGAGGCACAGTGATGTATCTGAATGAGCTCAATTAGTGGCATTCATTGATCACGCTTAAATGTTGGTGAATGGTGAACTGAGTGTTCAGTTTTCAACCAACTTATGAACAAAACATTTTTATGGTCTTATTTCCAGAGCTCTGTCTGCTGAGTTGAACTGATGCACAGATACATGTCAGCACTCTGTAAGCTGCTGTATGGATTCAACATTATTTGTCAAGGCAGAATGATTGTATTTTTTTTTCAATAAATACTTGATCATTTTTACTCCATGATTGGGGGCCTCAGGTACATAGAAGACTTCTTTTAATAACAGTCCCCGCAAAGACCTAAGCTGTTTCACTGTGTAACCCTGATAAACTTTATTTTCATATTAAGATCAGTGGGTCATTTGTACAAACTATCAATTATCATTAAATGTCAGACAGCAGGTGAGATCTTTTTATATGTGATTCACCCTCAATTTTCTGCTTCCTTCTCTGAATTATCTCTGTGGGCAGTAATGTTTGTGCCTGTGTGTTTGCAAAGCAAAGTTATTTAATGTAAATAATCAGATGTTGTTTACCGTGAGCTGAATATCTTAAACCTGCAAAATAAAACATCATCTGACATATAGCAACAGCAAAATAAAGACACTTTTTTTTCTTATTTATTGATGTGTATTTATTATAACACAATTCATCCCACAGCTCTTTACTACCTCTGCAGAAAAATAATCTTTAAGATATAACCTCTCACTTTTAACTTAATTTTCTTTTTATGGCCTCGGTTTATGTAAAGACTGAAAAGAAGTTGTGCAGGAAAAATATTGACTGTTGTTGACTTCTCGCAACCTTGCAGTGCAGATGGATCTGCCTTATTCAATGTCTGTAATCAGGCAGATCCATCTTTCCAAGCTCTGATCTGCAATGATTGTGAGCAGCCAAAAGTGGGACGGCCCAGTTAGCACTGTTTGAAGCAGGAAGAGGGGGGAGCTATGAGTGTGACGACAGCAGGAAGTGACTGCTAGTACAGAGATTAGCATAGATGCTAACAGCTTCAGTAGCAGTTTTATCAGATCTGGACCGCATTTCTTTATTAAGAAAAAAACAAAGAAAACAAATAACAAGATAAACCTCTCTTTAGAAATGATATTTTTTGCTTCACTTCCAACATGTTTTGCCAAGAGTCTGTTCAACAAAGTGGCTCACGTTCTATCCTTTACACCATGACAGTTGCGCCCGCCTACTACATTATCTGATTGGCCCCTAATGAAAGTGATTGATAGAAAAATTGTCCAATCACCTGTCTTGATATGCAACTGATAAGTTCTGCCCATTCCTTAACACTTTCTGTGGGCTCTTTCCCAGATGGACAAATGAAATATATTGAAAGGTCCATCTTGTTTGTCAAGTTCAACTTCTCAGGCTGTGAACTATAATCATATTCAAATTATGAAGTCTGACCATCAACTAGTTCATTTCAGAATGTGTGAACTTTACACTGAGCTGATTCATTTTAAGAGTGAACTGGTATTACACTGCTGGTGCACCAGTTGTTAAAATCAGGGCAAACACTGTTACCGTTGTTTGAAAAAAAAATTTAGTCGATTCCAGTGACAGTTCCAGTGCCTAGAAAATGGTTGATATTTATTAATTGCTTTTTTGTGTAACTTTCACATTACATACATAATTTTTTTAAATTCATGAAAACACATCAGTTTGTCGACAGGACACTTCTTCGGCTCAATTAAATCAAAATAGTCTGGCATCAGCCGATACTGAGGCTAACCATTGTATTTTTTTTTTTTTTTTTTTACCCCTAACTGATATATTTCCAAATCGGTTATTGGGTAAGATCATATTGTTTGTATCCAGGCCTAAAACATAGTAAAATATTATAAACAATGAGGATCATGAACAGTCAAGCTTTGAATTTTAAAGGGGAAAGATCTCTTATTAGTCATTTTATTCAATGTGCATTTTTATGGGTCCTAGACCTGATTAGATTTTGTTATGATTTATTTTGTCATCTTAAATGGCATGATTTAGATAGGTCAGGGCAGTGGATTGAGTCAGAAACTGGGGAGAGAGAGTGAGAAATAATGTGAAAATTGAGCCATGGGCAGGATTTTAACCCAAGTCACCAGCTCGAAGGACAACAGCCTCTGAAGATGGGTTTCACGGACTTAACCACAAGGCCCTTGGATACCATCCTGGGGTTCATAGATCTTTGTGGGGTTGCAAGTCTCTGTCAGCTTTAAGGCTGTCAAATGCATAAATTACCCAAATAATAAAAGCACACCTTGTGCATGTTTTCATCAATGTTTTTTTGTGATGTGTGTGCAGGCCCATTCTTTCTGGGTTTTACTGATGAAAACAGTTAAAAATTATGTTAATCTGGGACAGTGTTATTTTTTTCATGCGAGTCCTGTGGGGTAGGGATCCTGGAAAAAAAACTTGGGAACCACTGCCCTGGGCTACCAGAACACATTGTCTGTTTCTTTAAGGATGAAGAATAAATGAAATCTTGAGAAAGAATCTATTGCTGCTTTGCTAAAAAATAGAGATGTGATTGTTGGCCCCCCTCACACAACCCTACACAACCACGTCTCACCTTGGTCATGAAGCGATCAGCGTTGGTGTTCTCCTCATCCTTGAACACAATGTCTGGGTTGTAGTTGCAGACAAGCTCATTGAAGCGCTCAGAGTTGCGTGTGATCTTGCCTTCAGCTCTTCCACTAGCGCCCAGGTTGTTCTCAGAGAAGTTGGGGAAGAACTGCTTGTAGTGCATGGCCGTGAGCTTTCTGGACCTGGGCCGGATACCGTAGCCTGGGCCCGGTCCACATCCCTGGACCAGCCATATGCAGGTCCACACCGTGAGCAGGCCAAGCTGTGCCAGGCGGGCCCACCAGGACTGCCTCATTTGGTGGTAGGGAGGGGAGGGCTGGGGCTCACGGTGCCTTCAGGACACTTACTGTGTGATAAAAGCAGGTGATTGGGGGTCAGAGTCTGTTCCATTTTAAACTGTTTGATTAAAACTACGCTGAGAGACTTTTGGTAAGTAACAATGTCCTTTACATTTAAAAGCAATCATTTCTATAGGAAAAAAAATCCTGTGTAAAAACTCAAATGTGTTTGAGGTGGAAACATGCTTTTTATTCAACTTGACACAGACTAAATGTAGCAGAGTTGGACATAATTATCCTCAAAATAAATCTTGGCTATTATAGTCTTGTTTGCTACAGGTTGTAATAGAGGGGACATCTGAGGCTCAGTCTGAGAGCGCGCTCTATCAATAATCAGGGTTGCAGGTCCAAGCCCAGCTCTGGCTTTCATATGGCGATGTGTACTCGGGCAAGTCACTTAATGCCAAATTCAGCTCCCACTGTGTCATGATCCCACATCTCTTTGTTAAGTTCCCTTTTAAGTTTCCTCATTTCATGTTTTGTCTGGTGTTTCCTGTTTCATTTTGAAGTCACTAACCCTTGTTTTTATTCGTAGGTTTTGCTTCCTGTCTGGTCTCCTTGCCTCCTGATTGTTCCTCCCCAGCTGTGTCTCATCATCCCAAATCACTTCATGTATTTCACCTCATGTTCTCCTTTGTTCTGTGCCAGTTCGTAGAACCTCACAGTCTCGTCCCAGCATTCTATCTTGTCTTGTCTTGCCGCGTATTACCAAGCTCTGATCTTTGACTTAGTTTTTGCTTCACGATTTGGATACTGTCGCCTTGGTCTGATTGATCTTTTGTGTACCGAACTTCGCCTGGTAAACAAACCTCTTGCCTGTTTGACTCCAGTTCTGTGTCGTGCATTTGTGTCTCTGAGCCTCGTCTTATTACACACTGCTGCATTCAGTGGCTTGAAATGGGTCTGAAAGAGCAAGGATGTGTTAGGATATACTGATGGACAACTGATACAGAATCTCTAAAGCTGCTTTAAGTAGTCAGAAAGACTCATAAAGCTCTATATTAGCTCAAGTTCATTTACCATTTAGCTAATAGGTATGTGTCAAAAAATCTGCAAAGCTTGACACAGGAGCTTTAAATGTTATGTTGATATGACAAAAACTCAAAGTTCCTGTGAGGACTCTTTACTTTGTAATCAAACAGACTGAATTAAAATCTGATACCTCTCCATGAGCTACAGAAATTATTAGCAAGAAGAATGATTATAACTATAAACGTATTTACTACTACTACTTCATTGATCATCCTGCCATGGGGGATGTGTCATATGATGTGATCAACAGCAAGCAACCAACACAGCCTTTGTTAGTAGTCAGAAATTTATTGTAAATTGCACATTAAATTTGTTTTTCTTAGATTTTTGTGTTAAACAACCCAAAGTTCATCATTGGAGCTTTAATAAATGTTTACACACCTTATTATCTCTTTCCACTATAATAAAAAAGTGAGCAAAACAAGAGAATTTGAGTTAGTCTGCTAATTTTTAATGACATTAAAATTGCGCTAATCAAAGTTTTACAAAATTAATGAAATGTATTTTCTAAATATAATTAGGTTTGGCATATGCTATTGAAAATATATTTTATCAAAATAGCTCAGTGGTCATTTTGACCACAAAAACTCTAAATACTAAGATTTTGATATTATATCAATAAAGCATTTGGCCAGTAGTTAAACAGACTTAATGTGATGCAGACTGATGTGTGAGCTTCAAAAGCATATCAAACCAATTGTGAGAAGGAAAAAGAGTTTCAAATGATTACCCCTGCAGCGGGGTAGGTGTCAGGTGATGTGATCAATGCTAACATAAAAGCATTTCAAGAGTATCTGTCAGTAGCACATTAAACATTTTATATTTAGAAGGCTTAGAATTTTGGTCCCTTAATCAATCAATCAATCAATCTTTATTTGTATAGCGCCAGTCCATAACGAGTGTTATTTCAAGGCACTTTACAATAGAGCAGGCTGGAGCCATACTCTTCATTTCATAGATACAAATACATGCATATATACAAATACACATGAATATATATATTGGTATATACATATGTCCAGAGATGGATCCTTTCGGGCAGAGACAAAGGGACTATAATCACATTTGACTTTGCTGAATATAGACTAACAGATGCTTCATAATGGGAACCAATCGCTACCCTGACCATTATTATTGAGGAGATTGAATCATTTTATGAAGTTATCTTATTTGCTTGACCCCTCTGTGGTGGGGATTTCAAATGATGGTATCAGCAACAAGCTTCCAGTTTGAAAATATTATTATTATTATTATTTTGCCTTTTACTGAGATTACGATACACTGCAATTTAGAGACTATAACTTAAGATGAAATTTGAAATTGGCAAAATCAGCACAAACAAATGGTCCCTCACAGGAGCTTTTTTTAATGTTCATTAAAGATACTTTTTTGTCAATGATCAGTGAACTAAAGAAGATAAATGAAAGGGATTTAACTATTTTCATTTTTGTATTGGTTGCTATTAACAAAATTTTGTTAGCCCAATAATTACATTAAAAAGCTTAACTCTGACAAAAAAACACTGTAAGAAATATACAGGTTTCAATACAAACAGAGAAAAGACTTCTAAAAACTTACAAGTATTGAAGTACCTGTGAGTAGTTTTTAACTGGTGATTAAATATACTTAGTTTAATATTTACTGCTCTCTGCCACAAAGGCTGAACAGAAAATCTACAAGAGTGGTTGTATCTATCAACTTATCTTATCAACCGTAGTGCAGGGTAGGTGTCATTGTCCAAACAGCTTCTTTTATTCAGTTTTGGAAGCCAAAGATGCATGAAATTTAAATTGTCAGACATGAAAAATAAGGTGAAGTATGACTTTTTTTCTCTGCTTAAATCAACACAACCAGATAATTCAATGCAAGATCTTTAATAATGGATACTTCTTTGACATAAATTAAAAAGGTGCTAAAGAAGATCAGTCTAGTTTGTTGCTTAAAACAAAAGTTAGCTGAATGAATATGTTAAAATGTATGATGAAAACTCCATGCAGTAGCTTTCAATATAATGCTGATATGATAAGCACTTGAAGCCCCTGTGATGACTTTTTAACATAATTAATCCAGCTGAATTTAACACCATAACCTCTTTATGGGCCACAAAATCCTACAAGATCATCACCGAGAAAACTAATTATTTCAATTTGATTATTTCCCAAGTCAAAGGAGAAGTTTGAGATGATGTGATCAACCAACAAGCTACAGAGCCAGCCTTAATACGGTTATGGGTCAAAAAGTCATTGGAAGTTGGACATCAGACATTTTCAACAAGGATGCACGATATTATCAGAGCAATATCTGTTTTTTCCAGTCTAAAATGTTGATTATCAATATCGGCATATATGAAATTTTTCAGGGACAAATTGGCCATAAATAGCCTATCCTACATATTAGCAGTAGGTAGTATTGGCAGAATGTACAAATGTACTGTAGCAGTTTACCTCAAAATCTCTGAATGTCCACTTTTACAAATCAAAAGTGTCATTTAATGAATGATAAAATATAGGTTTTTATTGTTTCACATCTATTTCTCACACTAATGGATTGTAAACATTAAAGGAACAGGGCCTTATCAGTTGAGGGGAGGCTTTGCTGACAAAAATATTGATATCAGAATCAGCAATAAGTTTGGAAATATCGTAATGTCAGATATCGGCAAAAATCCGATATCCTGCATACCTATTTTTTTAAAACATGAGATTTTTGGTTGCCAAATTTTCACAATCCAAAAGTTAAAAAAACATATTAAATATTAAATATGTGCAGCTTTCTTTTGCTCAAAATAAGCGTCCAAACAGATAAATTAAGCTACTACAGACTTCTTTAAATGTTTTGACGGTGCCTCTGATCAAACGTGAGCCCAGTTAATGAGCTTAAATGCTAAATTTTGTCATGAGCTGTCAAAAACAACATTCACCAACATGTTTATGGTTGCCCGAGCTGTCAGCTGCCTGAACGCCCTCTGAGAGCTGAAAGTCATCCTCGCGCCCTCAGCAGGTACTAAACTTTGACGCAGGTGTTTTTGGTCTTTGTCGTCACTTACCGCGTCACTCTCCACGCATTTCCCTCAGCCACAAACACCAGCAGACTCCTGAGACTTCCTACGGACGCTGCTGGGGCGCTCTCATCCTCTTATATCCATCCACAAGTATTCCTCTGGAGATTATTTTCCTTCTCTTCTTCTTCTTCCACCGTCTCCTGCCGAGTTTCAGGGCTCCTGGCCACCTTGCACCAGCCATTGGGTCTTATTAGCGTCCGGACAAGATTGCCCTCCCTTCCTCTGCGCGCTCCCCTTGCGACAGCACACGCCTCCAATTCAACCTGACAAAGGACGAATGATTAGCCCACTTATGTCAACACAATGACCCGCCACCCTCCCACCACCCGAAATATCAAAGTGAGATATTAATACACATACTTTGAAAAACCTTTTTTAATGTCAAAATGCCGGCTGAATGGAGGATTTCTTGCTTCTTATCCAAAATGTAGATGTTTTTTGCTCTTTATCTTCTTTCCATTTTGACAGAGGCTGTTTTGAACCCCAGTTTTACATGTTCTACCCCAGGCGGGTGGCTTTAGGGTCAGAGTTCATGTGGCTCCAGACAAAGATAACAAAATCTGATGTAAAGTACCTCACATTTAGTATATTAAAGGATGTAAACCCTTTAGCGCGGTGTAAGATATGCTCAGTAATTTATGCTTAAAGAAAAGCAGACTACATCATAGCTTTCAACTAGAAGTACTCCAAGAACATGAACCTCTGTCAAGACTTTTATGACGCAACCAAGTTATTCTGAAAAATGTGAAAAACTGTCCTGTCTCTCAATTTTAACAAATCTGCATCCAGATTTGAATCATCACCAAAATCAAATCACTTCCTCCTTGTACCATGACTTACATTCCCTACATTTTTTTTATTAAAATCCAGTGAGAGCATTTGGAGTTATTATCAAATATTTGAAAAACTGCCCTGTCTCACAATGTCACACATCCTGTAAAAAAAAACTTCTGGATCTGCATTCAGATTGGGATCACACCCAAAATCTAAGCACTTCTTCCTTGTGCAACCCTCAGAAAATTTTCATAAAAATCCATTGAGATCTTTTTGAGTTATCTAGCTCATAGACAGACAGACAGACAGACAGACAAACAAACAAAGACATGGACAGATGCCGGCAAAAACACAACCTCACAAGTGGAGGTAATAAATGGCCTGACATGGCAAATATACAGTGAATATTGCAGATTTTGGAGAAGCCAATCAGATTTCAGGTGGCCCTGAAGCAAACAAAACAAGATGTGGTGTATGCTGCTCTCCATGTCTACTTGTTGCTCACAGTGGTAGCAGAGGAACAGGAGATTTTTGCTTTAAATGTCATAACAAGCTCAGTCACCTCTGCAGCACCAACACCACACTGTTGTCCACCATTGTTGCTATTGTTGTTGGGGTTAGCGCATGCAATTAAAGGGAGAGGCAGGGCTATGAGATCATCATTTCTGAAAATGTGTGTATTCATTGTACACACAGAAATGAAAGATTGGTGTTTTGAGATTTTTTCACTCTGGAACCCCTTTTCAAAAATGTACGTTCTCCCAAAACGTTGAATCCACATGGGTGAAACACCCATATGATGAAGAGCTTTTGTGGGTGTTCCTAAACACGAGTGATGCTCCATGCAGCAGAGAGAGGAGACCCTGATGGTTCATCTCTATATTCGGACACAAAAGAAATGAAAGTGCAATAAAGCTACCAAACACTAGGAGTGTTGGTGCTTTTAGGTTATTAGGATGACATGCCATGGGAATTAAACCTGAGGCAACACAAACTGCTGAGCAAACCAGTGCTAACAGTGTTACTGTTTGCCGTTGCAACCCATGTATCTTTATTGATCAGCAAGGCACAAGATTCATGTTCTAGTGTAAGCTGTAATTTATTTTGCTTTATTGAATTTGCTGGACCACAGGCCACAGTTGGCCCACAAGCCATGTTCCGGACACTCCTCTGTTATCTTGTAGGAACATATCATTTTTTCTTTCATGCATGGGGATGCACAAGTGAAATAAATTAGAAAAAAAATAAACCTTTGTATTTTCTAAAAGTATGGGGGGATGGGGATGGGGGTACTTATAATCCATTTTGTGAAAAAAAAAAGAAAGAAATGGCAGGAAAAAAGTTGAAATCGTAAAATAAAGAGGAAAAGTCAAGAATAGTATTGGAATGCAATTTGAGAAATAAAGTTGAATTTTGAGTCACATACCATAAACATATGTATCTGTACAAAGCAACATGTCCTTCACACTGTTTGCTCATCCCAGCCACTGAAGAGGCTAGTCAACTTAAATGACTCTTTGCTAATGCTATTAATAACCACAGTTGAAGGTGAGGGGTCTAAGAGGGAACACGTCGTCCAGCCTTGACCCCTCTGACAGTGCCTTCCTGTGCTTTGGGACCCCCCCGAACCCAAATGCACTCGAGACCTCTTGACTGGAAACGCCCATGGTGATATCAACATATTATTTAATTTTATCCATTTGAGAACAATAGCAGGCAGAGTCATAAAATGTGTCAGATAATGCAGAAATGAAAGTCATCACTGTGTCTCTGGGACCTGACATCTGTAATCAAATACGGAAGCTTAGATTAATGGCAGGTTAAGGGTGGAAGTGTCTCACTGTCCTATCTGCGGATTCCTAGAAGAATTTGATGCATTTGGCCAGCTTTGGTTCAATAAATCTTTGATTGCTCACCAAAGAACAGCTCAAAACTTTCTGTAAAGCCCCTGTGAGGAGTTTTATTTAAAACATAAAAAAATGATACGTTTCCTTATGGGAGATCATCTTGGAGTATTCAGGAAACTGGTTGAGGTATAAACTCCCAAGATCACCGAGATTGTGTCTCCTTGGAGACAAAACAGTAGTTCCACATCTAAATGAATATAACTTTCAAATACTGAAAGCTGGTCTATTAACCTGTGCACGCCTGATTCTAAGGTGTTGGAAAGAACCACAAACTTCTACACTGGCTTCTTGGAAGGTTCAAACGATGGAAACAGCTGCATATGAAAAAATGCTGATGAGATTGAATGGGGGCAATACAATGGCTAATTAACGATGGGAGAGTTTTAGAGAATATGTGTGCGAAGGAAACAACGGAAACATGTGAAAGGTGGTGAAATGTACCATACCCTCTGCCTGCTTTCCCCGTACTGGGACCTTTATTTTTATTTCTGGACATTTTATGACAGACACTGCTTGTTCACAACCTGCCACCTGCTGTTTCTTTTATTTTTTATTTATTTGTTCATTTTTTTATTTTTTATTTTTTTTTGTTATTGAATTGATGTTTTGTTGCTTAAAAAATGTTAAAAAATAATAAAATTTGAATTATAAAAAAAAAAAACAATGATTTTAACTCTAACCCTTTTTATGATCAACAAAAGCAACAAAACCATCAATGATAAGTTTTATTATTCCTTCTTTGAGTTTCAGTTGCCCATTACTGGATTCAAGAGGGTGGGTGATGGACAATAAGACTGTTAAATAAAATCATCTGTATTTATATCTTCCACAATAAAAGGAAGAGAAAGATCATCAACTTAGTTAGGGTTAGGGTTAGAAGTTTCCCAAACTTAGTCATGGTAAGGCCCCAGTATTTCTTAAAGGTCCCATGTCCTGGCAATATCAATTTTCTTTGCTTTCATTGTTGGAAGTAGGGTCTTTGGGAGCAGAAGAACAAGACACCTTTTACTAAACCTTCAGTTCATGGAGAATTGCACAACGCCTCTTAAAAGAAAATGCCCTATACGTTCAGTTTCTTACTTCCAGGAGTTCTTTATGTCATAGCTATACAGCCTCCACCTTTCCTATCAACGTCACTGTGCTGTAACCTTCCTACCCCTCCCATCAGACATCATTTGAGCAGCCAATCAGCATGGAGATCACTATCATAGCCTCCTGAAAACTGACCCGCCCCCTCTTATCTGAGCATTTCCAAATGGGAGGGGAAAAAGCTGCATCTGATTCTCAACAGATGTGTTTTATTTAGGGCCCGACCGATATATCTGCCGGCCGATTAAATCCGCCGATTTTAGCCCTTTTCAAAGGATTCAACATCAGCCAGAGTTTTGCCGATATATTCTTAATTTCTCATAAAACAGTAAACACTGTTAAGCGTCCAAGCTGCGCAGAATGATGACGTTGCGAAAGATGGCGGCGCATTGTTAAAGCGGCTCTGAGCTCTGCTGTGTGTATGGATGATGGAGTGTATGGGGCAAAACTCACCTACAGTCACACAGAGTTGCTGAATGTTGTTTTTGCCTGCAAGTCCGACATAACGACCGACTTTCAGCGCTCGCACAGTGTACCGCTGGACATAGCGAGAGCACCAGGCTCTCTGCTCAGCTACAGAAGTAGCTGCCAGACCGACACTGATGAGCTGACCAATACCAGATCTGTCATTTACAAAACTGACGAATTGGACCTTCTGATGGCAGGAATCGGTTTATTTGTGACTGTTCTGTGATGATTATTAAGGAAGCCTGGCTTCACCTGCTTGTCCCCGATGCTGCAGTTGAGCTAACTAGCTAGCTAGCTAACTATGCTAGCATTAGCATTGCTCCCTCTGAGCTGTTTGACGTCATCGGGGGGAGCCTTCGTCATAGCTGGGAACTTTAATCAGGCCTGTTTAAAGAAGTTTGTGCAATATGTGCAGTGTCCCACAAAATATTCTGATTTCCTCACACATATTACCTCATGTTTACAATAAAAAAGTGGTTCTACCTGCACTAAAACCTACTTCTGATACACTAATGAGGACTCTGGGACTGAAAGGCAGATGTGACAGGACAAGAGTTCATAATTCATCTCTATATTTACATTTTAAATAAGGTTATTTGTTTCATTTTGCAGGAATTGACTGTAGTTTTGCCCACTATTTTATTTTGTATTTGAAAGTTCTTTGCTCTTGAAAGTTGCAGAGGAGAAAAATAAAAGAGGCTTATGAAAAGAATGCTGTTGCTTTCCTCTCACAATTACCTGTTTACAACTTTTTAGAAGTTGTTCTACCTGAACTATAACCTACCTTCTTATTATTTTCATCAACAAGAAGTACAAGATAAAGAGTGACTCTTTTTAAGGTTTTATAATTACTTTCCCAGAGGATTAATGCTTTGCATGTTTTTGTACTTGAAAACTTTGAATTTTAAAATGGTAAAATGTTCTGCCTGTAATTCATATATTCATTGTTGTAAGTGTTTTTGGACCTTTTTTTAAAAAAAATCATTTTATAAATATTTTTTTAATTAATCAGCCGATTAATCGGTAATCTGTATTGTTTTCTGCCAAAAAAATAGGCATCGGCTTCAAAAAATCCATATTGGTCCGGCCCTAGTTTTATTGATTTTCATTTTTTATTCAGCTTAATTCAAACCCTTGCTTAAAAGACACCAAGACGTGGTATAAACACACAGGGACGTGGGATCTTTAAAGGTCACATATTATGTCAAATAAACTTTTTCATGTCATCAAGCTCTTTTTTCTTTCCTTCACTGTTTCAGAGATGTGAGCTCATATAGTGTGTTTGAAAAATGTCTCCAAATGATGTCAATAAGGGTCATGCCACCTCCTCTGGAAAGGTGGCATGCCCTGAGTCAGGCGTTTCAGCCCACGGGACCCCAAATGCTGCAATCCATTTAACTCAGAACCTGGACAAAGGAACTAAAGTTGGCAAAAAAAACATACTATGATACTTTTTTAATACCACGCTTTAAAAACAGTACAACAGTAAAATATGAAAATACCAATACAAAAAAAGACAGATTCAGAATCAGATTTTTCAGCCTAATGTAGCACATGAACTGCAAAGGGGAGAGAATAAACTGATTTTTGATCTGCTGCTGCGACCTGACACTTGACTTGGTTCAGAACACAGACGTGAGCAGAACTACGGAGCAGAACAAGAGGAGATTAATTTGCAACTCGAATGTTCTGACCTCAAAGATCAAACTGAATGCACCATAAACATAATTGTTAACTCACACCCAAGCCACCATCCAACCCTGCAGAGCCTTGAAGTCTTTGTAATAAAAAACATGGCAGAGACCAACATGCCCGGGGCACACATTACAAAAAACACAGACATAAGTCTCACTTCAGTTACAGGGACTGGGTGGTTTGCAGCAGAGGCCCAAATACCCCATACAGTGTGTTGAAGTAATAAATCAAACAGCATGAAAATTAGTACATTCTAGCACTTCCTGCTTCCTTGTGTCAAAGTCTGTCAATTTTTTCTATGTGTTTCAGATAAATGCCCAAAGTTATGTCCCTGGTAAGCACAAGCTTAAAAGATTTGGGTGTTTTTTTCTCAACAATACAAAATACATTTGGAACAGCCTCCCTAACTTGTGAATTTTTTTTAGCATTATTGTGTCTGTCAAAGGATAGTCACGAACAAACTGCTTATAGGACTACAGAGTTGGTCAGGGACTAAATGTCATCCATTTTGATTGTCTTTAAAAAAGGATGTTACATACTCTAGTTGGTAGTTCCACATTTGCTTTTTTTCCTCTGCCAATGACACCCATCCATGCACCATACATGCCTCTTATCCCTTACATTGTCGCAGGGAGCTGAAGCCTATCCTGGTTGACTTTTGGGGAGAGAGACAGAAAACCGCATAAAGAGAAAGACAACCATTCACCCTCACACCTATTCCTTTGGGTAATTTCAAGTCACCCGTTAGCCTATCATGCATGCTTTTTGGTCTGACAAAGGAAACTGGAGTGCCAGTCATAACGTTACTTTAACTTTATTACTTCCACCAAGGGAGGTTATGTTTTGGCCAGCGTATGTTTGTCTGTTTGTTTGTTTGTTTGTTTGTTAGCAAGACAAAGTACTGGACAGATTTCGCTGAAATTTTCAGGAGATGTTGGTAATGGCCCAACTTAAAAATGATTAGATTTTGGTAGTGATCCAGATAACCGCCATTAGCAAACAATCATTTTTGCTCAATAAATGTCTAACTAAAATGATATCAACATGATTCTGAGTGCTAGGTGTGGGTTTTCAGGGTCAAGGAATCACATTATGATAGTAACTTTATCATGGAAATATTGCTTATAGGTGTAACAGCAATATGTAAACTACCTTGGTGGAGGTTTTTGCTCTCAGGGTGCTTTCTAGTTTTATTTGTTTAGCACTGTTAAACATAAAGGTTTACAAAGCAGCAGGCAGAAAAATACAGACAGCAAAGCACGAGAGCTTAAGCACAAAAGGAACTGACCAACAAAAAGCACAATTGAATCAAAGAACCCTTACAAACATATAGGTTCAATTTACATAACAATGAACGACATGAGCTAGTTTTGTTAAAAAAGGTTATCATAATTAAAATATTCAAAAAACACAACAAAAAATGTGCAGGCTTTTTGGAGATGGAACCAGCAATGCTAACTTCCAAAAGTATGCCATCCCTTAATCACTGTATTTATTTGGGTAACAACCACAAATCCCCATGAAAAAACAGATAATGGGCCCCTCCATTTCCATAAAACACGTACAGACTGAAAAGACAAACTCCCACGCTGCCTCAAGATACCCTGCAAGGGTGAGGAGCTCGTCCCTTGTCCCATGGCAAGGACAAAATCCATATTGTTCTTCATGAATCTGAGGCTCAACAACTGGCCAGAGCCTCCTTTCCAGCACACTGTTATGAGCTTACCCTGGAGCCTTTGTTGTGTGATACCCTGGTTAAACTACATAAAAATACACAGATTAAAATATTAATGCCTAATGCCACTGATAACGTAATATGTATTCAAGTTTTAGTGACCCCTAGCTTCCCATGTGACCCCAGCTTTGAAAAACACTCTGCATGATGATAAAAGAAAGCAGGATGAGATTTAGAAAATACAAAAAAAAAAGTTTTTTTTTAAATTTCGTATTTTTTTATAATGTATCTTATTTTTTCGTGACTACAAGCCATAGATGCAACAAATTTAATGTTAATGGGAGGACAAATGAGCACTGCAAATTCTTCTTATCTTAAGAACGTCAGTGAAAATCCAATACTGGTACTGATCAACCAAAGTTGAATTTCTCTCTTCTTTTTGTATTGATACAGCAAAGGTCATTGAGCCCCACAGAGACCATGGAAAGGCTTCCTTGTAAGAGAAGTTTCCAGAAGTGATCCCAGGATGTTGTAGGGAGGGGTGGCAGGAGCAAAAGCTGCATCTTCCTGTCCTTATGATAAACATAGAGGAAGGCATGAGTCCAGCTCGAGCAGCACAGATGAGAGATATCGACCTTCATGACAAATGCAAGGGATGGCTCAATCAAAAAAAGCAACAAACACTTTCATATCTACAATTACCCACACTGACGTCTCTCCTCAAAGCCGAGCGGCAGAAGAGATTTCCATCTGACATGAAAGGGAAAGGAAGGAAGCAAACATGTGCGGGTTGGGGATGGAAATAAAGTCTTTATTATTTGTCTTTATTTTGGTTGCCCCATCCTCCTGCCTCCCCCTGCCTCCTTCTGGATGTTAGTGTTTTACTCCCACATTTCAGGATGGGAGTACATAGCCGTGTAAATGGTTTGGTTTCCTGCAAAGCCAAAGCATAGAATAAGAGATCTTTCCTGCCTGGATTAGCTTACACTGCTTTGTTCTTTAAATAATACGACCCCTGAGTTTTGCACCTGGGCTGATGGTCCATTATAACATCCCTGTAAGCTTTTTCTGCTGTTGTAGGTGGTTATAAAACAGACTGAAATGATCAGTGACACCTCTTAATTAACTCGTAGAAGCAAACGAGACAAAGCACAACGAATAACTTACTCTTAACATTTATTTTTAATGACTGAAACTGCTGCCAGAGGTCAGAGGTCAATTTAAGTGATTGTAGAACACTTAAACATTATGAGCACCAGGTTGGCCCCGCCCTGTGTGCTGAATATGCCTAGTGCTAGGGCCTCATCATCTGCAGGGGGGCAAGCTTTGCCTTTTTTTCAATCTTAAACTCTGGTCCGTATGATAAATATAATTTAGAAACTGAACATACGGTGATGTCCACATACACAACAAAATATGCATGGACAATTTAACACTATCAGAGTTCATTTTAACATTTCGTCAGTGTCTGTAGGGGTCCACACCACAAAGTTGTTTTCATTCTTTCTAGAGAGTCGGCACTCTAACTCTCATGAAGCGTAATTGTTGAGTTTTTTTAATAATAAAATTTAAAACTTTGTAATACTTAATGGTATGACTTTGATTAAAAAGTCTATGTATTGTTAGGAATGCACTCTTTCCAAGCTTTTAATAACATAAGAGTTAATTCTATATTAACACTGCGAAGTGTAAACATTTCTGTATATATTCATCGTCCGCAATTAAGGAAAAAATACCAGAAATAAAGCAAATTTACAACAAAAAAAACATGAACTGCAGTTTTCAAGATGTAGGCTTGTGGCATCTCTTGGTACTAGTCAAATAATGGGGATGGTTGCAATGATAGATTCTACAAGTGTCACTTACAGGGTCAGAGTTCACAGTGAAAATTTCAGAGTTAAAAATCCTACAGTGACACCTGACTTTGATTTACTGAAAAGTAATTTACACTTGTTTTTGACACCAACTCTTGAAAACTGAGATTTTTTTAGGGATTTGACACCATCCAGAGTATAACTACCTCCGCACTGATATTTTGCTTACAACAAAATTTAACTCTCTGGCTGTGTACAAGGCTTAATTTGGAGTCTTGATGGTCACTTCAGTGATTCACATTCAGAGAAATTACACAAAGTTACTTCAACTGTAACTCATCAAGAGATAAACAAGAGAGTGGAGGGGGCCTCATAAAAAAAAAATCACTCAGGGCCTCACTTCAACCAGAAGTGGCCATGATTAGCCCTGTTAAAACGTATCACATGAGCTTCAACTAACCTGAACAACTGACATTTGGTGGCTCTCTGCCTGATCTACAAAAAGTTTAAAGTGTATAAAAACACGTGCAAACTTGATAGCCTGCGCAAAGCTGATCTGCTAACCGGTGCACTGAGGATTGCGTCTGTCAAATGAGTATAAAAGCACGCGCAATCCATTTAGCATGTCTGCTTTCAGGAATATGCAGAATACATGCAGATAATCAGAACATGCAAAATACCGGGAGGAGGAGATGCAAATGTAATCATTTAGCACCGGCAATGTGATGTTTTTGCATCTATATTTAGCACGTTTGAAAGGCAGATGCTAATTGGCACAGCATTATGCACAGAGGGCTGAGAGGAGAGACAGAGAGAGAGAATCTTCCATGTCAATATGTTTGGACTGTCATTAACAGCATTAACCGAATAATTTCTGTCATTTACTGAATTTTTTGATGAATGATGGAAAGGTTTAGAGGCTGTCTGTCATTATGATGGACTGGAAAAAGGGACGATCCAGTGTGCCATCATATTCATGCAGACACACGCGTGAAGTAAATCTTCTCTGTTTTGCGCTCTTAATACATTGTGAAGGAGGTCATTTAACCTATGTAAAAAAGATCCCCTTCATAGCCAGAATCACTCTGTTTGTCACTCAGAGCTGATAAATGGATTGTGTGGATTTTCAGTTAAAGGGCGTTAAACACTCAGTCTGTGTGTGCGTAACTGTAAGACTACTCTTCACATGAGAGGTTATTGGTGATGAAGCTGTGTAACTATGTGAATGCTATCATTTAGAGGAAAATTACAAATGACAGATAAAAATATGGCATAAGGGAAAAGTGACAACCTTAATTCTAAACTACTAAAAATAGTGGAGACATACCGTCTATCCAGCAATGCCAGTTTTGAGCTGGGTGCTTTTAACAGATGGCCTCCTAAATCGCTTTTCTTCTGACAACGCTGAGATGTCTCTGCTGGAGTTCACCAGTGTGTTTATTAATTACCTCAAACTTCATGGCTTCAAACCTTATTTTTCGTTTACGCCACTCTGCTCTCCCAAACTCTCCATGGTGACAGTCGGTAGTACACGCAAAATCCTCCTTTAAAGAGGGCAGTCCGCACCACTTTTGCGCCTGTTATCAATTGCACTCACAGTCATAGTAGATCACCCACAACACGCCCACTAATAGCACTTGCAGTTGTTCAGTTTGCACACGCAATTTAGCACTTGTTATTTGGGATCTAAGTAGATCAAGCCCATAGTCTTAAATATGGTTATGTGTATCAGAGGCGGTTTACATTAGGTGGACATTATTGATCAGAATATACCATAAAGAGCAGTGTGCAGGCATGCATGAAGGACAGTAAAATAATATTTACATGATTAATGGTGTGACTCTTTAGTGAAAAATAAATAATTTTATTCACAGGCACTGTGAGGCAGACTTTACACTAGAAAAAAAAAGTGTATAGATGCATGTGGGATAGGGTTTTTACAGGATTAAAGAAGAGACTCTGGTATAAAAATGAATACTCTGATATAAAGTTGCTGTCATAGTGTCTCTGAGCTATTGCGCAGTGATTGTTCTGACATTCAATGAATACCAAGAGTTCATCAGAGAGACAGCCTGGGGGAAGAAACTGGTCTTGTGTCTGGTTGTTTTAGTGTTGCAATTCTTACCTGAGGCGAGGAGTCTAAACAGTTCGTGTTCAGACTGTGAGGGGTCTGCAGTGATGTTCCCTGCCCATTTACTGACTCTGGATAAGCGTAAGTCCTCAATGGAGGGCAGATCGGCCTCAATAATTACCTCCACCAAGGAGGTTATGTTTTTGCTGGCATATGTTTGTCTGTTTGTTTGTGTATTTGTTTTTTTTTAGCAAGATAACACAAAAATGACTGAACAGATTTCGCTGAAATTTTCAGGAGATGTTGGTAATGGCCCAACTTAAAAATGATTAGATTTTGGTTGTGATCCAGATCACCGCAATTGGCAAATGATTGTTTTTGCTCAAAAACTGTCTAATAATGATATCAACATGATTCAGAATGCTAGGTGTGGGTTTTTAGGGTCAAGGAATCATTATGATGGTAACTTTATCATGGAACTATTGCTTATAGGTGTAACAGCAATATGTGAGCTACCTTGGCAGAGGTTTGCGCTCTCAGACTGTGTTCTAGTTTGTACTGCAGACCTGACTGTCCTGAAGTCTGTCCATTGTGGTTGGTCCCAGATCCAAACTAGAAGTGTGCTCCAAGAACACAAACCTTTACCAAGGCATTTATGCAGCTGAGTTATTATCAAAAAAGTGAGAAACATGCCCTATCTCACTAATAGGTTGACAAATCCTTTAAAAAAAATCCTGGATGGGCATACAGATTTGGATACCACCAAAATCTAATCAGTTTTTTCTTGTGCCATTTCCTGAAACATTAATCAAAATCTGTGGACTTTTTGAGTTATTGCCCGCATGTTGATGGATGGACAAACAAACAAACAACAAACAAACAAGAGATGGACAAATGTCAGCAAAACATAACCTCCTTGGTGGAGATAACCAGACTGTGATGGGTGTGCAGAGGATAGACTGAAAGACAGACAAAGACTTTTAAAGGCAGCATGAAAAAAAGCGACCCCAATTTTGTTGGTTGTGAGAGGTATTTAATGATGTCCAAAACTGTAGACAAGATGCTATCATGAGACTGGTACTACTGTGTGTCAGATTTATGCCTCTGCATGCACAAGATTGCCAGACAGTAAAAATATAGTCTAAGGTCAAGAAAAGGGGACAGGGTGGTAATGTGATTCAGAGAAATCTTATGAGGAATAGACGACCATGACACCCAATGCCCTTAGCCTTTTACCTTATACCTCCCAAATGTAATCAGTTTATCGTCAAGTTAGAGAGGACATTTGAGCAAAGTTTGATGAAAATCTCTAAAAGAATTCTTGATGCATCTAGTTCACAAGCAAGGGATGATCATTAAGTCCAAGGATAATTAACCTTGTCTCTTCAAAGTATTAGCAGCTTGTCCTTTGGTCAAGGTGGACATTTTTGTGAAATTTAAAGTAAACTATTCAAAGTATTTTTTAAGGGAGTGTGGTCACAAGTGAGTGAGGACATGATTCTCTTATACAACTGACCTCTGACATTCAAAATGTAATGACTAAATCTCAAAGTCAAGTTGAAAAATGTGCAGTCTGACAGATATCCCTAAAATATTTCTAGCAAAGGGTGACCAGAAGACTCCACAACCCTGACATTTAACCTCCAAACTCTGTTTAGTCCGTCATTAAATCACAAAGTCTGAGGAAAACTCCCTTTAAGCTTTATGAAAATATTGCAGCCAAAGGCGAAGGCTGACGATCAGACTTCACAAACTAGACCTTTGAATTATGACCTCCAAAATATCTACCTGTAGTGCCCATATGCACAGGCAACCCAAAGACATGATGCCTCCAGCCTCAACTGTCGCTAAAGCAGAGGCGTGAACGTGCCTTTTTTGGATGTGACAGAAGGAAACCACACTGAGAAGTCAACCCATGGACAAACACAAAGGTTACTTACACATGCTCAAAGTTCAGGGAAACATTTTCATACTGACAATCAGTGCTTTTCTGGTAATGTGAAGTAATGCTAAGATGCTGATTTGACATCTCAAGTGTGTCTCTTCTTCCGGAGCTGAATCAACACTTTGCTCCACTTCCTCAGATGGAGGCCACACAGAGGGTTGGTGGAGGGAAAAAGGAAAGTCAAGGAGCTGACACCTAGTCGCCTCCCTCTCTTTTCCCAAACACTCGTCCTTTCTCACCGCCCAGTCCACTGTCTCTCAGCATGTTATCAGTGCAGGAAGAGGCAGGGTGGTGCACGCTGATGTGGCTGCACACTCTGGATGATTCTTGGCTTTGGTCTTCTGACTCTGCGGTGGTACTTGTTCTGACTTTGAGAACAACTCCAACTGCTTGCGTCAAATGATTACCTCTGACATAACCCACACAGTGATGTAAAAAGTAGAAATATAGTCCAGGTTTTTTTTTTTCTTGTTCTGCACTTTGAGTCGAGGTTGGGGCAATTCTGCACTGAACTGGACAATAGACTGGGGAGGGTGGGACTTCCTGGCCTCTGACAAGCAGGTCAGAGATCAGGTATGATGCTATACATTGTATGTTTACTTGACCCAAAATAAGATAAGACACACTCAACTTATATGGTTTGCATAGAGTGTGACGACCCCCTAAATGAAGTTGTGATCTTTCCAAAGATCCAATCTCTTTTCTCAAAATGACCAAACACAGAGGCCTGATTCAGTAAACTGTGTGAAGCAAGTGTGCCATGAGTGTGCACGCAGGACGCCGGGCATTTATAGCAAATGGACAGTGTGACCCATTATCAGTTGATTAGCGAGCAAGTCTCGCCTTTTCCTGTGAGTGCCTCTGTCTTTGCAGGCATACAAACGAGGGAATAACAGACCCTAATGCACTTTGGCACAAACTTCAAACGGCCGACTGTCAGGAAAGCTAATCTGCGTCTTTTTCCCCCCTTCATTCGTATGTTTTGACAATAAAGATAGCCTATCTCATCCCATTACCATTTGCCCGTCTCCCGCCTTGTCCCCGATATGCCTGACAACCACTCCAATGGAGTGTGCTGCCCATGGGACTGCTGGGACACCTTGATTGTGCTGCTATCGTCCTGCTGCAGGGAGAGGTGCTGTCCCAGTATAGTTTCCTTCTACTTAATCCAAGGTTAAATTTCAGTACATTTTTTTATTCTTCACATAACTAAAGGGTATAATTTTGAAATCTAGCATCTCAAGGAAATCTCCACACTATTTCCCTCAGGGCAATAACCATCTACAGAGGCTTGGGGGCCATATCAGGCCACACAGCCTCCCATCTGACCCCAAGAAGATGATCAAATCCTGAAAGTGTGGGGGCAAAATTTTGTTGTAGTTTTAAGGGTCATTTATTGGTCATTAAATCCCTGCAAGTACTCACACAACCCCCAGAAGTCAAGCCCAGTGATCAAAAACATGACAACCCCAGAATGAAGCAGCCAAGATTTCTTGATTGGCCATATGTGGCTGACAGTTGTATGGGTGATAGGAACTGATCTCACTTTTCAAGGCTAAGATAAATTCAATCTGAAAAAAAAAAATGTTAATAATGTGTTGCATATATCAAGAAAAAAACTGCCCATATGGATATGTAGTTGATGATCCCTGTTAGGGTTATGAAGTATGATGGATAAAAGGACATTGCAGTGAGTGGGAGATTAAATTAATATAAATAACACTGGAAAAGGTGAAACCCATATATGTTTGTAAGCAGAACGGCCTTATATTTACTTTGCATTTACCAGTGTGTTTACCTGAGCATGCCTTAAGGTGTCGATGAATTCTGATCTAAACGCTTCAGTGAAGAAAGTTTATCAGTTTGTTCTTCTAATTTAATTAGTTTGAATGTCAAACATGCAAATTATATGTGTCTCTGTCTGAGGGTCGTGGCCATTAGAAAAATGAAAACAAGAATAATCCATCTTCTTCCTGATGTTCTGGTTTACTTTTGCAGCTAAGATGCATTTGTTTTTTTCAGTTTGTTTTGTGACTTTGAAAAACTTCATTACAGGAGTTTTAAACTTCATTTCTTGACTTTATTAGAGGTATTTTGTCCCCCTGAATTATCCCTGAAATCTTAAACTCATCAACAATATTTCCCTTGTATAATATAAAAAGCAAAAGATGACGAGGTTCTCCATATGTTATTTGTTTCCTTATCTCACACCTATCCCACAGCAGCAATTAATTAAGTTGGCTAGAGACTGACAATAAGTTGGAAGTAAAAGTCGGTCTTTACGCTGGAGGTCACATTTGCCTTTAAGATCATAAAGAGCCATGAAAAAATATTTTAGTTTGCCTATGGAGCTTCGTAATGAATTTCTTGTTGGCAGTAGAGGTACTCTGGCCCTCTGCCTCTGAATCATCCCTCAAATGTTTAACACATCAAAAATATTTTCCTTGGAATTAAAAGGAAAAAAATTCTTTACAAATAAACTTGCCTTTTGTTAGATTAAAGTTATTTTTCATTGTCTTTTTGAGTGTCTGCTTCAATTTATACACTGTTTAAAATCACAAGATTTTCCAGGTTTCTACAGTATATTATTGTAAATAAGCCTTTGTGGTACATGACGGGTAAATATTTGTAAGATTACAGTATTTCATTTGCATATTGTAATTCACAGGAATTTACTCGCTACTGAGTTGCAGTGATTATACAGTCAGTGACAGGCAATAACGGCACTACAAATAGCGTGTTAGTAGCTTTATTACATTTTCAAGTAGCTTTGTGGTAGTTTCTTTGGTTTCTGAGTAAAATGATTTTTCAGTTACTTGGTAATTGTATTGGCTATACAAGCTACATGTTTCCCTCATCACAGAGGGGGTAAAGCATTTACGCTTTAGAGCGATTTTTGACTTTTGTTTTTGATTATTATTATTTTTTAACGGATGTTAGTAATTTAATGCATAAAAAAGATTTATTAATACAGAACCTTACAGAAGCAGTACTGCACAGTGACATAAATATTTGAAAAGTCAAATTAAAGAAACGCAACAGAAACAACTATAGCAGATATAGATGAGTAAAACAAATGGACGATCCAATGAATATGTAGAAAAGCATTGCTTGTATGTGATAATAACAGTGCAAAAATGGTAACAATAGTGATAATTATAAAAATAATTTTGATGATAATATTGGATATTTTAATAAACGTAGCTTGGATGTGAGCTACTTTTTCATTTTGCTGTAACTTGGCTTGCTACTTTTCACCAGGGTGTATCTTTGGTGTACTGAAGCTGATTTTTTTCACCAGTAACTATTAACTTAGCTTACTACAATTTACCAGTAGCTTCCCCATCACTGTATACAGTATGGATGTTAAATTACAAGTGACTATTGTGAGCACTAGACATTCTCATACTGTAATTTCAAACTGAAGACTGGGATTTTACAGTCCTGTTTAGATTACAGGTACATTAAAATTACAGTATATTGTTGTATAAGCACAGTAAAATGTTATGGATCCACAGTACTCTGATAATTTTAAAGTATAATGCTGTGATATTACAACACTTTAATGTAATTTTACAGTAACATTTTTCCTGGGTCAGTGTAAACACCAGACTTTACTGTTATTTTACAACACTGTAATTTTATAGTGTTTACGTGTCGGGTTGCTTGAAAAACATAATTTATTCTAATTTTCAACCATGTTGCTTTGAACAACTGTACTGTACTGTGAAATCACTGCAACTATTAGTCACTAATTTACTGTGGAATAACATTGGTATTTTTAACAGTGTCAAGATGTGTCAGTGTCAGATGGGCCGTTTATTCACCAGTCCATCTAGGAAAGAGCCCACAGAGAGTGTTTCAATAGCATATCCAGCAGGTGACTGGAGGATCGTTCCGTCGACCAGATTCATTATGGGCCAATCAGGTAATGCAGCAGGCAGGAGCTGCTGTCGTGGAGTAAAGGACAGAAAGTGAGCAGCTTCTCAGAACAAACTCTCGCCAAAACATGTCTCAAGTGGATCAAAAATATGTTTTCTATTAAGAAATGCTGTCAGCATTATTAATTGTTTTTCATTTAATAAAGAAATCTGGTCTAGATCTGATCAAATCTGCCACTGATGCTGTAGGTGTCTATGCTAATCTCTATATGAGGAATCACATCCTGCTGTCGTCTCGCTCAGAGCTCCCACCTCTTCCTGCTCCAAAGGACGCTGACTGGGCCTTGCCACTGTGGGATACTCACAGTTGTTGTAGACTGGAGCTTGGCAAACTGGATCTGTCTGATTACAGACACTGAATCCGGCTGATCTGTCTGCACACCAAGGTTAATGATCTGACCCTCTGAAGAATAACATTAATGTGGCCGTCTTTGTCCACAGAGTTTCCCCTCCCTGCTGTTAATGTATAACTTAGCAACAATCTTTGCCTTGGAAAAATATATCATCAAGGATAAACAAATAACTAAATGATCTGCCTCATGCCGTCTTGCATCTGCACCCTGGGAGAAATTTGAGAAAACAATTATGTTATAGAATATGTCTGTCTTCATGCTGAGGGTTTTATTTGCCTTTGAGGGCTATAAAAAGCCATCATGAACACTTTCAGTCTGTTTCATAACCACCTAAAAACCCCCACATAAGCTTTAAACTGAACTTCTCTGATGTATTTTGGCCCTCTGAGTCATTTAACATTGATCTTATATCTGACAGGATCAGTCTGAGTTAGTTTAATCATTAATCAGATTAAACAAACTCCTTATTTTTAAAACACTAACCTCGCTCACACACCTTAAACTGTATGTGATTCATGTGTCACTTCCTCTAAAAGCTGCCAGTCTCCAGATTGCCAGTAATGCCACTCTGACATTCAAGTTAATTTCCCTTCAGCCAAAAGGAAACACAGAGCATAACAAAACCCAAACTAAATAAGCCTAATTAAAACATCCAACAAAACAAAACAAGAAATAAAAACAAAAATCAAGAGCGAGAAATTAATCAGTGCTGGGTTTTTCTTGAACTGACTTCAAAAATGAGGCACGGAAATGAACAATAGGCATGAAAAAGGGATGGAAGAAAGGAGGTGGGTGGGTGTCAAAGACATGGAGTAGATGTGAGTGGATGTAGCCTTTCCACCTGATTTGCAGGGTTTTTATCTGGCGGTTGCATCAAATGGGGGGGAAGCGTGGGCTACGGCTGTAGTGGCGTCGGGGTTGGACGCTGCTGACAGACAGGTCAAAATAAAGCTTTCTTCTTCTGCTGATTAAAGAAGTGCAACAAAAGGGTGGAGGGACAGAGAGGACAAACGCCCTGAGTGAGCCACACACACTCAATACAGGCCACATCACATCGGTCACAATGTAGACAGAGTTCATAAAATGTAACAGAGCATCACAGAGGAGGTTACAGTAAAAGTCACCTTCATGTGTATCAGAAAGGAAACGGACGAGTTAAAAACAAAAGACTAATTTTATTGCTTCCTGTTAATGATGATGGTTAAGAACTCAGCTCAGCGCATGTCGAAGTAAACAGTAAACACAACTTTCTAGCTTTGAAAACAAGTCTTCAGATTTCTCTTGACTCAACTGTACCACATTCAACATTTTAAAGACTTAACATGTGAAGTAGAGATCCCAACTTGTGCATAAATAATGAGTCAAACTGTACAAAAATATGTGCATTCCCCCAAAAAACAAAAGCAATTTCCCATTAAAAAAGTGAAATGGGTAAACCTCAGAGTGCTCTGTGTAGAATACATAAGATAATGACTAACTAAAGCGGGACTCTCACCACACAGAGGCTGGTGTTGGGTTATAGAGACAGTGTCCCCTGCTGGACAAAGTGACGGCTTTAACCTGCTGATACAGCAGTGAAGGCAAACGGTGACACAGGGTCACCAACACAGGAAAGGAGGGCTGGGCGATATTTCACGTTTTTGACATATATTGATGTATTTTTAAACCAGATTTAAGATTAGACTATTTTGAACATATCAATATATTACGAAATACAAAGCAATAACTACCTTGAACCTATTTGAAATGTGAAGTCTGAATGGGGAGTTTGTATTCGAGTTAATTTCATATATGGGGCAATTGTACTGTTGCTATAAAAATAGGAGAATGCTGATAACTTTTTGACTCAACAGCAACAAAGACAGATTTATTTTTTTTAAATATCAAAAGTAGCAAAAAAAAAAAAACAATATATCTAAATATCTCTGACAGATTTGGGAAGGTGGGTGAAACTCCTCACTCCTCCTTTCAACATATTTGTGCAATTTAAAAAGTGCCATTTGTGTGTTTTTTGTTAAAATAAATCTGAGTGTCACTAAGTTTCTGTACTTTTCGATACCTATCATAAATATAATGGGGTTAAAGCTACCTTTATACTTTAAGTTTATTTAAAAATGATAAAATCCCCATTGTTGATCTATTTATTAAAATGTTCGCCAAACCTCCTACACACTATCAACAATATGTAACTTTTACTCCATTATAGCTTCAAAGTCAAACTGAAAATACCGCATCTCTCAGCAGGGAGAATGGTTTCCATTCAATTTCCACAAAGTGCCCCAGTCCCCTGGTTTATGCACTGTGAGACACTGGAACCTGACCTTCAGTCTCTCACAAGAAATATGTCCGACTTTATGGTACCTGTTCATGCATGAGTCCAGTCTTCACCTAAAAACAAGCCAGCTAGCTTGTCCAGGTACCGTTTGATACAATAGCCTACACTAAGGGAGCTTTCATGCACAGGTTTGAGTACACTTGACGTCAAAGCCCAGTTCACTTTTTGAGTGTGAATACAAACGTAATGTAGTTGGTTTCTGGCGAGATTGAAGTAAACTTAAGTACAGCATGCCAAAAATGTGAGAACAGTCATGCGTTCATTCAGGGTACCTGCTGTGACGCACATGGGCTCATCAGCAAGTGGAGTTATGAAGGCATTTCGAAACATCAATAGCAGCTGCATAGTATGTCAGAGAAGAACATAAACATATGGCTGAAATGGTGGCTTCTCCTCTTTTCTTTTTGGAAGACTTGCAGATCGACCACCTTCTGTATCAGAATGTGTATTTACATAAGTGTGCCCTGACATGGAGGAATAATGCCAAAGTGCAAACAGGCCAATGGGAGGAGAGCAATTGGGCTTCATGTGAAAATGTCCTGAGACTGAAGAGGTGTTGATGAATTAAAAGCTATGAAAATAAAGAGAGAGTAATCTCGAAAGGATGGGGACAGTAGAAAATAATGGACCCAATTTTCCCTGCTTCAAAGATATTGTGCAAATGAACTGAAAATTACAATATTAAGTTGAAAGTTACATATTGTTGCTTTAGAAAGAAAAAAAACCTACCAAAAACTGTGTCGGACTTCTATCTTTGTTGCCATGTTGAGAAACAGTCACTAATATCAGAGGATTTTTACTACAATAATATTTCAGTTTAAATTCTAGTTTTGGAAAACCATGCATGGCACAGATAAAAATCAATATTTAGGCTGTGCATAGCCAGTCAGCCAGAAAACACTGAGATATCATTTTGAGTCTATATCACCCAGCCCTAACTGAGATACAGCTGACAAACAAGAATGAGTCTAAGTTATCACAGCATAAAAACTGACAGCAGAGAGGACTGAAAAGAGTGATTGTCACCTTTGCTTAATAAAGACATTGAAAATTAGGGATGCATGATATTATCGGCATGATATCAGCATCAGCAGACAATAGCTCGTAAGGTTTGTTATTGGTAGTGTCAGATGTGAAAATGTCTGCCAATGTTTAAAGCCTATACCGTAGCATCAGATATCAGTGCAGTGTGCATAACATTTTGCAGTGGGTTGTGAGAGTTGTTTAGTCTAAACTCAACCAACCTGCAAACCTGATGTTGACATAGGAGAAGTAATTTTAATCTAAAAAATAGGCTTCTCGCAAAAAACTTTGGATTTTAAAGATCTCATGGTGCTGTTTTCAGCTCTGAAAGGGTATATAGAGCTTGTTTACACTCAAAAAAGGTTGTATAAATCCTTAACGGTATTGCCTAAATAGTTTGGAAATATCTGCAAATCAAATACTGGCAAAAATCCAACACTGTGCATCCCCATCAGAAAAATATGTCCTTAAGAACTCTGAACATTCATCAAACAACATTATGAAGGTCTAAGATTTAAAAAAAAATACTCAGACAGAACGGAACAGAAAAACGAAAAGTGAAACAAAAAAAAAAGAAATCAGTTTTAGCAAGGTAAAAAGTGGAATGTCACTTACAAAATATTGCACTTTCCCAAACAAAGTCTTACTTATTCACAGTTTGATTGGTCAAAGGCAGGAGTTCCTCTGATTGAGTGTCACATGGCATTCAAAAGTCTTGCATAAGATGAAGTATAAAGCTTTCATTTACACCTATTTTTGTAAATAAAATGAGTTAAAATCACTCCTTAAATTCACAGACAACTATAAAAGTAAAAACCCTGTTCAAAGAGAAGTTATTAAAGAAAATGCTCTTGATTCCAATATTAAAAGAGCTCCAACACTGAAAATAAAACCTCACTCATACTCCCTGTGTAACCTGCAAACCGCAGACACACAGCGCCCTATTTTCTCCCACAACTTCCTCTCATTAACTCACATAACACTGGTGCAGACTGGAGCACATGGAAGAGAGATTCCCAATCTTAAAATAGTGTTACGCGCTATGAGAGGAAAGCGTGGGGAAGAAAGGGAGAGCGCTGGACCAAACCTGGAGCAGGAAGAGGAAATTATGTCACAGTTACAAAGTCATATTTCAAAAGAGTCTCTGCTGACTTTCCAAATGTGTCGACAGAGAAACGGCTGTCCTCTGATCCTCTTTTTGTCACGTTTCAAGAAGGGGATCATCTTGATTGTCCACTATGGCACCATTACCAAAATGACTTGAAATCCCTGTCCCACCTCGTTCCAGTAAAAAAAGAATGACTCAGCTAAATGCTTGTGCTGGCACTTGTACAAAGTCACACCTTTGGACCCTGATATATCGGTCACAGCTTCCAAGGATTTATCTTCTCCTCCAGTCTCCTCACACAGGATCCAGAGGATGGAAAAAAGGACTTAGATGCCTTTAATCCAATGGGTGCACATTTAAAGTGGCTCAGTTTCTCAATGTTAAGACAGGCACTGGCAAAGAGGAATAGTCACTGGATTTTAGACAGTCCACTGGCCAGGAGGAGCCTGAAGGGGACGGTGGAGCGTGACACAGTTAAAGGCAGCCTGTGGAGACCTGTAATGAGAATATAAAAGACCATAACATCAGGCACAATCACAAGGTGGAGCGCTCAACCTGCAAACCTAAGAAAACAGTGGTTTTAAATGAAATAAAAACTCAATTAATCACAAAACAAAAGTGAGTGGGAAGGCAGTGGAAAAGTGCAGAGATGCTATCTGTGCTGTGAGGAAGGGGATTGTGTGTACGTGCGTGTGTGTTTGCGTGTCCGTGCTCTGAGCTCTTGTTTGTGTTGGGTGGAGGGGTAGAGGGCGTGTGTGCCGCGAGGGGTCTTGGGCAGTGTGCCTGAAGGTCCCCAAGGAGACCTGACTCTCCTCTTGTCCCTTTACGCTTTCCTGAAATAATTGTATTCTTTCTATCTGAGGAAGAGAGACCAACCCACAGGGAAATGGGGCCAAAGGTGAGAAAACATATGACACAGTCACCAGAGAGCTAGAGCTGCAGCACACAGACACAAATATACAGAGTTACCACATTTATAGATAAGAAAATGGAAGCAGACTGACCAAAGGCACGGATGAGCTCACTCTGCACGGCCCAGGTGACTGTCTTGATGAGGGAGGCTGAGGTGAGACCAGCAAACATCATGTTGTACAGGAAGACGATGTAGAAGTTCCCCAGCCAGTTATAGCGACCGTAGTCTCCCAGGAGATCGAAACGGGTGATCCCTAACATAGGTGACGATTCATGATCAAGATTTATTCAAGTGCATTCACAACAACCTCAGTTGACCAAAGTGCTGTGGGGGCTACATATAAATAAATATTAAAAACAATATTAAGAGAAGCACAATAAGGATGCTAAAATGTCAAGCTCAGCTCCTGTTAAGATCAGTGCGTCTTAAGCGGGAATTATAAAGTTTTGATCAAACAACTCTAACGTCAGCAGGCAGACAGTGTGTCTCTGGTTTTCAGATTGATCCTTTTAACATCCAAAATCATCCGGTGTGTTGATAACTGTGCTCTGAGCAGAGAATGGAAGTCAAAAAACTCAGACAACTAAGAGTTTGCTAACCCATGTTTTTGTTTTTAAAACAGGCAATAATATCTTGAACTAGATCCTGAAGCTCACAGGAAGCAGATGTGAGAGAAACTGTTGAGCTTGTGGGCAACACCAGAGACGAGACCTCATGTCAAACTACAGCAGCCAAGGCACACTGACACCCTCTTGTGGCTGTCGTTAAAACTACAGGTAAAATATTGATTCAGCAACTTTTAATATTATAAGCCCCGCGATTGACTGACAACCAGTCCAATCCAATGACAGCTGGAGTAGGGTCATGCCTCCCTTCTACCCTGAATTGGATAACCATTATAGAAAATGGTTGAGCGATGGGTATTTCATAGAAAAAGCTGTCATTAGTTGTATAACTGGAGACTACCTTTAGATAAACAAAAAGCCAAACGTGTTAAAATGCCATGTTGCAAGATATCTACTGTTTGTCTTCTCAAAAACAAGTATCAGAGCATATCCTAAGATTTATTTTCTGTTTCCCATGATCGCTTTTTTGCTACTTCTCACCAACAACTACAGTATTTTTAACTGCAGCTGTGCAAAACCTCTTTTGTGAGTGCACAACCATGGGACAACAGTATACATCAACACGCTCAAAAATCAAGAGATTTTGCAACCAGAAATTTTGCACTTGAAATATAAAACCTACAGTAATATAAAACATGTAGTAAGTGTTTTCTCAACTTTGCCAAATTTCATGAAGGGAACAGTAGACCTTACAACTTGACAAAAAATAGCTGGGAGTGTAAAAATACTCTAATATGGATGAATATAAAATTGATCTGACTAAATTTTTTGTACTTCACAGCAGACCACAACAAACACTGATGTGGTATGATTCACCTTTTTTCAAAAATGTGCTTATTTATTAAATTGAGACGGTTATTTAATGAATGTACCAATCCAGGGTGCTACATATTTATTCTATGATTGAATATTGAAAAACAAAAGAGGTGCCTCAAAGGAGAAAGTGTGCACCCATATGCACAGAGAAATCTTAAATGCTTCAGGTACAAGCATCAACATCAACACCAAATAAAAGACATTTTAAGACCATCTTTAGAATGCTTTTGAAACTATTTAGTTTTTCTTTTCAGACTTGTTAAGAATTAAAGGCTTTGATTCTCACTCTCCAGGTTTAAGTTTAACCATTAAACTTGTTAACAAATCATTCCCTTTATTTTTCATCCTGAAGCCAAACTGTCCTTGGCTATTTTCTCCTACTGGCACTCTGTGAATGCTTACAGAGCACTCCACTGAAAATGTTTTTATATTGCTGCAAATGTTTGTTTAAGTAACCAAATCCACAAAGGAATGTATAAAGAATACTTGTAAATACTTGTAAATAAATAGACAAAGTGCTTCCATAAAAACCAGGACATCTTTTGAGTCAAAATGAGAATTTCAGACATTCTATGACCTTGAATTTATCAACTAATGTGAGGGTTTAAGGAACCACGGGGACTCTGGCATTGTGTTGCTGTCACGGTTTTTTTCTGTTTTTAGCACTTAAAATAGCTTTATATTGATTTTAAATAAAGATAGTCTAGATCTGACTACTTCTATATTTCAAGACCTCTAACAAGCAAACATCAGACTTTTAATGACCCTAAATTTGAAAAAAAAAAAAAAAAAAAAAAAAAGATAATATTTAATGCCTTTTGAGACTATAAGGATCAACAGGAATCCTGCTTGGGTGCAAAGACTGGTTAATTGATGTTCTTCATTTGAAAAATTAACCAGTCTTTGCACTGATAAATGTGATATCAATATTAAATGTGGTGATAAATGTGTCTATTATCTCAGCTCACATCATTTGATAGAAAGAATCTGTCACAATGTGGCAGATCTTCATGCAATTTTTCTAAGAATCTGTGATACCTGGTATGGTGACAAAACTTGTCATTTAAATCCTGAGAATTAAACTGTGACCCTTAACAACAACAAAGCTGAACTCTTGAGTTATTGTGTTGCTTTCTTACCGAGTGTGCGTGAAAAGACCGGCAGTGCTGAGCTCAGGATGAGAAGAGAAACACAGTTTGCAATCATCTGAAACAAACAGACATTCAGGGGTTACTATAAAGTAAACACAGAGACTCCCACTGACTGCATCCAACTGTGAGGTGAGAGTTATATAAAGGTTAGCTTTCAGGCACCTGTGTGAGGTTGGTGTCCTGAGCGCGAGGCAGGAGACTGGTGAAGAGAGGAGAGCTGTAGAAACCCACCACTGAGGACACCATCAGGTAGCTGAAAGGATGTTAAGAACAACACTAGAACGAAACCTTGAATACTTTCAGGAAATACAAGTAAACATTTTTTTAATACATGAATATAACAGCATAGAAACTGAACATGTCAAATTACCATAAATCTAGATAGTAAATCACACCTGCTTAGAAGGTGCAGGGTGATTCTGGGGGGCTTTTTGCACAGGGAAACAGGTTTAAACTGTCCTTCTGTGTGATGACTCTGATAGTATTGAGCAAAGTCCACAACTGGCATTTTGATGCAGCTGTTTAATACACCACTATTTATTTTTCACCATCGAGAATTTGAAATGCCGCTGTTATAATGCAGTGGTTGAGCTCTGAGCTGCTGAAGTACAGAACCACAGCCTGTGGGTCACGTTGCCCATCCCCCCTGGTCACTCATTGTCTTGGCTGATGAGTCTTATAAATCAAAAGACACATTCAGAATTGTTATTTACCAAAATAATACCATGTTTTATTGAATGCAAGACCATCATCTAATTAGAGAGAATGCCTGCTGATAACTTGGGCTCATCCAACAGCCTTAATCGCTGCTATGTGTTATATGAAATAATAAAGCTCTTAAACTGTCACATAAAACAAATGATAAATGTAGGTAGATTTTCAGGTCACTGGTCATGTGCAATTTGTGATACTGACAGTACAACAGTGTTTGTCTCAGCACTTCATACTAATGGCTGAAAGGGTATATAAAATGATGGCTACTTACAAATGACCAAACAAATGTTAAGGAGGTCAGGTTTGATGACTGCTAGGGTATGTCCACAAACACTTGTGTTAAAACAAAGTCTAGTTTTAATATACAGATTACCCCCGACAGTGCTGTGCTCTCAGCCTGTCTGAGACAGTCTATTTGGGCTCTTGCCCCTTTAAGCCTCCCTTCCCCATATGGCTGAGTCTGCTCCGATTGGTTGAGAGGTCTTCTCTGCTTTGATTGGTCAGTTCAGAGCTGCTCGGTTCCACGTTGTCAACAACTCTGCATTCATTTTAAAGTCCATGCTTTTCAGTGGGCTTGCTACCACAAGCCAATGGGCAATGCAATAATGGTAGGACAGAACATTAGCAGGTCTAGGCAGGGGGGGCAGGGGCAACAAGATGTTGTAGGTAGCTGGGAGAGGGAGAGGTCCTAATGCCACAGACTTTTTGGCTTGTTCATACAGGCACTCAATCGCAAGGAGGAGACTTGCGAAAATCTCTTAAGGGCACATAAAACACAAAAAAGCATAATAAGACTCCTCTGAAAGTGCATCTTATTCATGGGAATTCAGCGGCAGTGGCTGAGTGGTTGGTTTTTAAGTATCTACAGGTAGGTAGTTTGATAGATAGGAAGGAGTGGGTAGGTAGGTAGTGAGCAGGTGAGTGTGTAGATATGCATGGATCCATCCATCAATTGACCTGTCTATCTTTTACAGTAAATCTGACTTCAAATATCTGCAGAATGTAATAATGATGAAAGGATACAGGATAAGAACTACTTGAACTGCAGCACCCAGTGAGCCAAACATGGAAAAGGAGGCCATACCCAGGTGTGGATCCTACAACACAAATAAAGACAAACATCATACAAATGCAAGGTGGCTGAGTCAAACCAAGCATGAAGATTTCTTTTGTTAAATAAATCTTCACCTCCATCCCTCTGGGCATGGCTGTCTCATCAAGGAGCAGCTCCAATACATTAAAGCAGACCATTAGTACACACATCACCTGAAGAGGAACACAGGGTAAATGTAAAGTTGGAGTTAGCATTTGTGAATAAATGAGAGCGAGAGCAGCCTGTGTGATCATCAGTGAATAGTCCTGTACCGTCAGAGCGAGGAGCACAAGCATGGCCAGGGGATAGCCCAAGTTCCTCTGCCATGGGGACGCTTTCCTTCGCATTTCTGCCAGCAATGAAGAAGAAGATTGAATTTACATGAGGAAACATAAGCTAATGTTTTCAAAAGGGTCTTACCAAGGGTCTATTGCTCTAAGAAATTACGACTACACATTTTTTAACCTTACTTGACCTACTGACCACTTCCAGATACTATTACATTGTGATGATGACACTTATTATTAGGGATGGAAATTTATAAAGTTGTATTGACACCAATGCTATTAACAATTCGATTTGATTCTTTAACGATTCTCTTATCAATTCCTGCTGATTTTCTGTATAGGCACAAGTTTGCCTACATTGGTTTTTAGTGTCAACAGTGCCAAACACATGACACTCCTGATAATCAATGTCATGCTGCATTGGTAAATACTTCTGCAAGTTGCTAGTGATTAAACTTGTCTGTGGTTTGTGACACATGCAAAACAAAATGGAAGGAACTTATAAGGGAATTGATATGCAAAAAGACTTATGATATTGATTTCTTAGGAAGTTGTTATTGATTCTCAACGTGGAATTGGATTTCGTTTCCCATCACAGCTTGTTCAGTATCAATTTTGTTAATGGGCTAAAATCATTTAGCCAATAAA
Organism: Cetoscarus ocellatus; assembly: GCA_037902135.1. NCBI lineage: Eukaryota > Metazoa > Chordata > Actinopteri > Labriformes > Labridae > Cetoscarus > Cetoscarus ocellatus. Next base: position 188,570 of record JBAMNC010000470.1, read on the forward strand.
TACCATCAAGGTTTACTTTAAAGCTAAAAACCATACAGAAAGTAACTGAATACATAAGTCTCATGAACACAACAGTCAGTGACTCTGTCAAATGAGCTGGGTCAACTTGAAGGCGCTCACAAACACAGAAAATTCTGAAGACTGGCATGAAAGAGATTTTTCTTATACAGCCAGTGGTTTTTAACCATATAAAAGCCTTGAAACTTAAGGCATCATAACTTGAGACAATGATAACTGCATTACAACTACTATACCAACAGTCACATAAATAAGGCATTTTCATTTACAGCGTGTTTTACTTGTAATTAAATTCTTTAATATTTCCTCATCTCTTATCATTTGGCTTATTTTGAATGAACTACCTGTTTTACTTGTGGCTGATCTTTTGTTTCCTCTTTGCACAGTACGCATGGGGATAGAACTGGACTATGCCTTTGTGAGTTCACATATGCACTATCTGTGTCAAAATTGGTCAATGAAAAAGTATTTTTAAAATTCTACCCAAAGCAATGCGCTTGCTCTGGACTGCTTGGTACTCTCTCTTCATGGCCTCCAAGTTCAACTTCATCCAGCATGATGTGGTGCCACCTTTATGGTGATAAAAACACAGTTAAGAAGTCAATATATGGGTTTTTCAGTGAATAGTTATTCAGCGGGAAGGAGTGTTTTCATGGTTCTGCACTCACAGTTGAGTTTCCTGGACAGAGCGTCCTCCTCAAATGTGGTGCAGTTTAAAGTGTCATCTACATCTTCCAACAGCTGAGAAAAAAAAACAAATCTACCTTCAAGACCACATCTCACAACAGCAGCTGTTAATGTAAAGGCGTCTTTATATGAAGCTGGAAGGGTTTCATTGAAGTCACTTACTCGTGGTTTGACCAATAGGCTCCCGGTTACACTGAACATTCGGGACAAGCCAAACGGAGTGCACACTGAGGAAAGAGACTGGATGGTAATTTTTAAGTTTTATTTCAGTTACTCTTCATCTGCTCAAGCAATACTTACACAAAAGCAGCAGCACTCCAAACAGAGAGATGCCTGAGTACAGGTAGGGAAGGTAATACTCCCACAGGTCTGAAAATTAAGGGGGAGGAGTGTGAGCACCTAAATTAAAAATGTAAAACCAGCTATCATTGAGGAATACCAGTTAATGACTCACCGTAGAGGCTTTTCCTGGCTATGTTGTCATGGAGAAGAGCTGATGCAACCCACACAATGCCCAGGACCAGCAGAGCCAGCAGCAAGAGCAGCACAACTGCTTCATAGACACGTGCCATTACCCCCTACACACAAAACAGAAGAGCATGCTGTTAACTTATGACCACCAGTAATTTCTTTGGGAGTCTGAAAGCTCTAACTGAGATGGATGATACCTTTTTGGAGCCGGCAAATCCCTCAGACTCTGTGAAGAAGTAGGCAAAGGGCATGAGGAAGACCAGGGACAGATTGGAGAAAAGGAAAACTAGGTTCCACAGTCCTGAAAAGAAAGGACAGTAGAGATGTTCAATTGGTGTTCATTTTGGCTGCGATTCTGTTCTTACTTCAAAACTTCAGACAAATATCCACAATAATTTCAGTCAAATTTGAGTCAATTTGAGCTGTTAGTTCTGTTTTGATCAATGAAAACTCAAAACGCTTGTAAATCCAGATTCTGTCAGTTCAAGGTCTTCATATCCTAGTCATGACTTAGTGTTAAATTGTCTCTCTTTTATCTAACAAAGTACACCGATTTTACAATCAATAGTAATTTAAAAACACTCATTGTATGTATTATAAATAACTCAATCAATTCATAGTCAAACTAATGAAAAATACATACTTTTAGTGGCTGACTTTTACCTGTGATTGTTTCCTCAGCTAAACAATTTTCATGACAAATACAAGATGATGAGACTTTTAAAGCTCAAACAGAGAAAAAGTAAGACTTTTAATCTTCAGAAAAAAAACAGAACTCAATACCAGAAAAGCACTCAGAGAGCGCAGACCTTCGCCACAAGCAGCTTCAGTCCACTTTAGCGAAAATGGTCCTATCTGGCAATGTTAAAGAATCGTTAAAAAAATTCCTGGATCCGGATGGTGGTCGGGATCAGTCCCAAAATCTAATCATTTCTTCCTTATCCCATTCCACACATTTCATGAAAATTTCATCCAAATCCGTCGATAACTTTCAAGTTATCTTGAACACAAACAGACAAACAAACTAACCAACGTCGGCGAAAACATAACCTCCTTGGCGGAGGTAATAAGAGAGATATAATACACTTTTTTGATACACTAAAATGCTAACTTGTTTCGTAAGATTGTAATTTTAACAAAAATATTTAAAGCCAGGGTGCTAATATTAATCTAAAAGCGTGACCTCATTGCACTTTTCTCTCCAAAGAGCAGGCAAGATTCACAGACATAAGACAGTGTTTGCATGCATACTGTTACTGCCACTGATCATATCTCAGCTCTTTTCTTAACCTGATGGACTGTTCAGTATATCTCACTGGTCCATCTGGGAATGAGTCCATAGAAAGTGTTTGGGAATGGGCAAAACCTTGTCAATCACATTCCCTACCGGCCAATGAAATAATGTAGCAGGCAGCGCTGCTGCCGTTCTGTAAAGGACTAAATGTGAGCCACTTTGTAAAAAAAATCTGAGCAAAACATGTCAAAAATGGAGCAAAAATATATATATATATTTGCTTTGCATTTAATTAAGAAGCATCCTGATAAAAGATCTGATAAAATACCTTTGTCAGGATAGCCTCAGAGTTTTAAACATAAAATTGAAGACTTTTTGAGTTCTTTTGAAGAGAAAACATCAGAGTTTAACTGTTTATTCCATTAATCTTGTTAACTAACCTACATTTTATTTTATCTTGACACCAAAGTTCCTCTACTTCGTATATTCATTTTCTACTGTTAGAAGTTTGTGAATGCTGCCAACTGAGTACATATTCAGCCATAGACGTTGTCAACACTGTAATGAATTGTCACTTAGACAACAAAGGAACATCGAAAGCTTATTTGACTGTGTCCAGATAAAAAGCTTAAACATGTGTTGGATAAAAAAGGAGGAACCACAAAAATTAAGACCTCTTACATGTAAAAGAAGATTTATGAGACAATGTATGACCTACCGTTTTAAAAATCTGATTCATGACTTTCCATTACTGTCCTAATCAAACTTTCTTACAAATAAGACTTATTTCTTATTTCAAAACATATTTCTCCAAAGAACGACTGAAATATCATAAATCAAATATCATTTATGACGGATAATAATTGTCTGACGGTCAAGTCCAAACATTTTTGTCATTATTTTAGGTAAAAAAAAGTAAAATTTAATTTTACTAGAGATTCTGTTATCAAATATCAATTTTTGGCTTCCTATAATCTTTTTTGACATGGAAAAACATAGTTTACTGACACTTCTGATCATATATTTCATAGATAAACTTAACAATGTTCAGCGTGACTTTTTAGTTTCAAACGTAACATTCAACGTCAGTAAGACATTTTGTTAGTTCCTCAGTTAGCCACTAGGGGGTGTAGTTGTGCTTCACACTTGATCAGGAACAGACAAACTTAAAATAAAACAATGAGCAGAAAGCTTTAAAAAATAAAAAAAAACAGCAAGAATGTGAAGCTCAATTCTTCCCAATAGGCCAGCTACACTTTTGACTTTAATATAAATTTAATTCAATTATTTTTTGAGACATAAGATTAAAAAATTCTTGTTAAATAAAGCTGAGGGGGTAAGCCAAGGTAAACACAGCAGGTGGTAAACAACAGTCAAAACTATTTGTAGAAACACAAGGCTAGGCTGCAGCAGCTGTATCCACATCAGGCCTGCAGTGCATTGATCGGGAGGTTATTATTAGTGATCCTCATTAGTTCTGAGCTTGTTACAGACAGTAAAACCCCCAGGCTGTCTGATAGTTATCTACCATTTGGTGCTGTGGACTGTAAAAAGATGTACCGTGGATAAGAGATCCATTGAGCCACTGCATGTAGTAGCTTTGTGGGAAGGTAAGCAGCACCTCATTGGACAGAATGGAAATGGGGAGAAGGAGCACAGCACACACGGCGACAGACAGGGTGAATGTGCACAACCACAGCCTGTGGGAGAAAGAAAAACAAAAAAGTCATGTCAGGGTCACTGTGCACTTTTGGGAACTTATTCCAGACATCAAGAGCACAGACAAAGACGAGTCAAAACTACAAAACTAAAAAAAGGCCAGTCAAAGTTAAAGCTTTAATCTATTAAATTTACAACAGTAATCTTAATGCAGCTAACAAAGTATTTGCCCAGCATGATGAAAACATATTTTTCATGTATATCACTTAAAATCAAAAGTGCTTTACAGAACCAATTTCAGGCTTTATATAAGTTAATTTATAACTTTTGATAAGCTGATGAACAGCCTATTTCAGTTTAATTGTTGTTTTCAATTAATTGCTTACTCAGTTGTTTTTGTCTCTAGCTCCATTTTCTTCTTTTTGCATTTTGAAGCTCTACTTCAAATTTTCTTGAGATCCAACAGTGCAAAATGCAAATTGTTGCACTTTCTCAACTGGTCTTAAGATTTTGATGGGGATCGTATGTTTCTAAAGCAGGGGACCCTCACAAAAACCAAATAATAAATGAATTCTGAGAGTAAGCAACAAAAACACAAGGAAATAAACAAAATTTAAATCATTGTAGTAGAGCCTTCTGCCTCTATTTAAAAATCCCATTTGTTTTCCATCAGTGTTTTTACTTCTTTCAAGACTGACTGAATTATATTAATTAACCTAAATCATCTCATGGAAGCCACAATGTGGTGAGAGTCTTTTGATCTACATTTTTTCTCATGAATAAACACTTTGGCAACTCCTATTCCTGTTGGCACACTTACATTATATTCCCACAGCCCACAATCTTTGTTCCTTCCTTTTTTAAAATATCTTGCCAGTCATCTCATGACAATCGTTAAATGTCACTCACATTCACTGTTGTGATTAATTTCTTCTCTGGAATTCTTTTCTCGAACTTGTTTCTCCCTATCTGAGGTCTCTGCACAATGTGTCATTTTATAATGAATGCATTTTTTGGATCAGAACTCCAATAATGAATGTCACAGACACAAACCTTGCACACAGAGTCTAATGCTTTTGTTTTGCTATTTGTTGTAAAAATGTGATGACTGAGACAAAATATTAGAGTCATTTGGTGGCTGATGGTGGTTGAAAAAAATCAAACAGTCCATCCATGCTGTGCAAGGTCAGCAGAAACTAAAAGTTAACTTTGAGATTATCAAAGGACAGCCATTTGAGCTGCATTATCTCCTGGTGAAGAAGGTCTTTGTACTAGAAAAGCTCTTTGGAGAGAGTAACTGTGTCTTTAAAATTCTTTTTTTTTTTTTTGCTTTGCATGGTTCTGAGTACAACTTTTGTGCTTATCTGTATTGGTTGTAATTCACTGAAAAGGCTCAGCACAGTTAAAACAAAAAGTAAGGTTTGATGTGACAGAAAGAAAGAAAACTGCAGCCCACAACTTCAGTTGACTTGGACAGGTGTGAAAAAAAGGACACTGATAATAAAAGCTTTTCTAAGAGTAAAAATGACCCAATTTGATAGTTTTGGTCTCAGTGTAAAACATGATACATGATTGTGTTGGTAAATCTAATACTTTAAGACCTTTAAAAAAAAAAATACACTGTATACTCCTTATACATTCTAAGTCTCTTTTGCATTTTCAATTTCAAGTTACATTAGAAATCTTTATGTACTGATTACAAGTTAGTACATACAAACAGTCTGAGTGTGTATCACTCCTTATTGTTGCAGCACACTTCAGATTCTTAGTAAGAAAAAAAGCTTTACTACCATTTCAAAATCAGATTTTCTAAAATTACAGTTTGCTTTTAATTACTTTTAATGTTTTTAATGACTATATAAAAATTTAAGAACCAAGACTGAAAATTCCACGACTGTGCATTTCAGACCCTTCAATAGGGATGCTCTATTATGGAAGAAATCATAATTGCAATCATTTTAATAAAAATTGAGATGACAATTATTAAACAGTATAACTAACTGATTTCAAAACATGCACCACATGCTTTCAGCTAACATAAATGCTTTTGACACTGCTATTTTTAATATATAAGAATGAACAACACATAGACATGTATTGTAGACATGACTTTGTTGTGGCCTCTACAGTCTTCTATGAAGAGGCTGGACAAACTGATAAAGAAGGCCAGCTCGGTCCTGGGATGCCCTCTGGAACCGGTGGAGGAGGTGGTGGTGAGGAAGACTACAGCAAAGCTGTCCTCCATGATGGACAAAGACTCCCACCCCCTCCAACACACACTCACTGCACTAAGGAGCTCCGTGAGGGACAGGATGCTCCACCTGAAGTGTGTGACGGAGAGGTATCGCAGGTCCTTCCTTCCTGCAGCTGTCAGACTCTACAACAAAAACCTCTCCAGAGTGCAGTAATCCATATTTTATATTTGTAATATCTAAAATGTTTCACTTGTACATAAGGACTGTAAATATACCTCTTACTAAATACTTTCTTATTTTTATTTCTATTTTTATTTCTATTTTTACTTACTGTAGTTGACTTGTAATTACCTTATTTTTCATTTATAATGCTTCTTTCGTTATCTCTCTTGTATCCTGCAGCTGCTGTATATTTGGAATTTCCCCCTGTGGGACCAATAAAGGAATATCTTATCTTATCTTATCTTATCTTATCTTATGTACTTGTACAAATAAAAATACCTCAATCAATGCTAATAAAAATAATAAAAATAGGAAAAATATAAGTGCAACAGATCATGTGGCAAGGTAATATTTAATCTTGATTACTTTGGCTTCATAATTGTGTAAGGCAGTAATTGTAACCTAAATAAAAATTGGACAAATTTTCCAGCTCTTCTCTTCAATACTTTTTATTAGCCATAATTATGATTTTCCGTTGATTTATAAACTTTTAAAATTATTTCAAGACCATGTAGACACCCTGGAGATGTCAACCTTTCTAACCATGCAACAATTTTAGAATAATAAAACCTACTGTGTGCAAAGGCCTTGTCTCTCTTTCATAAGTAATGTGCTGTCATAAATGAGGCCATAAATGACTTGTTACGTGATCAAGTAAGTCCACGAAAATGGGTAAGGAAAATTATATGAAGCTAGCTGGAAAGTGTAAACAAGTTTCAGGCAGAGTGCAATCTTAAATTCAAAACCATTCAAAAGGTGAAGTCCAACTTCTTCGGACATTGTATGACCTTCAGTCTTCAAAATCTGAGTTCTTTGGACAAAGCAAGTCCATGTGTGCTGTACCTCAACCTAAAACAAAAGACTGTGTAGAAGGATGAGGTAATATAGTGCCAGCGTGTAGGGACAAAGGGCGCAGTGACTCCAATGTGCCCTAATACAAACCAACAAGCAAATAAGCACACAGGCACAAGCACGACAGGGTAATAAATCTACAGGCAAACGGCTTTAGGGTGCTTCACATGATAAGTTGACAAAGGTTTCTGCTCTACGGGGAACACTGATCACAGTGAGTGAGAGAACACAGATTTCTTTGGGTCAGTCAATCATTAGGGGTTTCACTTACGCAATTTTGTTGACAGTGGCATCCTCAATATCATCTGAAAGAGAGAGCATAAAAAAAGTAGGTTTACAGCTGCAACATAACTGATATTGACTTTTTTACATCTGTAGCATGATGTAACAGGTCATGTATGTTGGTCATGCCTGTGGCACAGCAAACTAATTTTCCTATAGTGTAACTGTGGAGGCCTCGAGCAAACAGGTTTAGTGTTGAAATGTAAATACATACTGAGTCTGCGTTGTCATAAGAAAGATAGAAGCTGTATGTGTGTACTGTACACATTCTCCACATGGGAAACCTGTTAAAGGAGCAGATCATGTGTGGAGCAGAAAAGACGAGAAAATGTTTGACTGGCCTCATGGTGGGGAGTGGGGGGAGTGGCTGGAACATTTTGTTCAAGCAAGACCAAGACCCGTGTAAAATAAGGATGACATGCGTGCAGAAAAAGAGGGAAACAAGAATATCTTGGGAACAATATTTAAAGTATCACTATACGCTCAAAATCCTCTGTAAACCCCTTGAATGTGTGTGTGTGTGTGTGTGTGTGGGTGTGGGTGTGTGTTATGTGGTTTAAGTGAATCTGCTCGGCATTAAAACAATATAATTTAGTTTCCCAGGACTGCACAATAAATTCAAGGTATACAGGAAGTCAAATTTAATACTTTTCAAGCTTTTTAAAAGACCCCAATAACTTACTTTCAAACCAGTTGCATTAGGGTTAGGGTAAGAACATAAATATTTATGAAAGGTTGTATTTGAAGTAGATATTATAACTGGAAACAAAGAGAGTACACAAGTACCAATGGTTTCTTTGTTAAGAAATTAATACTTAATAGGAAAGTAAATATTTGTGATTCTCATTGAATTCCAATAAATCTAAACTTAGCCCTCTTAGTGACTTTGGTGAGAGAGGGGATTGTATTTTCCTCCTGTGACATGGCATAAAAAATGTTGAGAATCAACATTTTTGACATGACTAAATTTTTGGAAATGATTGGAAAATGACACTACTCAACAGTTTTAGTTTGCAAAATCTCTTTGTCATTGCAGCACACTTCAGGTTTTTAATCTGGAGAGGATAGGTATGTGTGCGCATGTGAGTAACCACATATAAAGTTCACTGAAGAAAAAAAATCAGCACAAACCACCATGTAAACAGTTAACTTACAAGCTAAGGGGGCCAAAACATTTAAAATTGTGTAAAATGACATCAAATTTGACTGGTTACCATCAGAATCCCACTAAGTGCGTGGTGTAAAACAACCATAAAAAGAAAACAAACATACACCTGAAAGGTCCTTTAAATTCAAAATACACTTTTTAATGTTTTTATACAAAAACAAGTACACAGCCTTTCGATAGCTCCCCCAAAATGAGAAAAAATCCATCCTTCTTGGGCATGTTTTTTCAACCACAGTAAACATCAGAGCACAGAGCTAGAAATCCAAAGCAACACCCACTTCCTGAGGGGGCAATGATCAGACGCCGCTCATGAGCATTCAGAGCTAAAGGTTGTAAAAGTCTGCTCGCAGCAGATGTTGGAACTTAGCCCCGCTTCTAAGAAAGATGACCGGACATCACTGGTTTCCATTAACTTCACACTTCGGCAGACTCGAAGCAGCAATTCGTTACAAAAGAGTGAAGCATGTGACTTTACAGCCAACATACTTAAATCAAGACTTTCTATATACCTGTTAAACTAAAATTCACAACCTTTTGAGACTTTTTTAATTAAAATTCGGTGAAGTGAATACTTTTTTGCACTGTAGAATAAAATGCAATCAAGACAGGCATAGTGAATTTTATTGCTTTTCTTTAACATGCTTTTTTGGTTTAAGTGAAATATGTGTTTTTACTAAAAATGTATCAAGACAGGGTGCTTACTGTTAATCTAGTCTTACAGCTTGAAGACTGCCTGATTGCCCAATAAAGAGAAAGTGATGCTGGCATGCATACCTATTGACAGAGAACTTTTGGTGAGGCCTGTATATGCATCAAGATTGTTACACTAATGTTAAAGACCTCTTACAAGTAAAAATAAGACTAGCAAAGAGATTCCATTGTGAAATTTTGGGACTTTTGTGATCAGTAGAAAACTTTGTCAGATTTAAAAACTGAATAAATGCAATTAAATTTCATAAATTATACTGATGAATTTCCTCCTTTACCTCAAGTTTTAAGAAGGGCTTAACTTTTAATGCTTTTAAGTCCCTATGGGCATCCTGGATTATTGTAATGCACACTCTTAACTTTGTGTGTGAATATCTTGCTCCTTTGTGCAAATTCTACCTAAAATGTTGAATAATGAAGTTAAGCTGCCTGAGGAGCTGAAACCAGTTTTTGGCTCCTTGGACTCAAAAACAACTCTGTTAAAATATTGCACAACCGTCATTTGGCTTGGAGGCAAACTGCTTTGCTGTTGTTGATGCACAGACAACATGAACAACAGAGGGAGAATGCAGCACAGGTTTCAACCTCTTAAAAATAAATAAAAAAGGGAAAACAGCTGTCCTGCAGCTTTCAACCAGAGCCAGGGAGACCGTGCTGGTTGGATATCCAACATCTGGTTTCAATAATGTGAAATTATTGGACTTATTATGCAATAGTTCTGCAAGTCAGACAGCAGGACTCTAAACGTATTTAACATGTTTTAGTTATTACACATTGCATGGACACAAGTACATTTGTGGGGTTGCACTGAAAAGCAATAAAGCGGTTGATTAAAAACACTGTTTACAATATTTCAATTCAACATTCTCCTCAAAACAAAATGAATTTAGACTAACAGAAAAGGCCAGAGTTTAATGTAGCTTCTCCAGTGCATGCTCTTAAAAAGAAAACTCCTTTATGATGTTTTCATGTAAACAGCGGGCCCTCAAGTCACAAGTCAAAAGTACACCTCTGTTTGTCTTGTAAGAACATTCTTGACCGCCCCTCCACCACCCTGATCCTCGGACACTTGTAAAGGTGCTTACATGTTACATAATGCAGCGTCTTCACCTCTGGACTCTTACAGCCAAAGTTCAGGGCCTCAGGTGGGAAATTACAATCTTAGCAGTTTGTAAAAGCCTCCACTATGTTTGCAAACAAGCAGAAATGACTGATTTTACACCTAAATGCAGATAATCTTTGAGGAATGCAGTTATTTCTGCTAAAAACTGTTGGAAAAAGTATACAGATGTTTAAAACTTTAGGGTTCAAAATGACAGGTTTGTAAATTAGGCAGTTTGTTTTATTGCTTAACTGAATGTCATCCATCTTATTATTGTTGTTTTGAAGTCATTCCAAAAAGAGATGACGTGTTGCTCCCCCCATCTCCCCCTTAAACAAGGTATGCTATCTGCTTTTCAACACCATGAATTCACCTCCCAGCGTTTTTCCAAAAGCCTGTCATGTAACTCCCTCTCACAGAGGAGCCTTTGTTTGGTGCAGGTTTAAGATCTAGGAAGCGAGTGGCCGTAAAACTCACCTGTGACAAACTCTGCAGCCTTCTTGAAGTGGGTGAGTATGAGGTAGGACACAATGTAAAGAGATGTAAAGAGGAGTACGCAGATCTGCAAAAAGAGGACAAGAGAGGATTTTTGTTCAGATTTTTCACTTCGATTATATTAGATTAGATTAGATAACACTTTTTAATCCCTTGAGAAAACTTCCTCAGGGAAATTGGGAATAACTTTGCATAGTTTCAGAAAAAAAATTGGAGGACTGATTGTCTTTTACTCGCTTAAGTTGCTTGTATGATGAAATGGTCTTAGTCTGTCCAAAGCTACTGTAAGGACCTTATTATTAGTTAACAATGGGCGATAGGCACCAAAATCACATTTTTAATATTTCAGCAGAGTGTCAACACACAGCGTTGCTGGGTTTTATGACCTAAAAGACATATCACTATACTTTTTTGCATCTTGCAGTGAGCCACAGCCATGGGAAATCTTTAAACAACAGGTTAAAAAGTGACATTATATGCTTGCAGTATGGTAGTTGTTTGTAGGTAGGTAACTGCCATGTTGTAGTTCATTAATAGCTTGGTAATAGCTCTTTAATCTCACTGATTAGCTTAAATATGAAACATCTGTATGTGAAGCTCAGCATGATGTACAAAATTTCTTGTTCAGCATAGACCTTATTATCAGTAATGATTCAAAAATCCCATTTGATTTGATCTGCACTGCTCTAGTACAAAACTTAAAAGATTCACACATTTATTTCAAGCACAACAATCCCCAAACCCCCATTAAAATAAGCCTGTAATGGCATATTAAACTCATTTCTGCACATAAAATTACAGAATAATACTTTGAGAGAGTCTCTGGGTATTCAGTTATTAATGTTGGACCTTGTAACTGAATGTGTGGTTGGTTTTTCTCCTGAGTTGTGTTAAGCTGCCACTAAAAACACCTCATTTTCTATCTTGGCAGTAAAAGCACACATCCTTATTAACAAAAAAAGGGAATTTTTATTTTTAAAAAACTTATTGGGAGTCACATGCTTATCACTGACTGAGCTTGGCATGCTATAGTTACTGGCAAGTGTACAGAGCTGCAGTGTTTTCAGCTACTTTTTTGGCTTGGATTGAAGCCTCCGCCCGCTTCTTTAAAATCAACCTGCACATAAATAGGTCAGTGATGGGTTAAAACACGTCTTTCAAAAGCTATTTAAGCTACTGTAAGGGAGACTAAAATCACTGCAGCACTGGATCAAGTCAAACTGCATTCATTCATTTATTTAGCACATAGTCTGTGGACAAACCACAAACAGTCAGACACAGATGTTCTAAAAAGCAAGCAAGCTAGGTGAATTTTGCCATTATCAGAGATATGAAAGTTGTCGAAGAGGGAATGTGTTTACCTGGTCATTGTACAGTTGTTAACATTCATTTTAAACACACACAGCACTGTGCATGGGGTGGATGCTATCCCCTTTAATGTATGTGTGCGCATCTGCCTTGCTCCTCACCTTTAAGCTAAGCCAATACATTGGTGGGTATTTTTGAAAACACAGACTTTCTGTGTGGACAGTGAAAACAGTTTTGGCACTATGAACATCACACTCTGAACCAACCTTTCCTCGAAATGATGTGACACGATTCAACATTATTTCTGCTGTTTACATGTGCAACTTAGCAAATATGTCTCAAACTGAAATATAGACAAACAAATATCTAATCAATACACCTGCTATCACAAATCAACATGGGTACAAGTTTGACGTAACACCAGTCAGACTTGTGGTTGGAATAGATATGAAATTAAAATTGCCTTTGCATAAAAATTGCAAAAAAAAAGTAAAGAAAAAAGTCACATATCACAGGCATTGTTACAAGGTAATAAACAACATTTAACAGCTTGTTTATGTCGTTTGTGTGGAGAGGGATGTTTATAAAAACTACTAAAAGTGGTGCAGAAGTGCTAAAGATGGGACTAAAAACTGAGCTGTTGTGTGTCACAAATTCCTCTGTTGCTCTATTTTTCTTTTCTTCTGTTAGTGTAGAAAGTTTAGGGTTTTAAACTGTTGGTTTGGCATAGGTTCAACCTTGTAAATGTACTGCAACACTACATGAATGCTAAAACTGGTAAGTATGTCGTCACAACAGTTAATTTTATGTCAGTAAAAACAAGGATGATATTAAAACTATCTTACTGATCAGTGCCAATACATGCTATAATCGTGCTACTCTTTTCCTCTGAAGAAATGGCAAAAATAAAGGTAGTTCTGCATCATAAGTCGTATCAATGAGGGCAAAATGTCATGAAGTCACTTTTGTTAAAAGCCAGCTATAGAGAGTCAACATATATATGAAAAATGTCATAAAAATACCTGTTTGGAGGGGAAATGCTTCATAAATAAATGTAAATTATTTAACAAAATAAAACTTGCCAATTTCTACTTAAAATTTCACACAGATTACCTAGTAGTCAATCTGCACAATAACTTTGGATGGACTAGTCGTAAAGATTCCTTTTTACTATGTTTTATGACTAGATTTGATTTTTCATTGAATCAACATAAACTACATTGGTAAACAATGTTGTCTCACTCTATACATTGCTTAAAAATACATACATAAATATATCTTAGAGAACACATCATTTTCATCCTTATATAGACAGACTTAACAGCAACACATTTGTTTCGATATGCTCTGTGCAGAACACAGCAAAATAAAACAGATAAACGAAACAAACCTTTAATTGTCACAAATGCAAACATTCAACACCATTCATCACTTAACAAAGGTCAAGAGGGACAGATGGGGTCTGGAGATTACCAATTTATCAAACAAAGAGCGAAATGGGGGACAGTGATAAACTAGGAAGGATTAAGGATTGAGGAGGAGATTTAATACCAGTGACAACCCCAATACTGCGTGTCAAGATAAAGATACAACATTACACTAAATCTACTGACAAATTAAGGCTAAACCGATATTCACTCAGCAGTCTGTTGTCTGGCAGAGCTCCTAACATATAACCCCAAAGACAGACAGTCATCTGTGAGGCAAACTGGTCCTATCCACTCCATTAAGTCTGCTAACATAGTTGGTGATCACACACGAATGAAAGCACAAATACAGGATGACTCAACGTGTGGACCCTCCAGGAGAAAACAGAGTGACTCAACAGCAAATAAATTAAAAGACACGTCCTGGACAAACAAGACAGCTGAACTTGTGGTTTAGGAAGGAAACACTGAAGCTTGTGAGTGACAAAGGGGGTGTGAGCTTCTCTTTTTTACAGTTTGATACAGTACGTGCCATATGAAAACAAATGTGCCAGTGCTGCAGCTATTAAACCACATAGTTGCCTACATACAGTATATATCAGCATTCAACAAGACAAACAACAAAGGACTTTTTGGTCCATATCGCCCAGTCCTACTCACATGTTTATTAAAGCAGAGAAATCACAAAATTCTTCAAGACATCACCAGGTGGATCTTCTGCAGCTGCCCCCCTGATGTAAATGAACCACTGGCATTTTAGCAATGCATACCTATAACATGCTAGAACCACTGTAGCTTCAACTATCACAGTACAGCAAGAAAATTACAGGAATTTAGTTTTCGTTGAGACGTCTAACATTGCAAGCCTCACTGACTAAACCCCTCGGGTTCATCAAAGCTATCAACATTCATCCTCTGTTGAAAAAAAATGGCTGTCACACATTTTCTTTTGCATTACTGCAATCAACAGTGGGGAGATTTAGAGTGCCAAAGTATACAACTGACAGCATGAATAATGCTGCCAAACCACATACATCGATCAAAACCTTTTCTGCATGGCAGCTCAGAGGAAGCACAGAGGGCTGTCAGGATGTAGTGCTGTGTCCCTGAGGTAACAACAGCAACAAACAACAAGAAGAAGTGAGGCTCTCTAAGGACTTCCAGAAATGTGACAACATATTTGCAGAAGCAAAACTGGTGTCTTGATGCAAATGAGGGCATCAGAAGAGTACACGTGAGTTGTTTTTAAGCATGCGGTTGCCTCCAAGTATGTATCACAGTACATAAGTTCAATGCCTGAACTTTAAACAACAAATGTCCGGAAACAAAAGAAAACTGGGTCATAACTCTACAGTGTGCACTTGCTTCTATTATTTTACACAAATGACAAAAGGGTGCTTTAAACTGAATTGAGTGGACATATGGCACAGTAGCAATTAGGGTAGAGGTACAGGCATACCCCCTCCTCCTCCTCCTATATTTTTCCAATAACTACAAAGGAAATGATGACATGAGACCAGAGGACTTGATCAGCTGTTGAAGTCAGAGGCTGAGGCTTTTCGATGTACGATGGGTTTTCAATGGCTTACTCTCTGAATAAGCACAAACATTGTCAGAGAGAGAAATAAAATACTTTCCTATTCAAAGTAGAGGTTAGATGTTCTACCCAAGCCCGAACCTGGCTTTGGCCCATGGGCTGGGTCCGCCTCCCTTCTCTCAGGTCAGGCCGGGCCTTTTGTTTTTAGACTGAGAGGGAATACGCTATGGTGATTATAATGAATAAGATAAGTATTTAGCAAGTAACCCTACTGTACATAATATGCACAGTACACACGGTGTGAGGCTTCAACAAATTAACTTCTGTAAGCACACACCGCACATGCTTGGTGCACGGTAAGCACACACTCGGGGTGATCATCTCAGCCTTGTTCATTACCCGTACAGCAGTTTATCGCACAGCACACAAATTATCAAGAAAGTGGAGCTTAAGGATGTAAAAAGAAAAATCCTATCTAGGGAATTAGCTGTCTAAGTGCAAAGGAAAGTTGCAGGTATAAAGCAACTCAACTTTCTTTGTTGTATGACATATGCCTCCGTGATGCGCTACTTTAGGTCACACCCGTATGGATTTCTGCCAATAAACAGCTGGGAACTTACACTTAAAAGCCTTTGTTATTGAAGCCCGCACACTGTGAAACTTCGGGTTTGGATCTGGCACAGGCCCTTAAACACAGGCAGGGGGACGGGCCAGTCTCAGGCAGAACATCTATGGGGCATGGTGTAAACTTTACTTCAAACATGCAAAAATCTCTGGGATTTCCTGTTTTTTTTCTAATTGTACTGCATTGTAAACACTAACGGTTGAGTTTTTCACCCAGACTTCACAAAGACATTTTCCTGTCAGCCACCCAGTATTAAGCTTTTTTGGCAACTGTCTCAGTGTGATCCTATAAAATGAAAACTATTCATACATGCATAAGACTCCTGAAAATTTCTAGAAAATTTGGGAGCCTTGCCTCTAAAAATATCCTGACTTTCTTTTTCTAATTAGTATCTCACAGACGGTCCCCCCTGGAAAAAATGGTGTGTGAGGATGGAAAATATAGGTGGGCTAGCAGGGAAATTTCTGGACAGTGCTGTGTGCAAAGGTTGGTTGATTATATTATTTCCACACATGCACTTTACCCGTATCATTTTGAAAAAGGTTTTTTTTGTTTTATTGTGAAAACTACTCTTAAAAGCTCTCCCCTACAGATTTTTTAAGGTTGCTTGTTCACAATTGTCCCATACAGCAGACTTTGAATTTCTTGGAAACTTTGGGATGGGTGCAGGAGATGGGCAAGAAAAACTCTGAAAAGCTCTGTGAGCATGTATGCAGTTTACCCATAAAACTTAGTATGTTTTTTAAGATGCATACAAAAGACTCCTGGAAATACCTAAAAAAAAAAAAAAAAAATCAGGAGCTCTGTCCATGAAAATTTCCTAAATAGCTCGTGCACACTTGCCCCTCACAACCCAGAGTTTTCCCTGGAGGCGGGGGGTGGGTGAAGGGGCAGGCAACAAAGTTCTTGTTCAAGAAATCTGGCTGTTTGCATTCACACATCACTCAGAATTTTCCTTTTTTTTTTTAAATGTTTGAGAGCTGAGTGAGTTAGCTGCTCCTATACATATTTACTTGTTTGCAATCTTTCATTTCAGTGACATGTTAAAAAGTCACATTTTTCTTAGTTTAAAAGGAATGTACCCACATGTGAGGGAAATAGTAACACACTCACTGCCTCCATTAACAATAATGAACTGTGCAACTAATCAGCTCAGTCTGCAAAACTCTTCAATAATTCAGCCAAATTTTGCAAGCGCTTCAAAGGGGAAAGTAGGAAACAAAGGATCAGTATTACAGTGAAATAAATGGAATGACAGATTAACACTCGTGTACTCCACACGTATGTAAACACGTGCTGATTGGCAAAGCTGAAAGCTGGCAGCACACAGCACAGCAGTGAAAAGAGGGTTTAAAGTAACAAAGAAAACAGAAGGACATCTTTGTATTGAACTAGTCCAAGAGGCCAAGAGTTCAGTCAAAGTCTTCAAAACACACCAAGTTACCATAACATCTTTGTGCTGATTCAAGCACAAAACTTGTGTTTTCACATCTTACCTAACACTGTAGCTCCTGTACCAATATATTATTGGTACAGGAGGTTGGCACTGGCACCATAAATCCCCTCGAAATGTCAAGAGGACCACCTCCCTCAGGGTGGGTTATTTCAAGGGTACCTCACCCCTTGTCCAACTAAACACAGTCAGGCAAAAGCATGATGCCTTTTGTTTACAGGTGAGAGGATAGATTAGGCAAGACTTGTTTGAGATTAACAGCAGCCAGAAATAACTAAAAATGTTGAACTTGCAAAAGCCAAGCTAATCTGAGAGCAGGCAGGCAGCCGGGGTACAATATTTTAAGAGTTCTACTATGTGCAAGCAAATATTTGATCACATAGCCAAACTAGATTACAGTGGGGAGCTAGAACAGAAAATAAAGTGAGGAATTTGTGCTCTCATGACAAAATAATAAATGACTTCATGGACAGTGTGCTTTGATTGTAATCCTTCATCATAGCCCTTAAATAATCTTTTGATCCACAGCTAAAATAAAGTTTTAGATCCAGGTTCATCTCCGCCTTGAAAACATTTATTCCTTATAAACTCTCTTAAAAACACACATTTTTCCTGTCTTTATAGTTAACAATGTACTCAAACACCTTTTCCCATGTGTACATATCTTGATGCGTGCTGAGGCTGTGTGTTCCATTTCTCAATTTATTACAAGCTTTTATTCTGCTGATCACTGATCCCTCCTGATCCCTCCAGGCACAGGGTGCGGGCTCTGGGTGTGTACTCAAGCCTTTACTGTTTCAAACCATCTCTTGTAGACAGTATCTTAAATCTACCCTGCTACACCTACGTGATACTATTATCTAACACGATTTACAATGCTGGCCACAAACAGGTTATCAGGGATTAATGGGTCATTTTCTTTTACCAGGGTTTTTACCGCTTTCACTATTTCGTGAAAATCTTCACAATAAAGTTTTAAACCTCTACTAGCCATCGTCAGAGTCAGACGTTTGTCATTTCTCACTGCAGTGGCTGAAATATGCCACCATGTTGGCGACAAGCACTTGACCCTTTTAATGCTTACCAACAGTGTGGCATTTTTAGAGAGGCCATTTGGATTGAAAATGTTGACTTAAGTCTAGTAATGCACAATATTATCTGAAAAATATTGGTATTGGCAATAATTGCCACAAAGCTGATTATCAGTATCCATTTTCTTGTTAATATTCCTTTTTTTAACCTTATTGAGGCAGATATTCACCTTTTATATAATGTACATACATTTACAAGATATTCTGACTTAAAACTAGGGTTGGTAATTTGATTTAGATACACTTTTTGTTATACTGGTTAAAATGACATTATATCCTGATGACAATTAATGCATGATGTGCTCTTAAAAGAGAGCGAAAAATAGCCGCGTCTACAGCAGGAGTAAAACAGGGAAAACACCAACCAATTACAGCGATTCAGACCAAATTTATTAAATCAATTAAATCTCGTACTGCCGTTTTGCTCACCTTCTGCGAGTACACTTTGCCGGCGTGCACTGACCCTGATTCAATGGGCGTAGCTGAGCTGTGAGGGATCCAAGTACGCTGGAGAATGCTTACCTGTCAAATTTTGGCTTAGAAAATAAGGGAAGCCCGCTGCGAGCCGTACCACAACCCCAACCAAGCTCCAGTATCCTTTACATTTTAAGACAGGTGTACAAGAAATCTGAAATAAACACTTTGTTTTTCTTGGTTTGTTGCCGCTGTGGGCTCTACTGCCACCCAGGCTACTGCAGATGACAGTTCTCGCGAGGCTTTTTCTTCTTCTTCAGTCTTACGGCGGTTGGCATCCATCATTTTGGTGCATTGACGCTCCATTGGCTAGTGACAGAGCACAGTTGGAGAGGCAGAGGAATGTTGTCCCAGCCAAAACGGAAGACTTGACAGCTATGTGGAGAATGGCAGAGAAACTACCTATCTACTCCTGCTAAACAGAGGAAGAGAAGAAAGATGGAGGCAGAAAAGGCTGAAACAAAAAAGAATTTGGACAAAGCCAGGGCAAAAACCAGAGTCAACATCAGGTTGTGAGTACTAACTAACTTGCCATGTTCGTTTGTTTGTTAGTTGTTTTAACTTTACTAAGATAATGCTTTGGTCTTTTCTTAGTGAGACATGACTTGGTGTAGTGCAAAACTAAAATGTTGTGCTGAGGATCAGTTTTGAGTTGAATCAGTCATATGGTCGCGAATCAGGAGCGCTCGCGCATGTGAGCGGGGGGCGTGGTTTTGGAGAAGCTCCAGGGGGAGGGGGGAGGGGCTAGGCGCAGTCCTGAGGAGATGTTACATTAAATTCATGCTAGTTTTCCAAAATTACTTATCCTAGCTTTAACTGGTCAGCTGCAAAATGGAATTGGGGGGCACATTTGGGCCCAAGGCCACCAGTTGCCCATTCCTATTACAGAGTACTCTTCAATTTTTAGTTATGTTCATATTAAATTCATATTCTTGATTATACAAATATCGTTAGTATTGCATAAAATTGAGTTATAAAGCAATCGCTACTGTCAGTTATAGCTGTATTTACTTTGAAATATTGCCATTTCTAATCTTTTAAAGGATTACTATGCATACATTTCCATGATGTTTAAGAATAAACCAGCAGGCAGCATTGAGGGATTAGGTGACCACATGTGGTCCCTAGGTCGCCAGATGCCCACCCCTGATCTCACTTAATTTGTGTAGGAAGCATCAAACATTCAAATTTAAATAATCAAGTTTGTCAATCCACAAATAAGGACATTTTGTACAACTGTTGTACAAAACACACTAAAATACAGTGACTAGATCATCTGAGCCTCCAAATTTTCTGGCTTTTCTTCAATGACAAAATTACAAGAATTCCTAACACTGGGCTGCAGGGAGTCTTTGGTTAGAAAGTGCAGAGGCTGCTGTCCACAAAAAGGACAGCCAAGGGTCAAATGAAGCTCTGTTAGTGAAAATCTTCTCATCTTCTCCCTCCAGCTTTCATAAGTCAATAACAATGTTACTAAAAGTGTGTGATTGAGCCAATGTATACACAACACAAACACATGAACAGACGGTGTCTCCACTGCCTAATTACAAGCCAGAAAAAAACCTGTTAGCGTACAACGAACACTGAATTCATTTTTTTTCGTCTATTGATTGACTGGTAGGACAGGAAGAAAAGCACCAGGTATCCTAGCTGACTACTATCTTCCTCTCTTTGGACAGTCTGAGCCTCTCAGTGCAGAGAGGCACTAGAAACCTTTTTTCAACTACATTTTTTTGTAAGGGGTCTTTTATCACTGAGTGATAAACACTGTTAACAAAATGACTGACAACCTATAAACCATGGTATGAGAATTTGTTCAGGTGTAAATCTAGATGATGAGTTAACTGTCTAAATGTTTTTGCAGCTAAATGAATATGTATTTTAGAGCCTTTGACAAATATCCGCCTTTGTAGACGATAAAGATCTATTTTATTCCATTTCAAAAATACTGGAGTAAATGTTCACAATATATAAAGCCTTTTTCTTATAAACAAACTCAAAATATCCCCTATTGTTTTGGAGAATATCATTAAGTACTGTTATTATGGAAATGAGGTAGCGTGTCTTCTGACCTAAGAGATGACAACAGGCCATGCCTCTGTAAAGTCCTGCGACTCTGGAGCTAAATCTGAAACTCTCATGGTATTATTCTGGTTCTCAGGGGAAGAATTATATCTTTATCATTTTCTATCCAAAAGACTTAAAATGTTGTTTTGTGGATAATAGGAAGAGATGGCATAACAAAAGGTTGAGGCAAATAAACAAGTGTTCTTAGTTTGTGTTTGCATTGCGTGTATGAACAGTGTTTTTTTGTTCTTGTTTTAAGACACTGCATATATAAGGAGCTTTTCTGTGACTGCATAAGGTGCATAGTCACAGTCTTGTATGCATTTTGACTATCTGTGAACAATTTTCTACATTTAAATTGACCTTACAGGAATAGGTTTACTTCAGAAGAATAAACTACCTGAAAAAAGTTGCCCTGATAGCACAACTTTGAATTTTCAAAAATCGGTCATAAACACAAAAGAAATTGAAAAATGTTCCAATTTTAAAGCAACAAAAATGACTCTTTTGACTCCAAACTCTGGCATATTTGGTTAGCTTTGACTTCACACCTGCACACTAGAGAGACTGTCTTGATATAAACCAGTATTTAGTGCACTGAAAAATATTCATGACACTTTCCTAAAATTATCAATCCATCCATTATCTATAACGTTTACCCCTTTCTGGGTTTTGCAGGGCTGGGGCCTATCCCAGCTGGCATCAGGCGAGAGTCAACCTGAGTCCAACCTAAACTGGTCCCCAGCCAATCGCAGAGCCACATAGAGAGATTGACTACTATTCACACTCACACTCATACCGAAGGGCAATTTAGAGTCACAAATTAACCTAATGAGCATGTTTTTGGTCAGTGGGAGGAAGCCAGAGTGCCTGGAGAGAACCCATACACGCCCAGGAAGAACATGCAAACTCCACACAGAAGGGCCTCGACCAACCCAGGGATAAAACCAGCAACCTTCTTGCTGTGAGGCATGAACACTTCCAGCTGCCATTTTCCTAGAGTTAAGTTTTCCCTAAAGAAAAAATGTCCCCTTACATATAATTTATGGAAGATGTATACAGCAATTCTGCTCTTCATTCTTTTCTTGTGTGTGACATTTTATGCACGTCATTGTTTGTGTAAGACATAAACAGTACGCAGGTCAGGATTAGATAAAAATTCTGAGAACCAGTTATCCTTGCTGTCTCTCTCCACCACTCCTCATCTACCAGAGAAACAAACAGGATGCTGTTTGGGGACTTTTAAAACTAATTTGATGACCACATGCTGGATGCATCTAGCAGGGTGGAGGCTGCGTTGGAGGGCTGAGAATAAACATAAGCAGCATGCAGAAGGAAGTTGTTTGCATCATCAAACATACAAATAACAGATATTACATTGTTAATTGCATGCGGCACCAAAAAATGCAATGAGGCATTGAAAATACTGGCAACATTACTGCCAAACTAATTATATGCTATTCTGCATTAGCTTGTATTTGTTAATTTCTTTCTCTGCCATATTTCACTCCCAGCATTAGCATATCTAAAGTGATATTTATCAGGTGTAGGTTTAAACACAACTTCAAGTGTCAACAGAAACACAATAACTCTGAGACATGCCAAACATGGACTCCTTAACTTAAAACAGTTTGATTGATGATAGGTGTAGCATTAAGATTTTAATGACTGAAGAAGTAGGGGGCAGCTGAAGATCATGAAAGTGAACTCTGAGAAGAGATGGTAAGCTGGAGGCTTATGCTCAGCTAAAGGCTTAAGGAGGGGGGTGTCAACTAATGAATTACATTGGGTCTTATGGTGAAAGAACAATGACAGGACAATAGCCCTGAAAGAAAAATGAGAACTTTTAATGCAATATGTATTGATGTGTAGAAAATAAAAACATAGTCAAGCAAGATATAAAACAGTACATCATTTACAGTACATGAGGGTTTGTCAATTTAAAAAGCTCTATATTATATACATATTGCTGTCACTACTTACTACAGGTAGGATTATCTTTTTTTGTTCTTTTGATCAAGAAGCATTTCTATTATCTATATAATTATATAACCATACTGATACCATGGCAATAAAAATGTAAATATTGCACACCCTCTATTGTGGAATTTGTTAGGTAGTCATCAGAAATAACAAAAAAGCTCCTGTACAGTCTGAATTGCTCCTATATATACATAAAACACTTGGAAAAGTTGTTGTACCACTGCACCATATAAGCTCAACAACTTCACGTAACGCCACCAGTGCATCTGTGAAAATTATATACGACTGGAGATCATTTTGTTTATGTTCTTTTGTTAGCCACTAATCATTATAATGATGGAACAGAATATGTGGTGTATGAGAGTTAAGAACGTTATGAAAACCATCACATATGCAAATGTTGCTAATGTTTTTGTAAAATTTAGACAGAGAGTAAGAGTTTCTCTGCAATACTTAAAACTGAAAAGTAGGCCAACATTGGGTTCCTGCAAGATGTCTCAGTTTTTTTGTTGCCTTGGCATCAAACATCTTTTTAATATCATTTGATTTTAACTAGAATCAAATAAAAGTGTATGATTCTGGTACTGCAACAAATAGTTGTTATATCCTAACAGAAAAAAAACATATTGAGATGTATATAGTGTATCATAATACTGAGATCAGATTCCTGGTAGGTATCATCAAGTCACACTTCGGCTTGTATTAGATGAAAAATGCAAACTTAACAAACAGCTTAACACTTATGAATTCCTCCAAAGAGTGTCCTGTGTCGTTTTAGAGCCTTGAAAATGGAACACCAAACTATTAGAGGGTATTAAAGACGTTATGGTATCATTCATCCATAAATTTAGGCTACCTTGGTTTGGCGGCAAGTACATTGGGACTTTTAGTTTTGTCTTATCTATGTACAGTTGAGCTAAACCAGGACAAATTGATAAGTAACCCCCTGATTCTGGAGTATGCCGAGACATGTAGTCTAGTTTGCCATAGTCCCTTTTAGGGCATGTTATCGGCAACATCTTTCATATCATGTACAGAACTATCAATGAGATCTGACTGTACTTTTAAGGGGCTAAAGGTCAGAACTGGTGTGTCTTGCTGTATCTGAAATGATCTTTTCCCAAGTCTGAAGTTCAACCGGCTGGTGGATGTTACACAAAACTAAGTCAATCACTGTGAGAGAGCAGCCTAAATAAAATGCAGTTAAAATTCAAAGCATGGCAGCAGTGAGATTAACACCAAAGCAAACAGAAAAAGGAAGATTTCAGGAAAGGCTCTGACTGATGGGTTTCCAAAGGAGAGGTCTACACAAACGCTGAGTAAGCTCCTTGATGTGTCTGTGCTTTATGACCTGCTGTTAGTGTCTGCTCAGAAGTTGGACTAACTTTATACAGAAAGAACAAGCGCAACTAAAACTTACATGTTGCACTTATTATTTTTCCAAAGTGCTTCAAAGAGGACTGAACAGGCAGGAAATTAAACAGAAATTGACGATTAATCAAATTCTCAAAGACTTGTATGAGAAAGAAGGTAATTAAATAAACAAGGGAGAGAAAATACCTAAAAAAACAAATAACGGTTCATTAAATAATTATGACAATGAAATAAAATGTGAAGAAACCGATTGTTGAAGTCAGTAAAAATTAACCCGTATATAGTTTGCGTCCATGCAGAAGTTAATTTAGAAAATATAGCTGCTTAAAAAAGTTAACATTACCGTAAATGGTCTAAAAGATGCGAAGAGAGGGTTGCACTACCGATAAAACGAGAAAAATAAACCTAACAGGCTGACCTGGCTTTTTCGCCAAGCTGTTTACATGTACTTCTTAAGTGACTGGTTGTATTGTTAGAGGCGACCCTCATATGCATATTAACCGACGGTCACAAAGCCCAGCAGTACTCACTATGGTCTCCCTCACACGGTTGTGGAAAAGTTGCTCTCGAATCGACACGTCCTCCGTTTCCATCCTCCAAAACCATAACCGTATCCTCGGGCTCAGAAGCGCCGGGACGATGGAGAAAATGTTAAAAAAGTGATAGAAACACGGGTCATCGTCTTGATAACGCCGTGCTGTGGCGTCTGGTCAGCACCGGGTGCATTTAAACGGCTGAGCTAGCCTGCTGCTACATTGAGCTCTGATACAACACAAACAAGGAGGGGTCTCCGGGGGGCGGGGCTTCACGAGGGAAGGAGCAGCGAGGAGTCCGGCAGGTAGCTGTCAATCAAAACTCGAATCAATAGAACCGCGTCATTGTCTATTTATGTCACTAATGTCCAAAGGCGTGTGCATTTTAAACATACCAGAAAGTAATGACAGGTTAAAATGTCCATGACGTGGGCAGTATTCCGCTGCATTGTGCTCTAATGATGGCTTAAATCAACATTCATCCAGAAGACTGAGAATAATTGTATAACACGGGGTGGACGAAAAATCCGTGAACCGCCCACCACCGCCCAAATTAGAGTTTAAAAATGAATTTATTAATTAATTACAGTTGAATAGTTAATATTGAATCATCACACTATCAAACAACCTTGTTGAAATATCTACGTCTCATCTAGGCATTTCTTTAACTGATTGATTTTTTTTTAAAACTTAAAAAAAATAAAAAAATAAATAACATCACTGTCTTTCCTATAGCCTGTACAAAAAACAAAACCATTATTTTAAAGATCCTAACTGAAAACAATATCTTTCTGGTCTCAAATGTTTTAAAGATTTCTGACATTTCTGTCAACATTTTTGTGCACCATTTAAAATCAAACCAGACCAAAAATAACTGTCTCAAGAATTATCTATATAATCTTAAATTATTTGTCTTACATTCTTTTAAGAGTAAACTATGGTAAATGTAGCCAGAAACTCTTTGGAAATCACAGACTTATCCATGGAGGACTCTTTTCAGGACCTACTGACAAAACCCAAAGCTTTAAATAACAGGGGAATGAGTTAGGATTTTAGCGCTTATTGGTACCCAAAGCCAAAATAGGGATTTCGATTAACAATTTCAGATAAATGCCTGAAATAAAGTTTTCACTGAACCAACACAGAAAAGATGTTGATGCCTTATCTGTAATAATAAAATGCATTGGATATTACCGGCTTTTGAATTTCATAGCATTTTTTGCATGTTTGAAAGGACAGTTGTTAATGGACTGCTAACAAGGACTACAAAACTGGCTGGGGACCCTACTGAAAGCATTTTTTTTTTTTTTTTTTTTTTTTTTAAATAAACAGTAATTCATACTCTGTTGCTATAACCATGAAGACCAACTTGATCTGAACATTGGATTACGAGGACATCTTCAAACTAGAAGAGCAAAACATGATATACATTGGATATATTGTAGTTGCTTCTTAATTGAACCACCATGTTGTAGTTTGATAGCATTTTACTCAATGATCAAAAACACAGTGAAAAACTCCATATGCTTTCATTCAAGAGAACTAGCGTGATGCTTGATTTTACTATGTTGTGGAAAAAAACTTGTCTATGTTCCCCAAAAAGGTGAAATGAAGGATCTTGAACCAAAAACTTCCTTTTGTGAGTCTTTATTACAAGACAGAAAAAATTTCAATCTTGCAAGAATGGAGACAATCAAATGAACAGTGACGAACTGAGAAAAAGAAAGTCTGACACTCAACACAGAATCAAATTATTTTAAAGACCTGGGAGTGTTTGTGTGTGTGCGTTTGCCTATGAGGTGCAAGTGTGTGTGTGTGTGTGTGTGTGTGTGTCTGTGCACCTACAAGGTTAGACCTATGTATTTGTGTGTGTGCATGTGTGTGTGTGTCCATGGGGTAAGACCTATGTGTGTGCTATGTATGAGTTCTCATGGGAATGTGGGTGTGAGAAACATAACAAACTAAGAGTTGCAGACATCTCAGGAACATTAGACATAAACAGTTGATATCTTGAGATGGGAAAAGTTAGGGCTGGACAAGGTCAGGACATCTGGGCCTCTGCATATCTATGTGTCCCCCACTCTCTCTACTCTACGAAAAACATCTAATACTGACATTTATGACTTAAGGTCATAGGTGATGTGTGAACCAAAGGTCGAAGCTGGTAGAAGAAAAAACACCATTTGTGTCACATTTTAAGGGATTAAAATAGTGTTACCTTAAAGCAGGTTATCTAAAAAAGGTATAAATATACCAAACCCTCATGAAATAGTAAATTTCCACAGCAACAAATACTTACATCCAGGTCTGAGGGCATTTCATCAGAAATGCAGCAGCCATCAAGCTTAACAACAGTGATAAGTGGCAGACAGGCTCTTTGCAGTTAAGACAGAGCATTTTATCAGGATTTGTATGAATAGAAAATCCAAGGAAATAGTTTAACAGACATGTAAATCTTGTGTTGTCCATTTAGTAACGCAAAGTTTACCATTTAACCAGTGTTCCATGTGCATCCCTTGTGACAACTTGATCTTGTGATCTGGTTGGTTTCAGGTGGTAACCTGTTGAAAAATGAAGCCAAGGCAGGAGTAAAAAAAAAAACCTCTGCAGAGCCTTGAATGTCAACTTAAAGCAGGCTGCAAAAACAGAAATGGATTACATACACACTGAATGTTTAAATGCTGAGTTTTACAGCAAAAGCACACATTTAAAAGCTGGTTCAAGATAATATTTCAGTCAAAATACATTACGTCATGAGTTCTCATGTTGTAAAGGAGGTGATTTTTTTGTTACATTTCTGTTTTGAATTAATCAAAGATCAATAAAAGGCCTATTTAGCGATGTGGCTATTTGTGCAGCAAGCTTGCATTTGTCAGGTTTCAGACCCATCCTAACTCCCCCTCTTTGTCTGTTATCAGGCTGAACAAAAGTTAGTTAAAATACAGTATTTTCAACATGGCAGCCATCACAGATCGGACCTAAAAGCCCCCAAATGTCATCGACTTTATTAAGGCTTGTCCAATGTTCTCTATGGTTGGTTGTCACAGAGGGAAGGGGTGTATTTGGTGGTGACTAACTTGCTGCTAGTAAAATCTACAAGAATACAAGGAATTAGGCATCAGTCCAAATCAGAAGTGACCACTGTCAGATGTAATGAGTATGAGACACTGGTGTAAAAGTGTAAAAAACAATCCTGGTCTTCTCTGATAAAACACTTTTAATGGACATATGGGCTTAATGTAACATGTAGCAAGTCTTACATTAAAGAGTCCATTGTTTTCCTTAACTTGGGTTCACATATTTGATTTTGATGACTGCTCGAGTGTGATCGCAATTGCTAAGATTAAAAAAACTTTATTTTTCACATACTTAGTACTCTGGATCCAGCTGTATACTCAGTCTGTCTGAGAAGTTCCATCAGAGCCCCACTTTCAGGCCCCCTTCCCCACTTGGGCCTGTCCACACTCAATTGGCTGAATCATCTACTCTGTGGTAATAGGTCAGTTAAGTGATGCTCAGTGGCATGTTTTCAACAACTCCACAGTCATTCTAAACACTATGCCCTGAATTGGGCTTGCAAGCCAGTGGATTTACGCCACAGATTAAACAATGGTAGGTCTATTATGGGGGGGAGGGAACATGCAGTTTCAAGGTAGCTACTGCAGACTTTTTGTCCTGTGCCTATGATACTCTGTCACATTTAGGAGACATGTAAATCACACTGAAGAGCATATAAAACTCAAAAAAGCAGAATAAGGGCTATTAAATCCTGATAACCACTGAATACTGCCCACACCTGCATTTGTTTATTCTCCTCATAAAATACAATAAAAGACCATAAGCCTCAAGAAAACCCTTGAGTCATATTCAGTCTCTATTACATGTGAATGTTTTTCTTCAAGACCCTTTTTCCTCATGATAACTAAGATTACTACTATAGGGTAAATTTTCAAAACAGGAGTTTTACATTTAAATTTTATGTAGAGGGGTCCAAACACTGTGTTGCTTTAAAAAGTATTGTTTGTTGCCACTGTTGCAAGTCTGTCTTTGATTTGTATATTTAAAGCACATTTTTATTTGACAGAGTGGATTCATACTTTTTTACACTGTTTTGTTATCCCTTGCAAATGTTCCTTTAAGGCTGCCTCCTGAATCTATCAGGAGGACTAAATGTGGATGTGCACCGTGATTCAACGCTGCAGTGTAATTTCATGATCCAAAGTCCAACTGTTGCAACAATATGCACTCACTGCAACACCGGGAGGATTGAAAAGGATTAATCGATTAAAAGGACTGAACTTATGTTCTCAGTAAGTAACAAAGCTATTTTTATTTGATAAAACCAGATCTATGACACATTTTTAAAATAAATAAGATTGAATCATCTGTTGTTGGTATGATTAATGAGTGGTCTTTGGGGCAAAAATGGCTGCCAATACCTTCTTAGTGCTACCTCAGTTTCTGTTGTGTTCTGTCTTAAATAAAGTACTGACATGGACAGTAACAGCCTCTGTGTTTTTGTATCATGTAATGACTAAAAATGACAATGTTAGTAAATGACAGGAGAGATAAATCCCTGTTATATAATATATTATTTAACCAAGAGAGTGGATCATGGAGATTAAGAATCTCCTTTAGTTCGTTGGCAGAGATACCAAAAGCAGACAGAAAACAGTGAAGGCAAATCAGGAAATGAAATATGAAAAAAAAGAAAATTGTGTCAAATATCTTCAAGCAGTGAACAAAATATATTAAAAAAAACGTGGATGGTGTTCCTTAGGGTTGAATTAAAAGAACATGAAAAGCTGATTGTCAGGAGAATATCTAAAATTCCAATAGCATAACAATTGTCTTAAAAAAGACAGCTGTTTGGTTTGGTTTTAGATTTTTTTGAAAAAAATTCAGTGATCATACTATTTCAAGAATTAACATACTGGAGTTTATATTTACCTCTTTCTTTATTCTATTAGGTTCTCATCAAGGATGACAAATAAACCTCTTCTCAAGGACTGATCTGCATGAGCTAAAGGATGGCAAAAAGTGTGATGATGGCCTACGCTTTGTGGGCTGTAGGTGGACCTTTAGGCCTTCACCATTTATATTTAGGAAGAGACAGCCATGCTCTGTTATGGATGCTGACTCTGGGGGGCTTTGGCTTTGGCTGGATCAGAGAGTTCATACGTATTCCTGCTTATGTTAGAGATGCCAATCAGGAAACACAAAAAATAAGAAAGAGCTCTCCATCAGTGGGCCCTGCCAGGTTTGTGGGACAGGTGTGTGTTGGGATCTACTTTGGCACTGTGGCTCTGATAGGCCTGAACTCCCTCAGTTTCTTCTACCTGCTTGTTCTTCCTCTTTGTGTGGGTGTAGGGGTGCATTTAGTGTCCAATATTGGCCAGCAGACCTCTGATCTCCAAAAAACTTTGACTACTTGTCTCATAATCTCCCCGATATTCTATGGCAGCTCCTTCTCACCTCTTCCTATAAGCCTGGCAGCTACTATGACTGCTTCACAGCATGTCAAGTTCAAATCTCCACAGAAACCTGGAAGTACACAAGAACTAGGTGAGATAATTACACCATAAACCTGCTCTCTACCATTTTAAGGCTTACTAAAATAATTTGAATTGTGTCTTCCATCAAGGTCCAAGGCTTTACAGGCTCGGCCTAGCCTGGTTGGCTTTTTCTGCTCCTCTTGGTTACTGTGTTTTCCATAACACCACGGCCACACTGTACTACCTGTCTGACTGTTTGGCAGCACTACTGGATATTTTCTGGTTTCTGCCATGGCTCAGAAGTGCACTGGAGTTCGTACTGCTAATGCCATATAGAGTATTGTGCCTTTTTACTGGTGGCGGATACTATGAGGAGGCCTGGAAGAAGGTGCTGGAAATATTGCTGAGAGAATATACAGAGAGAGAGAAAGAGGCACTTCAGGTAAGCATCTGATAACACAAGAAAGACAGATATGATACTGAACATCAGTGACCTCTATTTCTGCTTTTGTCCTTCTCTTTAAAAAAAATGTATTTGGTTGGGGAGACTGGAGTTGGTTGTCACACTTTTTACTGTTGGTATTACTCCTATAATAATGCTTATGGAGACTGATTTGGGTCAGTGTGTTTTAACATTAGTCATGGTTGGTAGGAGGAGCTCTGAATTTATAAACTGGGAGTTGCTGTGTTTGAAACATTAGCTTTATTAGTTTCATGGGGAGATGCCATGAGACATAAGACACAGGAAACAATGTGAGACTTTGGGACACAACCCTTAGCTATAGGTCTAGGCTGAACATTTTTAACTTGAACAACAAAAGCTTGAGCGGTAGCTAATTAAGATGATTGTAAACACAAGCCTGAGGGATAAAGCTGCACTGTCAACTATGGAACTACTGAATGGCGGTTTCATGAGGTATACATCACCAGGGAGGGAAATTGCATTGGTGGGTGACTTGGCCTCTGGCCTTATACCGCTTAAATTTAATCAGTTTGCTGTCAAGTCAGAGTGAATACTTTTGTATGACAAACATCTCTGTAAGGAACTCTTGGTATACCAAGTTCACAAGCAAAGTATGATCATGGGGCTCATGGACATTTTAGCTTAATCTAGCTGAAATCTTACCAGTTTCTGTTTGTTTATTTGTTTGTTTGTTTGAGTTGAATTTGAAACACCCAAAGAAAATCCTTGAAAACATTAACAAACAGGCAAAGAACATCACACCCATTAACCTTTGACCTATGACCTCCAAAATTGAATCAGGTTATTTTTCAGTGCAAGAAGACAAACAACAAATGCACAAAGCATGACAGATATCCCTAAAAGCGCACGAGTACATACTTTTCTGATTTTGTATAATCTGTTAAAGCAGTTTGTAAACATCTGTTTTAAAAGCGTCATATAAACAAAGTTATTACATTGTTATTGTTCTAGAGACTGAACTTATATTTCTCAAACTTTGGATGTGGATATCTATTGTTACAGGTTCTATCACTGGAAGTAGAGGCCTCTCTTGCAGAGATAACCCACACCTACAGGGAGCTGGCAAAGAAGTGGCATCCTGACCACAACCCCAGCAAGGATGCTGAGGCAATGTTTATAAGAATCAATGAGGCTTACGAGATCCTTCTCCGACACCACAGGCCTCGTCGATTCAAATAGTTGACCTCCATTTCATGTGGACTGCATTGAATGGTTGCCATGAGAACAGGGGGACTCTTCATCTCATTGTTTTCTCAGCTGTTATTTTTTTAATGCAAATATAATCAAAAGCATCAGGAGAGGCTGTAATTGTGCTGACATTTTCATTCAGTTGTCTGACTGGTTATGCAGAGTATGAAATAGAAATATGCTGCCACCTCATGGAGCTGCAGCTGAACTGAATATAAAGAATTTCCATCTGTAATTTTTTTAATAATACAAATATTGCTGCTTGCCTTTAAATTTAATTACTTCTTAAATACGAAAAAACTACTCATTTAGGTGGCAAATTACTTCTTTTATGAATACCACTCATTCTGCAAGTACTCGTGTTTTCCCTTTTCTTTTTTTTTAACTTCAACTATAACAACTACTACATCAGCTAATGCCAGATTTGGTACCTGTACCATTTCTGCCAACATACCACTGTTACTACTTAGCTTCCAGAACTAAAACGATGACTGGGCCTTCCACTGATAATACTATACGTCTGCTGCTAGACTTCTGCTACCAGTGTTACCAAAACTATTGGTTCTACCATTAAGAAACTAACACAAAGTTGTCTACTTAATCTATTTCTGCTATAAATGTCACTATTTCTGAAAGTACATTTTTTGGCTTTAAAACTTTTTTATTGGCAGTCTTCAAAGACCTAATCATAAAGCTATATCAACTGTACACAATTAATTTAGCTGTTCCAAACAGTGGAAATAATACTTGGGAGAAACTGCCCATTTGTTTACATATTTATGTTATATATTCAAAATATAATAGATAAAATAACAAACCATCAAATGATGGGATTTGCTCAGCTCATGCATACATTTTTTATTCAAAGTTTAATTTACTGTCTGCTTTGCTTGATGCAAACCCATTACAGCTCCTGATCCTGATCAAGTTTATTTTATAATTTCATTTAATAAATACCTTACCATTACATAAAGAGAGTCTCTTTGGCAAGTAACAGCTATTTAGTTTTAAGATAAGACCTGACTTTAATCAATTCACAATTTTATCAGTTTGGATGTTTATCTTGCCAAACTTTTCAATTTTACCCCACTTTACTCATTTTAGTATCACTTTAAAAATATGTTCTCAAAAGACATCATGCACATAGTTTTTCAAACTGCTTAAAAGACAATAGTTGAAAGCATTGTGGGTAATGGAAATCATTAAAAAATATTTATTTGAAAATGTTATGGTAAACGTTTGGGATGTATTTGGTATTTAAAATACCAAATACATCCCAAAAAAAAACACTTTTAAACAACAATCTTTAACAATCATTTGCTTCAGGACGCCTTAGATTGAAACAAAATCTGCCTCTTAAGACTTTTCACATTTATTATTTGAAATTTCATGGGTGAGACAGAGTGTCCTCAGATTCTGGAAACTCCCACTTCTATTTTTACTTTGATCACTGTCAAGCTAGCTACAACTCTTTAAAAAAACATGTCCTTTGCAATAGTTTCTTCCAATTCATCCAAAATTTTAGCAGAGTTAAATGCATTTTATTAGTATAAAGTCCTTTAAAAAATTAGGCTTTTTGCAACAGCAGATTTTACAGCAGGTCTTTAACTTAGAGGCTTTTTTAGCTTAGCGCATTTTAGAAGCAGTTTCAGCTGACAGGATGTCCTCTCTGTTTCTTCTGGAAGCGCATGTTTTTATTTTTAATAAAGATATTTCAAAAGCATGAGCATAGCTTTTCACTGTGTTAAATTTTTCCTACAGCTGTCTGAATGGTTAGGCAGGTGTGTGAAACAGAGATATGCTGCCACCCTGTTGAACTTCAGCTGTACTGCACATCAAGCATTTCCATCTTTAGTTCACTTCAAACGAAATATTCAAATAGCTGCTTGCTTTTACACTGGTGTTTACTACAAAATCCATCTTTAAGTTTCACTTTAACGCTCACATAATTATTGGCTGTGTTTATTTTGTTCTGTTGTTTAAAGACGGTTTTAAATAGACGCAATAATTGAAAAAAAAATGATCTACTGTTGTTTACAGTATTTCCAAAAGGGCTTTTATCATTTCATAATTTCATAATTTATTTTTGGCGTACTTAAAATCCGTGTATGCCAGCTTGAAGCCATTTAAAAATATATATTCATTTTCCTTATTACAGTTTGAAGTCGTCATTCGAGCAAATGACCTCTTCTAGCTTTAATAAAATAAATTATCACATTTCTACCACCTGTTCACTTTGCTGTCATGCATCGATTCACTCGACAATCCGAGAATCAGGAGCTCTGTTGCACAATTATTCGGTCTGTATCCCAGCATGGGCCCGGAAGTTGTTTGGGATTCCCAGGTAAAAAAAAAAAAAAAAAAAAAAAAAAAAAAATCCCGGAGATGCTGTCGTCGCCTGGGAAAACAAACAGCCATCCAGACAATTAAAAAAAAAGAAAACACCAGACGGTCACCAGGTAGAGAAGCTTGAGGACTTCACCGCGACGCTTGGTAAGGCATACGTGTGTTAGAGATTGGATGTACGGCATGTTGAATGTACGGCATGTTTTTGAGTAGTTGAGTCGGGTGAATGCCATTTGTCGTGTGGTCGGGTGCCATAGCAACGGCTCATGAGAAACATTGTGCTGCAGCTCAGGCCACTTTGACGAGCTCGATGTTGGATGACAGCGGCGTTCATGCGGATAATATGGACAGTGGCAACTCCTGCAACAAATTACCGTCATGTCTCGCCGCCGTCTGGACCGTCTGTGTGGTCACTGGGGCTATTTGGAGGCTCGCCGTTCTCATAAGCGGCTAATACAAGTAGCCGCTGATACATGGAACAGTCTGGGAGTAGTGAGGAAATGTAAGGGTGTATGTTTTAGTGCACATTTCAGCGCACGTCGGGGAGAAAATATCTACTGTGAGACCCTTCGTTTTTTCAATCGCCGTGCCCTGGTTTGACTGGCGCGTCTCCCCGGCTGCTTCATCGCCTGTTGCTCCCCATGCGCGGCCAATGCCAGGATATTAATTTTCCCTGCGAGGTGTCGTCTCCGCCCCCTCCTCTCATCCCCCCTCTTTCCACAGTATCCTCTGTCCATTGTTGTCATCCATTAGAGCAAAAGGTGCAGTGTGCAGCAAGGTCCTCCTTTTTATCTGTTATTTTCACTCATCTTAAAACCAAACAGAGCCTCGCTGGGGTCTGGCCATTGTAAATCATCATGTTACATACAGGGGGGCGTAAAGGGGGTGAAAGTTAGAAAGATTCTGAGGGCCCATGGCTGATAGGGGCCCCTAAAATATTTTTGGATTAGCAACATTTTTGAATTGGGTGATGTAATATTTATTTTCTCCTCACTTACAAAAATACATTTTCTTCTTTGTATCACAAAAATAGTAACATTCAGGGATTTTGCACACCAACAGAAAAGGCTGGGCCCCTGAATTACCCAGTAAATACCTCCCAATTTATTTATATTGGTGGTGTTACTGAGCCCTCTGACTAGGTTTGCTCCAGAGCCTGGCTTTAGTCAGTATATGGAGCAAACAAAAATAACTTTGTTGCAGGTCTTATCCTCGCAATGTACACCAGCATTACTGTCCTCATATTTAAATTCAACCAGTCTGTCTAAATCATTAAAATCACAAGAGAGCGTTGGGTTATTTTAAGAAAAAGTGGTTTACATTTTGTAATAGATATAGATAAATCAAACATATTGCTGTTGTTTTAAAAACTAATGGTCAGTATTGAGTTTTAGAATTAAAGGTTTTGAAGGGATGTAATGGTTACCGATAAAATGATAAACCACGGTAAAATTTTCAACAGTAAGTATTACCATTTCCTATTTTAAATACCATTAAAACTGTGTTTGATTACCTCACTTTGTCAGTAACTCATGGTGATGCTGCTCATTGCCTGGAAAAGCCAGAACTATGTGTCTGCTCCTCGGCAAAGCAGCAGCAGTCCGTCAGATGCAGGCGAGCATGCATGGTTTGTAATGTTTGGCCTCTGAAAGCGAAAGTATCGTGGTTGGTGCCTGCACAGGCACTGTACTGGAGATTTTGTTACCTTTGAAATGGACAAAGTCTGAAGTCTGGTCGTATTTTGGATTTTACGAGCTTGCCGAGGATGTTCACCCTGTCTGCAGAAAATGCAGAAAAAAGCCTCCAGGAAGGGAGGCAGGGAAGAACCACAAACACCCCCACAGCAGCATCAGAGGGGAGCGGCCTGGCTGGATTGTTGAGAAAGACCTCAGCAAGGAACCAGAGAATTGAAGAGGGTCTGGTTCTGACCACTGCAGATCGTCCTTAAATTTGTATCATTTTTTAACTGAATCAAAATTTGTTAGATGATTTCAGTGTGTGTATAAGTACTTTTTGAACATTTTGAGCACACTGCAGCAAAACCGCGGTAGCATTGATTACAGGGATAATTTTGGTCACAATAACCGTGATATTAAATTTTCTCACCGTAACATCCCTATTACCATGTACATTTAGGGTGAGCCATGTACTAGATAACCTCCATGAGCCCACCCATCATACTGGGTCCCCAATAGCTCTCCCCTTTATCCCCTCTTATGGGTAGCCTTGATTTTGCATGGGTAAGATGCCATAAAGTATTTTATGTGGAAAAAGCAGAGTTCATCCACTACATTTGTGCAAGGGCCAGTTTTTGCTTGACTGATGTTGCAGAGGCCGTTTTTTTTTTAAATGTGGCTATTATGGTTGTACGATATTACGGTATAATAACAGTATTGGCTGATAGTTGACCCAAAAGCTAAATATCACAGATATGAAAATTTCTGCCTAAATTTGCAACCGATATTTTAGCCTTGTATATTTGCATTAAGTTTTGAGAAATTCCTGGCAGATAAAGCATGATTTTACTGTTGCTATTAAAAATATATTTCAGACTTAACATAGGCTTAATCCAAAAGAACTACTTTTAGTTGTCATGTTTTCAGTCACTGGTTTTGACTCTCAGGGCTCTAATTTCATAGACCAGGCGCAGGCACGGCGCCCCTGCCCTGCGCCGCGCCAACGGGGTGTGTCCAGGGCATTCTGCAAGTTTCGTTCACGGCGCAGTCTTGCGCAGGGAGGCGCACCCACGCCTCCGTCTCTCCCACCGGCGCAAATGGCAGAGAGGGAGGAGAGTAGGGTTTAACACAGCCGAGTGTGATCTTCACCAATCAAATGAATGCCTTTCCTCGCCTTTAAATGCGCCGCGGGCGAGGCGCAGTGACAATGTCACCTCGGAGGAGAAGAAGGTCAGAGCCGCTGTCACTTTTGCAGGAGCTGGGAGAGCGCAGGGGCCATCGGGCCGCGCATCGTGTCACCATGTGGACCACCTCAAGGGACAGATATCATCTGCTCCTGTGTCATAATATGAGTACAAAATTAAGTGATAATTACAGTTAAACACAGCAGCAGGCTAATCCATTCATCATGCTTGTGATTCACTTGCATTCCTGGTCTGTCATCGCCAAATAGCAGAACCTTTGGTGAAAATATATCTCCTCCTCATCCTCCTTGCAATTATGTACTCCATCTTTTTAGATCACGTTACGAATAAAGATTAAAAGAGGGAAATATGGGCAATCACAGGTAAATCCTTATAAAAAAACAGAGTGACTTATATTTATTCAGCGAGCGTCTCTCTCTTTTTTCTTTTCTTTTGAATTTCATGAGATGAGAGAAGCCGAATACTCCGTATCGGATGATGTGGCTGTTGAATGGCTGTGAATGGCTTGAGAGACGTGAACTCGTTAGTTATGACAAACGTCTCTGATCTGATATCAGATGTGACGGGACAATTAATATAGATACAAATGTATATGCTGGTTCAGACGGTTACATTAAATAGTGGTTGTTGTGATTGTTTATTGCATTGAAATGTGCCTGACACTCTGGATACCTGCCTGTGAGGTTTTGGTGACGTGTGTGTACTGTGCGCCTGTCAGCCAAATTACCACTGCCCGGGGTGCGCCTCTCCTGCGTCAAGAATAGACCAGGTTGGAGCTGGCGAGCTTTCAGCGCACCTTCCGCGCGTTTTTTTGGCATGAAATTGTCACTGCGCCAAGCTGAATCTGTCGACACCTCCCCCTGGTGCGCCGTCACACCCATCTCGGCGCAGCTGGTCTACCAAATTGCCAAATTGGCTGCGCACGGCGGTGCGCCGGATGAAACAACCACTGCGCGGGGTGCACCAGGCTGCGCCACCCTGAGTTGCGCCAGGAAATTAGAGCCCCTAGTGTGTTTATTCCTCAGGTTAAATACAAATACAGGCTCACAATAGCTGTTGGAGAGGGTGGGGGGTTGCATTCATAGTTATAGTGTGGTGCAGGAATGAGTCCAAAACCGCAGAAGTAAGTTAGCATTTAGCACTTCCTGGTTCCCAACCCGCTGGAGAATTTGGGTTTAGAATACTGACAGGATTTGGTTAAATGCCTAAAACAGGGTTTGTGGTGTACACTCACACAAGAGATTTTTAATGTTTAATGGGAAATAATAAAATGTATCTGATGTTGCCCGTCTTTGAATTTTATAGCCTTGTGTTGTGTTTCAAATGATGGTTGCTAACTAACTGCTAACAAGGACTGCAAAAATGGCTGAGCGCCCAACAGCAAACATTTCTGATTGTTTTCTAATAATCTCTCAAACAAGAGGATGTTATATGTTGGAAATATTGTAGTTGCCTTTTAGTTGAACTGCTGTGTTATAGTTTCTGTTAAGCAGGCAGGACATCTTGAGCAGAATCAGGCTCACATTGAACGGCTGGCAGAGACAAAGGAACTAAAATTGGAATAACAATAAATTTTAATGCTGCCCAGACCACAATGTCCTTACCATATATGATTGTAAAGGTAGTTGCTGTATTATGTCTCATTTAGCACTGAAAACAATGGATTGAGAGATTGTTCAAATATTAACATGAAGGACTATTATGATTATAAAATATTAGTCAATAATATCAGTTATTATAGCAGCTTTTAGTTGTGCTGCTGTAAAATAATGTTTGATAGCTTTAAAAATGAAAACTGATTTTCTCTGATATTGGTTAATGTAGGATGAAGCTGTTGGAGTTAGGGTCTATAGAAGCAGGATGACAATGTTGGTAATAAAGGTTCCAGTGATGTATTTGTGTGATATTTACAGGAACTGCCATTTATTATAATCGACTGATATTTTTTGAGTTGGGATAAATATTTTGAGTACACCTTCCCATGTCATTTAAAAGGGAATAGTGTTAAAGTTAAATACTTACTTGTTTTGGTATACAAATGTAAAGGTAGGACTGAACAGTCAATCATATTTCCAGTAAAATACCACCATGACCAACAGAAATTTTCAAATCCCAGGAGTAACAATATAGAAAGGAGGTTTCACAATACCATTTTGATTTTAATATTTAGTAACAGGGGTGTTTTTTTGGCTTACATAACATGCACAATTTTTTTTTCAAATTCTGCACCAAACAAATACAGTCATCAGTCAATCAGTAATATTTCACTCATCATGGTAGTGTATTTTTTATTACAAAAAGAATAGGTATCAAAAAATTATGATTCTCTCTCTCTCCCTCTCTCTTTAACCACAAATTATACCAAAGTCGCAAAATATGTGACAATAATGACAATCCAGTGCTCTTTCCAAATCCTTCAGTTCTGAGTATGACACGGTGTTTCTCACAATGCATTTTAGGTTGTCCCCTTAACATCACACATCACCAGCTTAACTAGTTGGTTAAAAAGAGCAATTATAATGGGATATGCTTACAGTTAATAAACATAAACTTTCTGTCTGCACCTTTTTTTTTTACAAGGGCACACATTGAGAAACTGTTTTTATGTCCCTCACATAAATTGATTTACAAATTTACAAAATTATACATTTTATTTGATTGACATGCCATTAAGTGCTGCTGGTAGTTTACAATATGAATGGGTTATGCTAAAACACTGATGTTAATCGTTTTGATGCATGTCACTAACATCAAACTTCAGATAGACAAAAAAATTCTCCTATTAAATTACTTTAGCTTAACTTCGGATTAATATTTCCACTTTAGCTGCCATTTCCAAAATTACTGTTGACATCTTCTTTCTGATTTGTCAGGCATTAGATGTCAAACAGCATTGTTTCCGTCTGAAGTATCTAAACACTTGTAGAAGGAAAACTTTGATGGGCTGAGCTTTTTGTTTAATTTTTCCACCAAGTGCTGGATTACTCAGTGAAATGTAGTGAAGAGCAATTCTTCCCATAAAGATTACCCTGCATAGAAGTTAGATTTTTGTTCTACTTAATAGCACCATTTTCCTC
This sequence comes from Cetoscarus ocellatus, assembly GCA_037902135.1. Classification (NCBI taxonomy): domain Eukaryota; kingdom Metazoa; phylum Chordata; class Actinopteri; order Labriformes; family Labridae; genus Cetoscarus; species Cetoscarus ocellatus. The sequence continues at coordinate 229,006 of JBAMNC010000470.1, forward strand.
TAACTGTACATGCTTTATTTACGCAGTAATGTTAATATGATTTATTAAGTTTGACCTTTAAAGCTCCAGTGAAGAATTCTTGGTTTGTGTTCATTTTGCCACCCTCTGCAGGCAACATGGCATCTCACAGCTGATTTTTCCCTCTAGATTTTTTTTTATCTTTTCCTGCCTCTTGTAACACATTTCCCCCACCAACAACCTTTGTATGAAACAACAAAGGCAGTTGTGACATTTTGCTATTACTCACTCTGTCTGACACCTTCCCTGACAGTGGTTACATTTTTTATGAACAATTTAAAAGAAATAAAAACCTTATCCTGGGGGTTCCATTTTCTTTTGTGGGTCATAAAGATTAATCATTGTTGATTTTTATTTGTTTCATAAATATCATGATATCGGAAAAAAAACTCTGTCACAGTAATGTCAGATGTTCCAATCGTGGGTGGGTTTGTATCTGTTGCACTAGATTTCAAAGAGTAAGGGGCTCAGTCATTTCTTCCACCACAGGAGAGTTAGCTCCTCCCTCTCTGGGGTTAACTTTCTTTATGTGTGAAGTCTCTCATATTCGATGGTTAGCCCTGTGAAGGAGAATCTACGTTGTACAAATATACCAGAGAAGAAGCTAGGTTTATCAGATTAGTTCAGCACTGTGGAATAACTGTTAGTCACTCTGAGCTGAAGGCATAAACCATTATTTAGCTATTTTTTTTTATCTCACAAACACATTGTAAGTAAATTCCAGATGGTTAGCATCAAAGTTTGTGAGGCTGTTTTTAATTTATATTTACAAATAAAAAGATAATTAGTTTAATTTGTTGATTTCAAACTATCTCTTTTTTTCAGGCATCTGGTGAGAGAATGAATGCTGATGACTGCAATGGATGCTCATTTGCACAAGGTCAGTGCACATCTAAAGCAGAGGTTTTTAAGCAGTGGGTCAGGATCCAAAAGTGAGTTTCCTTGAAGAAGATTAAGCAGAAAATCTTAGGTGTACAGATACCATAACCAAGACATACATCCACATTTATTGTTTGATGTATTTCATAAAAAAGTAGGGAAATTTTAGTCATTTCCTTGAAATCTTGACTTATTTATAGCATTATTTCGGAAAACAAAGCAGATTTTCCCATCATCCTTTAACAACCAGCTGAGTAAAGCCAAGGAGACCTGCTACACCCTCAGCTGCAAAATTTAACAGTAGTCGTTTGTTTTTTAGAGAGTGCAAGACTTTTAGGACCGTCTCTGATCAGAAAATCAGAGAATTAAAAATCAGTCTTAACCTGTGGGCTCAGTCCGGTGAACTTAAAGTGGTAAGATGATGATTTCAACGTGTTATAATACGAGAGACCTTACTCATTGATAATATGCAACTTATAACAATAAAATAATAAAAACAAGTTTTAAAGGGCTTAAAGAAGCAGCACTACCAGACAGTTCAAAACTATGGCCACCCTAGAACACAAGAAAAATATAAATTATCCATTCATTCTCTCAAACCCCCATCCCAAAACACTTTTTTTTTCTATTGTAGACTTTTACATTTATGATAAACCAAACACAGACTTTTGAAGTTTAAAACGTCAAACTTTATAAGAAGAAGGTAAACGCTTCAAATTCAAAACGTCCTAAATTTACAATAAGCCAAACTAAAACACAAAAGAGAGAACAGACCTTTGCTAAGGCTTTACTGAATTATTAGCGAAAATATAAAAAACTGCCCCATCTTGCAATGCCAAGGACTCTTGATCTGGATTGTGATCACCCCCAAAATCGAATCAATTCTTCCTTGTGCCATGTCCAACATTTTCACCAAATGTTATCAAAAGCTGTTCTGAAATTTTTGAGTAAACATGCTCACAAACAGACGGCAGAGACATATCCTCCTTGGTGGAGGTAAAAATAGAATATTGCATAGAAGAAATTCATACCAGTTAAATCTGTTCACATTTTCTCATGCTTGTATAAGAAGGCCGGGTCAAATTACAACTTTTCTTGTACTGAATTATAAATACTTGTGGTTTTGTCCACAGTTACTTTAAAGTGACAGTGTGGTAAATTGTTGCTATTAAGTAGAAAATCACACACTGATTTATACATTTTTTGTCCATCAAGAACTAAAGCACGCTAAACAGATCTAAGGCCATGTTTCTGAGTTGATAAAGTTCAAACTTTAATTTTTTTTTCATTGCTCTGACATTAATGTCTTCAGTGTTATTTCATCACATAAATATTACAAAATATCACTGAAATTAATACATTTTTCAGAATGGTCAATCCGGCAATACTGAAATAAGAGGTAATAAAACCCAGGCATGTATTAAAAGGTCCTGTATTATGGAAAACACACTCTTAAAAGTTTTGTGCAAAAGTATGTGTTCATGATCCATCTTCAAACCCCCAACATGAGAAAATGTCTCATCTCCCTCTGTTGCCTGCTTCATCTCTCAGAAAATATGTGCTCAAACAGTCCATTTGAAAATGTTCCCATAATGATGTCTTTTTAGGATAGCAAAGAAAGCACATGTCTTGGTATGTTTGTACAGCTGCAGTAAACATTAGCGTACAGCACTGGAAAGCTGAAACAATATCCACTGTTAAACCAGCCTGTTCTAGCAGAGCTGAAGCCAAAGCGATTTCAATGTCTGTGGTCAGGAAGATCCGCGGACTTGTATAACATACAGTGCTCTGTATTAGGGCTGCTCGATTATGACGAAAATCACAAATGGGATTTTTTTTTAGTAGATATTGATATCATGATTATGAAACATGATTACTCGCGGATTTTAAAACACGCACCATGTGCTTTCATTGAGCGTATATGCATTTGATGCTATCATTTTTAACATTAAAGAGCAGGCAATACATAGAAATATATAAAAAAAACATTCAACATGTCATGTGGCACAGTAATCCTTAATTTTTATTACTCAGTTTTCATAATAGTAGATGGCAGGAAATGTACTCTTGATTAAAATTTTATTAATTTTCCAGCTCTACTTTGTTTAATATACAGCGCTAAACAAACATATAGGACCACCTATAATAAAAACAAGAAAACATAAATGTTTTGGCAGACTTTTAAAAACTTGTTTAAAACTGAAAATCTTATTGTTATTAGACATTCATTTTGTACAGGAATGAGGAATTTCAAACTGAATTCACCTTTTTATACCCTAATTTGAGCCGCTCACTGAGCTTCTCTGAGAAGTCAGAAATTAATCAAGTATAACATTCAAGCACTAAAACAAAATTTTCTTTTAAGCAATGCAAGTAAATGACTATAATTTGATATCTTAATCTATAAATAATAATTTACTTTACTTTTTTTGTAAAACAGTACATTTGAAAATTCATGGTTAACAATAAAAATGATATTTTAGCATTAAAAATATCATTTGGGTTAAAGAGTTTCTACATACTAGTCTATTATCCATTACAGAAACATAAAAAAATGATTTGCATAATTACCAGCACTGTTAAGATAGGACATCTGTAAAAATGTTTTAAGTAAGGATTTAAAAAACAATCATGAGTTTCCAGTCTAATGCTCTCAGGTCGTGAGTTCCAGAGCTTAAGGGCTCTGACAGCAAAAGCCTGGTTGCCCGAGGTAGCCAGCATTGATGGGGGAATAGAAAGCAATGGTGCTGTGGAGGACCATAAGGCTCGATTTGGCGCATAAGGTGTTGAAAGCTCTGTTATGTATGGAGGGTGGTTGTGCTTTAATGCTGTGTTAATATCTCAAGTTCAGAGGCTATCCAACCCAAACACATTCTTATACCAGAACCTGAGCAAAAAGCATATGCATGTTTGTTCTTTCAATTAAGAATGTTTCTTTTGTTCAGTCTATTTGCTCAGTCAGATGTCTTATATCCCATCTTATGTCCAAACTGCAGATTTTTTAAACCTCTGGTCAAAGAGGTGGTGTTAGGTCTTGAAGCAAGACCAGTTAGGAACCACTGCTTCAAAGAATAAATCACCGTTCATTTGTGTGCTCAGTCTGTGTGCCACACAGAAGTGTTTGCTTTAATAATGTGGGCATATTTGTGTTTCAGGTAACGGAGGAGAGTCGTCCACTGAGCAGGATTTTTATAGCAGGTTGCAGGGCCCTTCAGTAAGATCTCCAAACAGTCAGCAGTCGTCACCAGGCCGCTCTCTTAGTGGTCAGTTTTTAGTCTTTTGTCTCTACAGTCTGTATAGGATTCCACATCAAAGATGAAAAACTGAAGTACATGTGTTTTCCTACATCCCCCTCCACACAGCAAACTCCATCAAGATTGAGCTGTGTGGTGATGATGAGTCACCAGGCGCTCCTCAGGCAGAGAACAGAGAGGATGTGAGGGACGAGAACAGGAAGGACAGTGGAGACCCTGTAGATGAGGGGGTCACAGAGTTTGCCACGGCTGAAAGAGACAGAGTGGGGGTTTACAATGACATGGCTGGTCCAGACCCTGCTGGACAGGGTTGTTTAAAATCCAGCTGGGCTCCACCAGGACCCATCCGGCTGCCCAACGGGAAGCTCCAGTGTGAAGTGTGCGGGATGATCTGTATCGGCCCCAATGTTCTGATGGTGCACAAGAGAAGCCACACAGGTAAGGAAGAGTAACCACTGCATTGGAAAAAGGCACTGTTACCTTTAATGTCAATGACTAGGAGCAGTTTTTTTACGAACTTCTCCATCCAGGTGAGAGACCCTTCCAATGTAACCAGTGTGGCGCCTCCTTTACTCAGAAGGGGAACCTGCTGCGCCACATCAAGCTGCATTCAGGAGAGAAGCCTTTCAAGTGTCCCATTTGCAACTACGCATGTCGTCGGAGGGATGCTTTAGCTGGGCATCTACGCACACATGCAGGTACATTAGGGAGCTTTTGCAGCAATACAACTCAACATTATTTCCTAAATTGATGAAGCATATAAATGTCTGTATGACAGTTAATGATCAGGGTAATAGACTATTCTATTCTCCTTACATTCAAAGCTTTCCACAACCTTTCTCCTTCATATCTCTCTGATCTTCTCTGTCCATATGCTCGTTGTACCCTCTATTCCTCTTCCTCTATTCTCCTCTTGGTACCTCCTGTCCGCTTAACTTCCATGGGGTTTCGAACACTCGGCCGTGCTGCACCTTCATCTTTGAAACTCTCTTCAACATGCCATCTTGGACACTTACTCTTTACATACCTTCAAATCCAGACTGGAAACTCACCTCTTTAGAGTTGCCATTCCCTATTATTATGTTATTGCTCTTTTAAAATGTATTTTATCAAACAAATTATAAAAGGCACATAACAACTTTAATGTAAATTATTTTTCATTTTCCAAACAAATGACCAATGAATATCCCACCCTCTCAACAACAATCAATCAAACTTTATTTGTATAGCACTTTTCATACAAAAAATTTGTAGCACAAAGTGCTTCACATAAGGAATAAAATGAAATAACAATAAATGACATAAAAAGTAGAAAACTGCATACAAAGAAAATAAAAGACCCCACCCACCCTCACAATTCACATACAACACCTGCACTAAATTAATCAAACGCACAGCGACATAAAAGGAAATTCTAAACAGAAAACAGAATTAAAAGACTGAGGAAGACTGAGGAAACGCTATCTTTAATATAAAAAAAAAACCTCCACACTACCAACTGATCTTCTCACACCTACAGATTGGAGACATTAAAGGAAAAAATATGAATAATAGTAGTAAAAATAAATAGAACAAAACTTGAATAAATGTATATCTGCTTAAAAACAGATTAATAAATAAATAACCAAACCACAGCATTTATGAAACATACATTACAGCTGAACACATAAGGTAGAAGAATAAATGAAAATAGTTCAAATAAACTATAATAAATAAATGCAGAAATGAGTGCATTGTCTATTCCCTACAGTTGTGATCTGAGAGCTGTATATAGAGTTTAAGATTGCAGTCAAGTATAGTTTGGTTGCTGCTCACATCTTACCTGTACCACAATACTGTTAAGG